>QRFJ01000130.1:2460598-2819693 GCA_006176705.1 Cocos nucifera
AGAGAGATTCAAGCTCTTCCCATGTTCAGTTGATCATTGTGTCAGACAGTAATCTTTGGACGACTGCCCATACGGCATCTTAGCCTTACAAAAGTCATGTTCAATGACTTGATATTTTGCTGCGGCGAGCTCTGTTCACCAAGCATGCTCCTGCAGGTGAGGCCAACAATTGGCCGAAGCAAAGTACGATATCCTCATGTGGCGCTGGAGCTACAGCAGACATCGGAATGCCCACATGTAATATCTGGCCTTGATTTTCTTCGTCATGTTTGTGTGCCATTTGTTGTGTTTCAAGGAGTACGCTCTCTGTGTCATGACAGAATGGACGGGCTGGTAATGTCGGGAAAGGTCCTGATCCAAAACATGGGTAACTTCATCGAGAACCCCAAATAATTTTGTAGTTTCTGAGCCCAATCTTGCTCGATAAAATTGGGCCGAGTCAGTCTATATGTGTCCAGGATACGTGCCAATGGGTTTGACGCAGACATATTCCTGTAGCAAGAGTGCAAAGATTCTGAGTTAAGACAGTAATTTTTGACCTTGATCCATTGTATTTATGGAATTTTGAGTTGTTGTAAACAAAATTAGCTTCTCAATATTTTCTCGATCCCTAGCACTCCTCTGTAGAGATGCAAAAATCTCCACGGTTAATGATTCTACGGGTGGTGCGGTCTCACCAACTTACTCATCACCTCACCGTAACAGTTAGTTGTTGATGGGTGTTTAGCCAAATGAAAGAAGACAACTCTTTGTTCAGTGATTCTCTAATCATGGTGCAGTGCCCGAACTTGGTCTTAAATTCATAAATTCTCCCAATATTATAGAATATTGGTTATCCAGCTCCTGTTAGTTAAAGTCAGTAACCCACCATTTTGCATAAGACTGGGATCCTAAATTGAGTCTCTCACCGTATCCAAAATATTGAAGCCCAACTATCCTCCAGCCCATAGCATCGCAATGGCCTAATAGACATGGTTGCGTCTTTCCAAGTGCAACTGAGCCACTGTAATCCAGTAGAACAATCAAACCCCGGGAAGGGCCCGCACATCTACAATGGTGGAAGACCCTCAGAACTTAATCTTTTCTTAGGGAGAAATTGATTCAGGTCTCATTAAACAAGACTTGTCTTAGGTCATAACAATGATGATTAACCTAGTGGCATGGTTTAGGCTCGGGATTATTGACCACCTCAGATCAGAGACTGTGTCAATAGATATGGCAGGTAGAGATGAGACCGGATGGATAATGGAATATGCCATTAACTCGTACAAGAAGTGCCATATCAGGTTCGAGTAGCTTCGCAATTTAAAAACACAGTCGGTTCGTCTATGCCAAACTTAGCCTTAGACACCAAATGTATGAGTCAGAACCATTGGTTAGCCTATAATCCAAGACTCTAACTCTGAGCCTAATGTTGGTCATTACTTGATGTTGTTGACGTCGATCGTTGGACACCAGAACTTAATCCTATTAGGCTGGTCAATTTAAGCATTGTTGATTACAGACATCCCATTAACCAAACTCTTGATCGGTTTGATCAACTTCTTAGACCTAATTGAAGCTACCCAAGCCCGAACCCAAGTATTATGAATATGTCCTAGATTCTAAAATTCTCAATTTTAGACCTAATTAATATTCCAATAAACTAATTCTTAATTTAAGTAGGGTTCATAAACAAAATATGCACAATGAAAGTCCTAAGGTTCAAGGATCTAGGGAATTTTGCAGAAAGTTAAGTTTTGGGTTTCTGATTAGAGGACGGAACATGCAAGCAACCCGTACACATCATAAGGAACACCCCCATCGAAATGGAAAGAGAGGGCCTTTTAAGATCACTTCTTCATTCTTATGACCGGCAACGGCTAAGAGAACGCCTTAATCAGGAACATTCGAATACTACAAATAATATCATACTATATCATAAATATCTCATATAATAAAGTAGATTCTAATAATTGGCATATTTTTGCATACATCTCTGTATCATAATTATGCATATTTAGATCTAAATTAATCTCATAATAATCTAAAAATGTAGATTTAAATTGATCTAAATCAAATAAATTCCCCTAAATCTAGATAATTATGTAGAACTATCTTACAACTAGTCTAGACATGCATAATCATATCTCAATATGATATTCAAAAAATTAATAAATTTTTAATTTGCTAATTTTTTAGATTGTTATTATAACACTTATAATATGCAAGAAAAATTAGTAAATAAAAAAGGATTCTAAAAACATGATTAATTGGATAATCAAAAAACAAGCAAGACTATTCTATAGAACTATTCTATCTAGAAACTAGTCATGCATATCTTCTAATCTTTGGATCCAAATCATTTAATTTTAAATTTTTTTTCTGATTTCAAGATCTGATCACATTTCATGTACATTTCTAAAATCAATTATTTTCTAATTAAAAATAATTTTAAGAAATTAGAATCAATTGAACAATTCTAGAACCAGTGGCTTCTGATCGCAGTTGAAGGGTACTTTGTGTACAATCGCTTTTTATAGTAGATGAGTCTTAAGTCTATGGTGTAGAGACACCGGAGCGAGAGTATAGATACTCGTTAGAGAATGAGGGCACTGAGCGTGACTACCTCGGGTAGTCATAAAGAAGTTACCTTCTCATTGATGACTGACTCGATGTTGCAGTGGTGTGTCTGATTCTTTGACTTGAGGTGCATCGCAGTTTACCTTGAGGGTATTATAGTTTGACTACACCATGATTCGGTCTCCTAGTCATTCGGAATCCTGAGGTGTATGTTGGCTATAGCATGTTCATTGTAGGAATTGGATTGCACCAAGATGGAATCTATCTATCTCGGTGGATGAGGAGCAGCCCTATGATGATCATGAGAATCAAGTCTATGGCCATGGTAGAAAATGAAATAATAGAAAGAGTTTCTATTAAGATTTTCACATCGGACTTGAATCGAATGATTAAATCATATGATATAGGGTTTGACGAGTTCACCTTAACCCTAATCTGATCGGGGCTCAAGATAGAAGAACTTAATCACACAAGTAGCTGCACCGAGAGATTCATTTTTAGTTTTGATGGGTTGCCACCATATGCTGCTAGGTGTCACTGGTGGATTTTGAAAGCAATTAGAATAATTTAGATGATCGATCATTCTAAGTTGTTCGAATCAGAAGAGTTCTGATCCATCGAAAGGAGTTTTGATGATGTCGATAATGGAGATCATGACTGTTGGTGCAGAAATCCGTCGCCGCCGGAGGTCGCCGAAATCGTGGCCGCTGAACGCCGTCGGGGACCTGCAAAACGAAGTCCCGTCCGGAACCGGTGGGGTGGTGGCTCCGGCAGGACCCTCCGACGGTCAAGTTAGTTTCCGGACCAACAGTAATGGAGTGCTCGGAATGAGTTCCGGAGCTTAGAGATGTGGAGGAGAGCTTAGGGAGTCGAGAGTTCAGGAGAGCCTTAGCCTTAGTGTGTCGGGAGGGTCCTTTTATATAGCGGAGCTTGATGGTGACAACTGCAGCCGCGTGCTGGCGGGCCGCTCGAGGTTCGGCGGAGTCAGTCTCACTGGTGCCGCGTGCGGCGGATTGAGGGTGACAGCCATCGCCGCCTGACAGTGGGTCGCTATCGCCCGCGGCGGACTGACTGATGGTGCGGCGGACTGACTGATGGCGCGGCGGACTGACTGATGGCGATGGTTGCAGAGCTTGCCGAACGAAGGGTTGAAGGCCTTCGTTGTGTGCCCATTTCGGAGGAGTTCGGGCTCCTGAAGAGGAAGATAGGAGGGAGTTCGGCTCCCATAGGCGTCTGGCTAAGAGGTATGCAGCTAAGGCTCGTCCGCAGAAGAGTTCGGCTGCTGAGAATCCGAAGCCCGGCCGTTTGGGGTTCGGCCGGCTGTTGGACTTCGGCTGAGGCTCGGACACTTGAGAGTTCGGTAGGAGCTCGGTCGGCCGAAGTTTGATGAGGGCGACTGCTGAGGAGTTCGGCCCAGTGACGACTGCTGAGGAGTTCGGGCTCCTAAGAGACGACTGCTTGGGGATTCCACTAAAGCCCGTCCGCTGAGGAGTCGTCCGTCGCCGTCGGAGGTCGCCGCAATCGAGGCCGCTGGGCGCCGCCGGGGACCTGCAAAATGAAGTTCCGTCCGGAACCGGTGGGGTGGTGGCTCCGGCAGGACCCTCCGACGGTCAAGTTAGTTTCCGACCAACAGTAATGGAGTGCTCGGAATGAGTTCCGGAGCTTAGAGATGTGGAGGGGAGCTTAGGGAGTCGAGAGTTCAGGGAGCTTAGCCTTAGTGTGTCGGGAGGGTCCTTGATATAGCGGAGCTTGATGGTGACAACTGCAGCCGCGTGCTGGCGGGCCGCTCGAGGTTCGGCGGAGTCAGTCTCACGGGATGGTGCCGTGTGCGGCGGATTGAGGGTGACAGCCATCGCCGCCTGACAGTGGGTCGCTATCGCCCGCGGCGGACTGACTGATGGTGCGGCGGACTGACTGATGGCGCGGCGGACTGACTGATGGCGATGGTTGCAGAGCTTGCCGAACGAAGGGTTGAAGGCCTTCGTTGTGTGTCCATTTCGGAGGAGTTCGGGTGGCCGAACGGGCATCTGGGAGGAGTCCTGCCGCTTGGAGTCCAAGGAGCTCGGTCGTCAGGAAGTTCGGCTGGCGGTGGGAGTTCGGCCCGGAGCCTGGCGCTGGGGAGATTCGGCACTAAAGCCCGTCCGCTGAGGAGTTCGGCCGCTGAGAGGACTTCATTGAAGCTCGGCCGCTTGGAGTCGGTTCGAAGGAGTTCGGCCGTGGGGAGTCCGAAGGAGTTCGGCCGAAGGGGAAACCCGGGAGGAGTTCGGGTGGCCGAACGGGCGTCTGGGAGGAGTCCTGCCGCTTGGAGTCCAAGGAGCTCGGCCGTCAGGAAGTTCGGCTGGCGGTGGGAGTTCGGCCCGGAGCCTGGCGCTGGGGAATTCGGCAGCTAGGTAGTTCGGCCCGGACCTTGGCGAAGGGGAGTTCGGCCTCTAGGCAGTTCGGCCGTGGTAGGGGCTCGGCCTGGCGCCCGGCGCTAAAGCTCTTCAGCGGCTACTGGGTACATTGGGCCGAGCGTCGGGCCAGGCTTCGGCAGGAGCGGGATTTATCCCCAACAGTAGCCCCCCCACTCCCGAGTTCAAAGATTGAAGGGAGGGAGTACCAAAACAGGCGACTGCCGAAGTCTTCTTCCGGGCTCCGCATTTGTCGCAGCTGAAGCTCGGGGGAGGTCTCATCTCCAGCCAATATTGACGCTGAAGTTGAGGCTGAGGTCCGAAGGAGACCTCGTCTTCTGCAGTGAAGCTTGCCGTAGACTCTGGGGCTCGGCCTTGGACCTTGCTCACGTTAGGACGAGGTTCTCCTCTTGTTCCTAGCGGGCTGTGGGGGCACATCCGGACCGTCGTCCGAGCTTCTCCCCCCATCCCGTCCTTGGTGGATGGGGTCTTCGACTTTGCTCTCGTTAGGACGAGGTTCTCCTCCTGTTCCCAACGGGCTATGGGGGCACATGGGGACCGTCGTCCTCGCCTCTCCCCCCATCCCGTCCTTGGTGGACGGGGCCTTCGACTTTGCTCACGCTAGGACGAGGTTCTCCTCCTGTTCCTAGCCGGCTGTGGGGGCACATGAGGACCGTCGTCCTCGCTTCTCCCCCCATCCCGTCCTTTGTGGACGGGGCCTTCGACTTTGCTCACGCTAGGACGAGGTTCTCCTCCTGTTCCTAGCCGGCTGTGGGGGCACATGAGGACCGTCGTCCTCGCTTCTCCCCCCATCCCGTCCTTTGTGGACGGGGCCTTCGACTTTGCTCACGCTAGGACGAGGTTCTCCTCCTGTTCCTAGCCGGCTGTGGGGGCACATGAGGACCGTCGTCCTCGCTTCTCCCCCCATCCCGTCCTTTGTGGACGGGGCCTTCGACTTTGCTCACGCTAGGACGAGGTTCTCCTCCTGTTCCTAGCCGGCTGTGGGGGCACATGAGGACCGTCGTCCTCGCTTCTCCCCCCATCCCGTCCTTTGTGGACGGGGCCTTCGACTTTGCTCACGCTAGGACGAGGTTCTCCTCCTGTTCCTAGCCGGCTGTGGGGACATTTCCGCTCGCTTTTTTCCCAGCGACCCTGAAACGATAGTGTCGAGCAACAAGGTTTTATTGAGGGAAACTACTGGTAGTACATTCTCAGGTTTTCTGAGTTCCAAGGTCGGGGAAGCGCTAGTCCTCCGAGCTCCTTTAGGCGATAGGTTCCAGGTCGGATGACCTCTACCACTTCGTACGGACCTTCCCAATTTGGGACGAGCTTCCCTTGACTCTGGGGCTGAGAGACGGCTGCTCGTCGGAGCACCTAAGTCCCCAACTCTGAACGCCTTGCTTTTGACTCTGGAATTGTAATACCGAGCCACCTTCCGTTGGTAGGTGGCCATCCGGATGCGGGCTGCCTCCCTCTTTTCTTCTAGAAGGTCGAGGTTGGCTCTGAGGTCCTGGGGAGTTGAGTTGCTCGTTGAAGCCCACGATTCGAGCAGACGGGAAGTTTGAGCTCGATCGGGATGACTGCCTCGGTGCCGAAGGCCAAGGCGAAGGGTGTCTCGCCGGTCGGTACCCTCTGCGTTGTTCGGTATGCCCAGAGGACGTGGTAGAGTTCGTCTGCCCAGGCCCCTTTTGCCCTGTCGAGCCTCGTTTTGAGGCCTTGCAGCAGGGTCCGATTGGTCACTTCGGCTTCCCCATTGGCTTGCGGATGAGCCACCGATGTGAAGTGGTGGGAGACGTTTAGTCCTTCGCAGAACTCGGCAAACCGGGCTCCAGCGAACTGTCGCCCATTATCGGTTATGAGGGCTCGGGGCAGACCGAACCGGCAGATCAGCGTCTTCCAGACGAAGTCCTGCACCTTGGCCTCGGTGATCTTCGCTAGTGGTTCCGCCTCGACCCACTTGGTAAAGTAGTCAATCGCGACCAGGAGGAACTTCCGTTGTCCGGACGCCGTTGGGAAGGGGCCGAGGATGTCCATCCCCCACTGCGCGAAGGGCCAGGGTGCAGTGAGCGGAGTGAGTTCGGACGCCGGCTGCCTTTGCACGCTGGCGTTCTTCTGGCAGCGGTCACATTTCTTCACGTATTCCGTGGAATCACGAAGTAGGGTTGGCCAGTAGTACCCTTGCCGAAGTAGTCTTTGCGATAGGGATCTGGCTCCTGCGTGACTCCCGCAGAGTCCTTCGTGGACATCCTGTAGCGCGATGTAGGCCTCAGAGGGTCGGAGGCACCTCAGCAACGGGAGGGAGTACGACCTTTTATATAACCTGCCCTCGTACAAGACGTAGCGGGAGGCTTGACTCCTGAGCTTCCGAGCTTCTCTCCGGTCGTGAGGGAGGACCCCTTCTTCGAGGTAGGCGATCAGCGGATCGATCCAGCTGGGCTCGAAGTCCGTCCGCAGGATGGCCTGAGGTTCCTCGGTGGTCGGGCACTTCAGAGTTTCCAGAAACACTTCTTTTGGTAGTTCGGCCGGGGCAGAAGTGGCCAACTTGGAGAGGAAGGTCGGCCCTTGTATTCCCGGTCCTTGGGATGTGCCGAATGTCGAAGCTGTCGAAGGCTGGTATTAAGTTCTTCACCTTCCCGAGGTACATCACCATGCTTTCCTCCCGCGCCTCGTAGCTGCCGCCGACCTGACCGACCACCAACTGGGAAGTCGCTATAGACTTGAAGCCGACCCACCTTCAATTCCCTGGCTATCTGCAGCCCGGCTATCAGCGCTTCATACTCGGCCCCATTGTTGGTTGTGGGAAACTCGAAGCGCAAGTGCGTACTCGGTGACGATCCCCTCGGGGCTAACCAGGACCAGCCCTGCGCCGGCCCCGCTAGAGTTGGATGAGCCATCCACATGCAGAACCCAGGCGCCTTCAAGAAGGTCGGCCCTTTCTTCAGGGAAGCTCGACCGCCACAGCTCGGCTTCGTTGGGGCCTTGGTCTCCCTCCGATGATAAGTCTCGCTTGATTCAAGTTCGGCTTCAACTGGTGCGGTGCATTCCAGCACGAAGTCCGCCAGTATCTGAGCCTTGATCGATGGCCTGGGCCGGTAATTGATGTCGAACTCCGTGAGCTCGATCGCCCATTTGGCGATTCTTCCTGAAGCGTCTGCTCGGTGGAGGACGGCTCTTATTGGTTGGTCCGTGAGGACCGTTATGGTATGCTCCTGAAAGTAAGGTCGGAGCCTCCTGGCTGCGATTCAGAAGACAGTAAATTAGTTTTTCTAACTTGGAGTACCTGGTCTCCGCGTCCCTCAAGGCTCGGCTCACGTAGTAGACTGGTTGTTGCGCCTTCGCATCTTCCCTGACCAGGACAGCCGCCAGGGCCATTGGAGAGACAGCTAGGTATAGGAGCAGCCCTTCTCCAGGTTCGGGCTTTGCCAGCAGCGGGGGCGCGCCGAGGTAGTTTTTAAGCTCCTCGAATGCCTGTTTGCACTCCGCTGTCCAGCAAAAATCTTTCGGTCGCCTGAGGACCTGGAAGAAAGGCAGGCACCGCTCGGCCGACCTCGAGACAAAGCGGTTCAGGGACGCCACCTTCCCAGCCAGGCGCTGAACTTCCTTAATTGTTTTCGGGGCAGTCATCTCCTGGAATGGCTCGGATTTTCTCGGGATTTGCCTCGATTCCGCGTCTCGACACCATGAATCCTAAAAATTTTCCGGAGGTCACGCCGAAGGCGCATTTGGTCGGGTTCAACTTCATCTTGTGCCTCCTAAGCGCACCGAAAGTTTCTTCAAGGTCGGCGAGGTGGTCTGTCGAGGCTCGGCTTTTGACCAGCATGTCGTCCACGTACACCTCCATGTTGCGGCCGATCTGCCCCTTGAAGACCTTATTGACCAAGCGCTGGTAGGTGGCTCCTGCATTCTTGAGTCCGAAAGGCATGACCCTGTAACAATAGAGACCTCGGTCAGTAATAAAGGTGGTCTTTTCTTCATCCTCGGGCGCCATGCGTATCTGGTTATAACCAGAAAATGCGTCCATAAAAGTGAGGAGCTCGTGGCCCGAGGTTGCGTCCACCAGCTGATCGATCCTCGGCAGGGGGTAGCTGTCCTTTGGGCAGGCTTTGTTCAGCTTCTTGAAGTCGACGCACATCCTCCATTTGTTGTTTGCTTTTTTGACGAGGACCACGTTCGAGACCCAGGTCGGATAGTTGACCTCCCGGATGAGTCCGGCTTCGAGGAGCTTATCCACTTCTTCGGCTACCGCCTTCTGTCTCTCTGGGGCTTGGTGGCGTAACTTTTCTCTGATGGGTCGGTGCCTTGGGTCGATGGCCAGCCGATGTTCTATAACATCGGCGTCGATCCCTGGTACATCCGCTGGGGCCCAGGCGAAGACGTCCGCATTCCTTCTGAGGAAAGCGACGAGCTGTCCCTAACCTCGGCCGCCAAGTTGGAGCCGATCCGCACCTCATGCCCCGGGTCTCCGTCGTGTAAGGACACAGGGACGAGGTCTTCCGCAGGTTCGCCCCGTTCTTCAGTGAGGTCGTCGCGGACGTCCAGTCCATCAACAAGGCAAGGGTCGGGCCGGTCTCCCCCGCGCAGGGCGACTGAGTAGCAGTACTTTGCCAGGGCCTTGGTCTCCTCTGACCTCGCCGACTCCGTGGCTCGTCGGGAATTTCATCTTTAAGTAGTAGGTTGACACTACCGCCCGTAGTGCGTTTAGGCCGGGTCGCCCAAGGATTGCATTATAGGCGGACGGGGTCCTCACGACCAGAAAGTCGATCCGCGCCTTGGCCAATTTTGGGGATTGGCCCGCCGTCACCGCCAAAGTCACCATGCCTTCGACCGGAACGGCGTGTCCGGCAAATCCCTACCAGGGGGGAATTTACAGGTCCTAAGCGGGTGTCAGGTAGGGACATTTTTAAGAAGGCATCGTAAAACAATATGTCCGCCGAACTTCCATTATCCACCAAAACGCGGCGTACATCATAATCAGCGACGTTTAAAGAGATTACAACCGCGTCGTTATGTGGAAATCGGATCCCCTGGGCGTCTGCCTCGGTGAAGGTCACGGGCTCCGAGGTCCTCTGCCTCTTCGCCGGTCCCTCGGATTCGTCGGTCTTTCCCCGCTGCGGTCCTCCCGAGACGGTGTTAATGACGCCGAGAGGCGGCCGATCCTCCTGCCGATCCTCCCCATTCGGCGGCAACATTCTCGGCCGATCTTCCCGCTCTTTAGGTTGTCTTTGCAGGAATCGGCCAAGCCTGCCCCGCCGGACCAGCTCCTCGATTTCGTCCTGGAGCTGGATGCACTCCTCGGTATCGTGACCGTGGTCACGGTGGTAAAGGCAGAACTTGTTGGGGTTGCATTTTCTGGGATGGGAACGCATTCCTCTCCGGCTCCGGAAGTCGTCCCTTGATCTCCAGCAGCACTTGAGCCTTCGGGGCGTTGAGGGGGGCGTAGCTGTGAAAACGCCGTCGGAGGGGAGAACCTTGGCGCGGAGAGGAACCTCGTCGCGGGGGAGAACCTCGGCGCCGGGGGGAACTTCGGCGTCGGGGGGGACTTCGGTGCCGAGGGGAACTTCGGCGTGCCCTTCCGTCGGTGGCTTCCCGCCCCCGAGCCTGAGGTGGAGTCCGGGCTCGCCCGCGACCAGGGGGAGTTCGGGAGCGCGGCCAAGCTTCGGTGCGCTTTCTTTCCTTCGGCGGGCCTTCCCGCTCTGCCTACTCGTCGCTTGTCGCGAGCTTCATTATCCTTGGCCTCAAAAGCCTCCTTCTGCCCGGGCATAGCTTTCGGCCCGAGCTAGCATGTCAGCGAAATCCCTGGGATATTTCTTTTCCAGGGAGAACAACAGGTCGTTCTTCTGAAGGCCGCCCTTGAGGGCGGCCATAGCAACTGATTGGTCCAGGTTCCGGACTTCCAGCGCGGCAGCGTTGAACCGGGTGACGTAAGCCCGGATGGGTTCCCCCTCTTTTTGCCTGATGGCCAACAAGGAATCCGAGCCTCTGCGCGGCCGTTTGCTGCTGACGAAGTGGGCCGCGAATTGTTGACTCATTTGGTCAAACGATAGGATGGTGCCCGGCTTAAGCGCCGAGTACCAATTCCTGGCCGCTCCCTTGAGGGTAGAAGGGAAAGCCCGACACAAAATGGCATCAGGCGCGCCATGGAGTAACATCGTCGTCCTGAAGGCCTCCAAATGGTCGACCGGGTCGGTGGTCCCATCGTAGCTTTCAAAATGCGGGAGCTTGAAGTTCGGCGGTACCTGTTCCTGCATAATTTTCTGTGAGAAGGGAGGATCAGTGCAAATATCGTTACCGCGGGAGGAAGGAGTATGACGAAGTTCTTCTATGCGTCGTCCCATCTCCAAGAGCCTTTGATCCAGGAAATCTTCGCGATCCTTAATCCCCAAGGTCTTCTCGCGGAATAGGTGTGAAGCCTCTCCCTGGGTCGAGCCGCGGTCCGAGCAGGGGCTCTTTGCCGGCTGCCCTTCTCTCCCGAGGGCCGGAGGTCGGGTAGCCCACATCGGTCGCTCCTGGACTGGGTTCCCGGGCTCCGGGGAACCCCGCGCCGGTCGAGTGGGCGCCGGACCTCGCGAATGCGTGGCCTTGCACTGCCTGCACCGCCTCCGTAAGATCGCGGACCTGCTGGGCAAGCAGGTCGAACCGCTCCGCATCTACCGCGAGTACGGAGCGGGCCCGTGTTCGCCGGGGCCGGAGTGGGAGCGGACGGACCCGAACGGGATCGGGCCGCGGAGGCTGCCGACCTCCGGGTCGAGGCTCTTCTGGGGGGCATTTTTCTTTTCAGAAAAGGAATACTGAAGAGGGAGAAGAGAGATCCGGAGCAGGGGAAGGAAATCGTCGCCGAGCACTCCTTTAAGAACAAGGGAACCTCGAAGGTTCAGGCCCTTCCTCTAGCGCCAATCTGTTGGTGCAGAAATCCGTCGCCGCCGGAGGTCGCCGCAATCGAGGCCGCTGGGCGCCGCCGGGGACCTGCAAAACGAAGTCCCGTCCGGAACCGGTGGGGTGGTGGCTCCGGCAGGACCCTCCGACGGTCAAGTTAGTTTCCGGCCAACAGTAATGGAGTGCTCGGAATGAGTTCCGGAGCTTAGAGATGTGGAGGAGAGCTTAGAGAGTCGAGAGTTCAGAGAGCTTAGCCTTAGTGTGTCGGGAGGGTCCTTTATATAGCGGAGCTTGATGGTGACAACTGCAGCCGCGTGCTGGCGGGCCGCTCGAGGTTCGGCGGAGTCAGTCTCACTGGTGCCGCGTGCGGCGGATTGAGGGTGACAGCCATCGCCGCCTGACAGTGGGTCGCTATCGCCCGCGGCGGACTGACTGATGGTGCGGCGGACTGACTGATGGCGATGGTTGCAGAGCTTGCCGAACGAAGGGTTGAAGGCCTTCGTCGTGTGCCCATTTCGGAGGAGTTCGGGCTCCTGAAGAGGAAGATAGGAGGGAGTTCGGCTCCCATAGGCGTCTGGCTAGAGGTATGCAGCTAAGGCTCGTCCGCAGAAGAGTTCGGCTGCTGAGAATCCGAAGCTCGGCCGTTTGGGGTTCGGCCGGCTGTTGGACTTCGGCTGAGGCTTGGACACTTGAGAGTTCGGTAGGAGCTCGGTCGGCCGAAGTTTGATGAGGGCGACCGCTGAGGAGTTCGGCCCAGTGACGACTGCTGAGGAGTTCGGGCTCCTAAGTGACGACTGCTTGGGGATTCCACTAAAGCCCGTCCGCTGAGGAGTTCGGCCGCTGAGAGGACTTCATTGAAGCTCGGCCGCTTGGAGTCGGTTCGAAGGAGTTCGGCCGTGGGGAGTCCGAAGGAGTTCGGCCGAAGGGGAAACCCGGGAGGAGTTCGGGTGGCCGAACGGGCGTCTGGGAGGAGTCCTGCCGCTTGGAGTCCAAGGAGCTCGGCCGTCAGGAAGTTCGGCTGGCGGTGGGAGTTCGGCCCGGAGCCTGGCGCTGGGGAATTCGGCAGCTAGGTAGTTCGGCCCGGACCTTGGCGAAGGGGAGTTCGGCCTCTAGGCAGTTCGGCCGTGGTAGGGGCTCGGCCTGGCGCCCGGCGCTAAAGCTCTTCAGCGGCTACTGGGTACATTGGGCCGAGCGTCGGGCCAGGCTTCGGCAGGAGCGGGATTTATCCCCAACAATGACATATCACATTACCATACAAAATCGAACCTAACTGGATCACACAAATAAGGATTTGGATCTGGATATCATCAATTGGACTAATCCAGTTCAATTGATTTGAATAAGATTTAATTAGGTTCAAGAAAATTGTGCTAGCACATGATTAAGCCTAACATTCTCCTTTTTCTATCATAAAAGTTATCTCGACTGAGCCAAATAAGTTTGTGCTCACTCAGGTACCTTTACCTGGTCTGACTGGAGTTTGTCTAAGTTAGAAAAGAATTGTCTTAATTTATGAGATAAATTTGAGACAATATCTATCATTTTCCATCATCTGCTAATTCTTGTACTTTGACTTAGTCAAATGTTGACCTTTGACCCTTGGACATCTATCCATGTGTCATGCACTTATTGGAGAGCAGATAGAGGCTTGTCCCCTCTCTGAAAATTGGAAAGAAAAGGGCGCACACCTAGGATGGCGTGCACCCATGGATAGGGATGCTAGAGTTCCATACGGATGGGACTCCAGATTGCTTCTTGGTTTCTACTTAGGTAGCCCTTAGGTATCTACTTTGACTAGTCTTAGGCGCCATCTAAGAATGAACTTATGGATCTCTCATCTGATTGGATCAAGTGATGTCATCCCATCAATCAGATTTAGATCTGATTGCACGAAGCAACGTGATTGACCGGGGTGATGCAGCATTGCATGGCGCAGCAGAGTCTATAAATAAATCCTATCTGTGCCCACTTCTAAGCTCTCCTCCTCTTAGCCACACCCCAAGGCTGCCCCTCTCCATTCTCCATGCCACCATCTTGTCCTCTCTCTTCTCTCCATGCCCAAGGAAGTTGGGCCTTTAGATTAGTGCGAGTCAGATAAGAAAAGGCTGACGAAAAAGAAAGAAGGCAACACTGCTACAGAGACGATGGATGATCTTCAGAAGAAGTTTTGAAGATCCTCTAAATCAGATCTAGATCTGATTTTTGGAGAAAAAAAAAGAAGGAGAAGCTCCAGTCCGAGTGGATATTGGTAAAGGTTAGGCGCTTGCATGGCTAGATCCAGAACCTTAGGGCTTCGGCAGGATCATCAACGGATAATCAGATTATCTAGAATCAAGATAAAATTAATTTATAATTAATTTAATTTAATTTTTTTATTTATCAGATCATAAAATTAGATCTAAAAAGTGTCAGATCTGATCTAAATCTAAATTTTTTTTTTTGAAATATACCTCTTGATCTTATAAATGTTACAATCAGATCTGAATGAACCTGATCTAGGAAATCAGGATTTTCCTTCACGACCCTCTTGTGAAATCTCCTGAGGGAGAACTTCATGCTATTTTGTCAGGGCTTCCTTGACGATGAGCTCGAGGGAGAGTTCAGCCTCGCTTGTGCTCGGAGGGAGCTCGTGAGCGCGGCCGAGCTTCATTCGATCCTCCATCAACGATGGGTCTATCAGACTCGTTGGCCCATCACTCTCCTGCGACTTATTCGTTCTTCAATTTGAAGGCTTCTTTCGCACGGACATATCTCTCAGTCCGAGCGAGCAGATCGGTAAAGTTTCTAGGATATTTCTTCTCCAGAAAGAATGGCAAATCATTCTTCTGAAGGCCGCCCTTGAGTGCGGCCATTGCAACAGACTGGTTCAGGTTCCAAACTTTCAACACAGTCGCATTAAATCAAGTAACATAAGCCCGGATGGATTCTTTCACCTTCTGCTTGACATTCATCAGAAAATCCAAACCTCGGTGCGGATGCCGACTGCTGATGAAGTGGGCTACGAACTAATGGCTCATTTGATCAAAAGAAAAGATCGTACCTGGCTTCAATGTCGAGTACCAATTTCTTGTTGCCTCCTTCAAGGTAGATGAAAAAGCTCGGCATAATATGGCGTCTGGTGCATCATGGAGTAGCGTCATGGTCCGAAAGGCTTTCAAATGATCGATTGGATTAAAGGTTCTATCGTAGCTTTCAAATTGAGGGAGCTTGAAGTTCGATGGAATGGGCTCTTGCATAATCTGAAGAGAGAAAGGGGCATCGGTGCAGACATCGTCATAACGAGCCAGGGTGACATGGCGGAGTTCCTCAATCCATCGATCCATCTTTCGTAGTCTGTGATCGAGGGTGTCGTCTTGATCGCAGATCTTGGATAGCTTCCAACTACAAATGAAGAAGGTCTCCTCCAGAGGAGAACCATGATCTAAACATGGATCCTCTGCTCTCTGTTTTTCCTTCCTAGGGGCGATGTGTACGCTAGCTCGAGTACTCTTTCTTGGGATCGATTTTTGACATCCTAGTGGCAGATTTTCTGGTGGAGTCACCACCGAAAGCTGCTGCATGGTCTGCACCATCTCGGTAAGGTCCTGAATTTGCTATATCAGCAGGTTAAACTGCTTCGAATCTACCATGGTCGCCAATGGAGGTGGAGGTTGAAGTGTTGGCGATGGAGCAGGAATGGATGGATTTGGTCCAGATTTGACGGCAGAAGCGGTAGATCTCCGGGTAGTCGCCTTCTTTTGAGGTATTTTATGGGATTAAGGGAGAGGGTGGAGGTGACCCCTGGAGAAGAAGGTCGGCAGGGTCGACTGAGCACTCCTTTAAGAACAAGGATACCTCAGAGACAGAGGTCCTTCCTCTGGCGTCAATTCTGTTAGTGCAGAATTTGGTTGATGCCGGATCGAGCTGGAGTGGAGGAGGATGAGGTCACCACCGATGACCTACAAAATAAAGTTTCATTCGGAGTTGGTGGTGGTGGCTCCGACGGAATTCTCTGACGATCAAGTCAGCTCTTCTGGCCAACAAAAATGGAGTGCTCAGACGAGAGCTCGGCAGAGTTTCAGGAAGGAGAAGAGAGCTTAGAGCTTAGAGAAAACGTATCTAAAGGATCCCATTTTATAAGCAGAACTTGATTGATGGTGACAGCTGTAGCTGTCTCATAGCGGACCGCTCGAGACCTGCTGGAGTTCGGTATGGAGGGAAAGGTATCGTCAGACTGATGGTGACAGCCATACTGTCTGGTAGCGTCGCCTGTGGCAGACTGATAACGACCGTTCGTCGAGATTTAATAGCTGTAGCTCTGAAAAAGTAGGCGTTAGTTGGTGGACTTCGGCATATATCAATTTCAGAGGAGCTTGGACTCCTGAAGAAAATACATCTGGAGGGGATTATCCGGAAGTAATCCGCTGGTGGAATCCGACTGAGGGAGAAGTTCGAAAAGAGTTCGGCTTTTATAGACGTCCGACTAGAGGAGAAGCTCGGAAGGAGTTCGGCTTCTACAGGCGTCCGACTAGAAGAGAAGCTCGGAAGGAGTTTTGCTCTTGTAGGCGTCCGACTGGAGGAGTGCGGAGGGAGTTCGGCTCTCATGGGCGTCCGAATGAAGGAGTATGGAGGAAGTTCGGCTCTCGTGGGAGTCCGACTAAAGGAGTACGGAGGAAGTTTGATTTTCGTAGGAGTCCGACTAAAGATCGGCCACTGAAAAGTTCGGCCGGCTGAAGGAGTTTGGCTAAGACTGAACCACTAGGAAGTTCGAAAGGAGCTCGACCGCTAAAAAGTTTGACCGATTGAAGGAATTCGATTAAGGCTCATCTGCTGAAGCTCTTTCATGACTATCGATTGCATTAGATTGAGCATCAAATTGGACTTCGATAAGAACAAAATTTATCTCCAACACCTTTCAAGATATAAATCTTGTTTGTCAATGCAATGGGACACTAATAAGTTGGGCTTATCCTCTCATTTTGTGCATGCCTGTTAGAAAAAAGTGCTCCTAATCTCCACGGGATTTTGTCTTCTCCTTCATGAGTTATTTGCAGTAAGACCTTGCCCTTAGGCTTCTCATTTTTCCAAGTCCTGGAAGCTGTATCTTCGACCGGGCCTTCTTTTAAGCAACATTTTTTGTTTTTGATATCAATGGACAATCATACTACTCTGATGTGAGAGCAGTCCATCAAGTCAAGATACAAAAGGCTAGCAGGCAAATATCATTCAGTCTTCAAAGTATTCCGCCACATAAACAGCAATCCAATCAACCACTGTTACAAAAAAGATGAAGCTGCTTAAACTTTAAATAGTCCATGCAAGGTCGATTAAGCTCGCCAAATTCAAATGTGTCCAATATTTGACAAAATAGAAAATGATTCTACAAGAAACCCAATTAACAAAGAGTGCTGCAACGTTTCACCAACAACCACCCTTGAAAGGAATCAACCCGGTTTTTAGTGCGATACAAAGGGTTCCGTTGATAATTTTCAGGCCAACTTCTTGACTTTATCCTTGCGATTCATAGGATAACTATTTTAGTCCATTTCAGATAGGGGTTTGCATGAAGAGGCGTTTCCACAAACCAAATGTTAAAAAGAAAACTTTGCTTCAGTTTTCAAGTATTTTTCGTGGGGACATATTTCTTACCCTATTTCTTATAAAAGAAAGTTAAAAGGAAAAAAATAATTACTAATTATGCTCGCACGGCCTCGATTTAATAAATCAGTGTGCCTGCGTTCAGCGACGTCTTAAGCTTTGCCAATAAAAAGCCTATTATACATATTTTATCTTAGAAAAGGATATTAAGATAACGTCATTTACCTGGCCATATCTATTGACACAGTTCTGATCTGAGGTGGTCAATAATCCGAGCTAACCCATGCCACTAGGTTAGTCATAATTGTTATGACTAAGCCAAGTCTAGTTTAATGAGACCTGAATCAATTCTCCCTAAGAAAAGATTAAGTCTGAGGTCTTCCACCATTGTAGATGTGCGGGCCCTTCCCGGGGTTGATTGTTCTCGACTGGATACAGTGGCTCAGTTGCACCGGGAAGACGCAACCATGTCTATTAGGCATTGGATGCTATGGGCTGGAGGATGAGTTGGGCTCAATATTTTGGATACGGTGAGAGACTCAATTAGGAACCCAGTCTATGCAAATGGTGGGTCTGACTTAACTAAGGAGTGGATCAATATTCTGGATACGGTGAGATTCATGAATTAGAGACCAAGTTTGGGTGCACCATGATTAGAGAATCATTGAACAAGAGTTGTTCACTCATTGGCTAACCCATCACCAATAACTGTTAGGTGAGGTGATGAGTCAGTTGGTGAGACCGCACCACCCACTAGAAATCATTAATCGTGGAGATTTTTGCATCTCTACAGAGGGAGTGTAGGGATCCGAGAAAATAGTGGGAGCTAATTTGTTTAAAAATAAAATTCCTAAATAAATTGGTCAAGTCAAAATTACAGTATCTAACTAGAATCTTTGACTCTCTACAGGAAATATGTCTGCGTCCAAACCCATTGGCACGTATCCTGGACACACATAGACTGACTGGACCCAATTATAAAGATTGGCTCAGGAACTACAAAATTATTTTGGGTTTCGAGAAGTTAACCCATGTTTTGGACCAGGACCCTCCCACCATTACCAGCCCGTCCATCTGTTGAACAGAGAGCGTCTCTGGAAAAAATGGATTGACGAAGATAATAAGGCCAGATATTACATGTTGGGCTCGATGTCTGATGAGCTCCAGCGCCAACATGAGATATCGGGACTGCTCGCCAAATGTTGGCTCACCTGCAGGAGATGTTTGGTGAACAGAGTCGCGCAGCCAAATATCAAGTCACGAAATGACTTTTTAAGGCTAAGATGCGTGATGGGCAGTCAGTCCAAGATCACTGTCTGACAATGATCAAGGACATGGAAGAGCTTGAGAAGCTCGGTGTGAAGTTGGACTTGGACCTGCAGAACGATATTATTCTGCAATCCTTGACTGATGCATATGGGCAATTCATCATGAATTACCACATGCATAAACTTCAAGAATTCCTTGGCCGAGTTAATGAATATGCTGGTTACCGCTGAGCTTTCTATGAAAGGTTCTAAAGGCTCAGTTCTTGCTATGGAACGGACTTCTTCCAAAAGAAAGTCTTATGGAAAGAAAAAGAAGTCTGTGAAAAAGCAAAAGGTGGAAGGATCAAAGAAGAAGAAGGCAGAATCGAAGAAAAAGGCCGATGGCAAAGGAAAGTGTTTCCATTGCAACAGCGACGGCCATTGGAAGCGGAACTGCCCTACTTACCTGGCCACCCTGAAGAACAAGAAGGAAGGTCCTTCTGGAGGTATGCTCGTTATTGAGTCTAACCTTACGGTTTCTTCTGCATCCAGTTGGGTGCTTGACTCTGGTTCTAGTGCTCATCTGTGCACTTCTATGCAGGGTCTTGAGGATAGCAGGAGGCTGAGGGATGGAGACATGATCCTACGCGTCGGTAATGGAGCAAGAGTTGCTGCAGTAGCCGTGGGAACATACCCTCTTCGATTACCATCTGGTTTAGACTTAGTTTTGAAAGACTGTTATTTTGTGCCTGCAGCTAGCAGGAATTTGATTTCTGTTTCATGCTTAGCACAAGAAGGTTATGTGATCACCTTCTTTAAGGACCATTGTAACATTCTTTATGAAAGAAATAAAATTGCAAATGGTTTCCTTATTAATGGTCTTTATCAGCTACATATTGATGTACCTGTTCTAACCTATCGAGCAAAACGTGAATGCCAAACGACCTAGGGATAGTCCAAACGACAGATATCTATGGCACCTGAGATTAGGTCATATAGCAGAAGATAGGATCAACAAATTGGAGAAAAATGGGCTATTGAGTCCATTGACTTTCCGAGTCATATCCAACTTGTGAATCTTGTCTTCAAGGCAAAATGACTAAACTCCCTTTTGTTGGACATGGGGAGAGGGCCACAGATCTCCTTGCCCTAGTACATACTGATGTGTGCGGCCCATTTGATGTGCCGGCTAGAGGCAATTTTGTCTACTTCATTACCTTTACCGATGATCTGTCTAGGTATGGGTATGTGTATCTTATGAGACACAAGTCTGAAGCTTTTGAAAAGTTCAAAGAATTCAGACATGAAGTAGAAAAACAAACTGAAAAACCCATTAAGGTTCTTCGATCAGATCGAGGAGGTGAATACCTTAGCCGGGAATTCCTAGACTATCTTCAAGGAAAATGGCATAGTCTCTCAATGGACTCCACCAGGAACACCTCAACTCAACGGGGTTTCAGAATGGAGAAATCGGACTCTATTGGATATGGTTCGATCCATGATGAGCTTCACAGACCTCCCTGATTTTCTTTGGGGACACTCATTGTTAACTTCAATCTATCTACTGAATAGGGTTCCCTCTAAAACCGTTCCTACCACACCGTATGAGATATGGCACGGTAAGAAACCAAGTCTGAGTCATCTCAGAATTTGGGGTTGTCCGGCTCATGTCAAAAGACAACAAGCGGACAAGTTAGAGTTTAGGTCCTTTAGAGCTCGATTCATAGGATATCCTAAAGAGTCATTAGGATACTATTTCTACATTCCAGAAGACCACAATGTGATTGTGAGTCGACATGCCATCTTTCTTGAAAAATAGTTTATTCAAGATAGCGGCATTGGAAAGCAGATTCAAGCTTGATGAGAAAGTCTCACAAGCAGAACGAGCTAAGGACCAAGTGGAACCAAATCAGGTTGAGCCAATAAGAACACTACCTCCTCCACCTCGTAGATCGGAAAGAGTTTTCCCGTCCCCCTGAAAGATACTTAGGTATTATTTCAGAGGATGTAGAGGAAATGTTCCTCGTAGGTAATGGTGCTCATGGTGATGATCCCAAAACCTACAACGAGGCGATATCAGATATCGACTCCGAGAAATGGCTAGAGGCAATGCAGTCAGAAATTGACTCGATGCACTCAAACCAAGTCTGGACCTTGGTAGATCCACCAGAAGGTATAGTACCTATTGGGTGTAAATGGATCTTCAAGAGAAAGATTGGTGCAGATGGGAATGTGGAGACATTCAAGGCTAGACTAGTGGCAAAAGGTTATAGTCAACGCGAAGGCATTGACTATCAGGATACCTTTTCCCCAGTAGCTATGCTAAAATCCATCCGCACATTGCTTGCCTGTTGCAGCCTATTTCGATTATGAAATATGGCAAATGGACGTGAAAACGGCATTCTTAAATGGATATCTTGAGGAAGATATCTATATGGAACAGCCGCTAGGTTTCACATCCAGTGATACTGATCACAAGGTTTGCAAGCTGCAAAGGTCCATATATGGACTTAAGCAAGCATCTCGGAGCTGGAACACTCGTTTCAATGATGTGATCAAAAAGTTTGGTTTCATCAAAAATGAAGAGGAACCATGTGTTTTCAAAAGGGTCAGTGGGAGCGCTGTTGTCTTCCTCGTATTGTACGTGGATGACATCCTCCTTATTGGGAATGATATTCCCATGTTGACATCAGTCAAGATGTGGTTGTCCAAGGAATTCTCCATGAAAGACCTAGGTGAAGCATCCTTTATTCTAGGAATTAAGGTCTATAGGGATAGACCGAATAGGATGCTAGGACTTTCACAGAAGATGTACATAGAGGAAGTACTAAAGAGGTTTAGTATGGAAAACTCTAAGAGGGGATTAATACCCTTCAGACATGGTATTCATCTTTCCAAGAAGATGTGCCCCAGCACACCTGAGGAAATAGAACGCATGAGCAAGATCCCTTATGCTTCTGCAATAGGGAGCCTCATGTATGCCATGCTATGTACACGACCTGATATAGCCCATGCTGTGAGTGTCACAAGCAGATATCAGTCAAATCCAGGTGAAGAACACTGGACTTCTGTGAAATGTATCCTTAAGTACTTGAGAAGAACTAAGGATATGATGTTGGTCTTTGGTAATGGAGAACTCCAAGTCCAGGGATACACAGACTCGGACTTCATGTCCGATATAGATGATCGAAAGTCGACATCTGGAAGTCTGTTTGTGTGCAATGGTGGAGCTGTCAGCTGGAAGAGTTCCAAGCAAACTGTGATAGCAGATTCCACCATGGAAGCAGAATATATCGCTGCATCAGAGGCTGCAAAGGAAGCATTCTGGTACAAGAAGTTTGCTGCAGAAATTGGAGTAATGCCATCAGATGCCATTCCTCTTATACTGCGACAACAATGGCGCCATAGCCCTTGCTAAGGAGCCGAGGTCTCACCAGAAATCCAAGCACATTGAGCGGCGATACCACCTCATCCGCGATTACCTTCGAGAAAGGGTTACGTTCGAGGTCAAGAGAGTCAACTCCGCAGATAATGTGGCAGACCCACTTACAAAGCCGTTGGGCCAGCAGAAGATCGAAGCCCACCTTGAGAAGATGGGACTTAGACTTGTAGCCAATTGGCTTTAGGACAAGTGGGAGATTGTTAGATATATGTGCCCTAGAAGCCAGAATTGGCTGACACTTGTAATACACTTCTAGGGGCAAAATTATAATTTTGACTAAAATCAATAAAATGGGTTATTTTCTATCACATATGTGTATTTAGTGTCTGTGATACATCCTTTGAGTTAATGGTAATGATAATTCATATTTTCAAGAGTTGAAAATTTAAGACATGAATAATCATTATTAACTCATAAATTGCTCCCGACCATAGGATCATCACGAGGATGGTGATTGATCCGGAAGGTTGGTGTACAATCGCTTCTCTTTAGTAGATGAGTCTTGAGTCTACGGTGTGGAGACACCGGAGCGAGAGTACAGGTACTCGTTAGAGAACGAGGGCACTGAGCGTGACCACCTCGAGTAGTCATTAGGGAGTCTACCTTCTCGTCAATGACTGACTCGATGCTGCAGTAGTGTGTCTGGTTCTTTGACCTGAGATGCATCGGCAGTTCACCTTGAGGGTGTTATAGTTTGACTACACCATTACTCGGTCTCCTAGCCATATGGAACCCTGAGGTGTATGTTGGCTATAGACATGTTCATTGTAGGAACTGGATTGCATCAAGATGGAATCTATCTACCTCGGTGGTAGAGGAGCAGCCCTATGATGATCATGAGAATCAAGTCCAGAAATCCATGGCCATGGTAGAGTGAAATAATAGAAAGAGTTTCTATTTAGATTTTCACATTGGACTCGAATCGAATGATTACATCATATGACAGAGACTAGGGTTTGACGAGTTCACCTTAACCCTAATCTGATCGGGGCTCAAGATAGAAGAACTTGAATCACACAGGTAGCTGCACCAAGAGGTTCGCATTCAGCTCTGATGGGTTGCCACCATATACTGCTAGGTGTCACTGGTGGATTTTGGGAGCAATTAGAATGATTTAGATGATCGATCATTCTAGCTGTTCGAATCAGAAGAGTTCTGATCCATCGAAAGGAGTTTCGATGATGTCGATGATAGAGATCATGACATATCCCATTACCATACAGAACTGAACCTAACTGGGTCACACAAACAAGGGTTTGAATCTGGTGATCATCAATTGAACTGATCTAGTTCAATTGATCTGAATGAGATTCAATTAGGTTCAAGGAAATCGTGCTAGCACTCGATTGAACCTAACGTTCTTCTTTTGCTATCATAAATAAGTTGTCCTGTCTGAGCCAAAGGAGTTTGTGCTCAAACAGAGGCCTTCATATGGTCTGATAGGAGGTTGTCCAAGTCAGAAAAGGTTGTCTTATTTGTAAGACATTACCTGCCATTTTTGGTCACCTGCCATTTCTTGTTCTTTGACTTTGGTCAAAAGTCTACCTTTGACTGGTCAAACGTTGACCATTGACACTTTGACTTTTGACCACATGTCATGCACCTATTGGAGAGCTGGTGGGGGCCTGTCCCCCTGCCAGAACCTGGCAAGGAGAAGGGCGCACGCCACCCTAGGCGTGTGCCCAAGTTGGAGGCGCCTAGGAGTCCTTGTTGGACAAGGACTCCATCTCCTTTTTGGATTCCAATTAGAGTTCTTCTAAGAACCAACTTTGACTGGTCTTAGGCGCCCTCTAAGGAGGAATCCAGGGGACTCTATTCCCACCAATCAGATTTAGATCTGATTTCACAAAGGGTTGTGATTGGTTGGGAAGAAGAGGAGTTGGATCACAGCTAGTCTATAAATAAGACCCTGTATCCAACTCAGATTGTATGAGATATAGAGATATGATGAGATCATAGTTTCTCCATGCCCCAAGGCTGCCTCTCCCCTCCTTCTCCATGCCATAGTCTCTTCTCCCCTTGCTCTCCACGTCCAAAAGGAGTTTTGGACCTTGGTTGGTGCGATTCAGATCAAAGAAAGGCGATCAAAAATAAGAAGGCTGCGCTGCTGCAAAGGACGACTGCTCATCTTCAAAAGAGTTTTGAAGATCCTCCAGATCAGATTCAGATCTGATTTTTGGAGGTGTGATAGAGAAGAAGAGGATCTCCAGATCCAACCCTGAGTGGATACCGGTAGAGGCCAGGCGCTTGCGTGGCTAAGATCCAGAACCTTCCGCTGCAAACAGGATCATCAACAGGGTAATAGGATTACCCAGATCAGGTAAATTAAATTTGATTTAATTTATCTTTTTAATTTTATTTTATTAAAATAATAAGAATCAGATCTGAAACATATCAAGATCTGATTGGAATCAAGAGAAAAAGTTTTGAAATATATCTCTTGATCTGATCAGATCTGAACGAACCTGGACCGGGAAATCAGGATTTTCCTTCATAATGGTACATTCTACTATAAAATCTATCAATATCTGAGCTTTGATCGATGGCCGGGGTCGATAATTAATATCAAACTCTGTAAGTTCGATTTTCCATTTCATGATTCTTTTGGAAGCATCCATTCGATAAAGAACTACTTTTATTGGTTGATCTATGAGGACCGTTATGGTGTATCCCTGAACGTAAGGTCGGAGTCTCCTGACAGCGATTAGAAGAGAGTAAATTAATTTTTCTAACTTAAAGTACTTGATCTCTACATCCCTCAAGATCCAGCTTACATAGTAGACTGATCGCTGCATCTTCGCTTCCTCCTTGACTAGGACTGTTGCCAAGGCCGTTGGAGAGACTGCTAGGTACAAGAATAATTCTTCTCTGGGTTCAGGCTTACCTAGCAGTGGAGGTGAGTCGAGGTAATTTTTAAGCTTCTAAAATACCCATTGGCACTCTGTCGTCCACTGGAAGTTCTTTGGTTGCTTGAGAATTTGGAAGAAGGGCATGCATCGCTCGACCAATCTTGAGATGAAGCTATTTCAGGATGCTACTTTTTCAGTCAGCCGTTGAACTTTTTTGATCATTTTTGGAGCAGTCATCTTCTGAATAGCTCAGATTTTCTCTGGATTTGCTTCAATCCCATGCCTCGATACTATAAATCCCAAAAACTTTCCTGAGGTCACACCAAAGGCGCACTTGATCGGATTCAGTTTTATTTTGTACTTTTTGAGTGCACTGAAGGTCTCTTCAAGGTCGGTGATGTGGTTTATTGAAGCTTGAGTTTTGATGAGCATGTCATCCACATACACCTCCATATTGCGGCCGATCTGCTCCTTGAAGATCTTGTTGACCAGGCGTTGGTATGTTGCCCCTACATTCTTGAGTTCAAAAGGCATAACCCTATAATAGTAAAGACCATGGTCAGTAATAAAAGCAGTTTTCTCCTCATCCTTCGATGCCATCCGTATTTGGTTATAGCTGGAAAAGCCATCCATGAAGGTGAGGAGCTCATGGCCCAAGGTTGCATCTACCAATTGTTCAATCCTAGGTAGAGGGTAGCTGTCTTTTGGACAGACTTTGTTCAGCTTTTTGAAGTCTATACACATCCTCCACTTACCGTCGGCCTTCTTGACCAGGACCACGTTAAAGACCCAAGTCGAATAGCTAATTTGTCAAATAAATCTGGTGTTGAAAAGCTTATCGACTTCTTCTGCTATTGCCTTCTGTCTTTCTAGTGCATGGCTCCAAACTCTTTCTTTCACTGGTCAATGCTTGGGATCAATGGCCAGTCGATGTTCCATAACCTCGGTATCAATCCCAGGCATATCCATCAGAACCCAGGCGAAGACGTCAGCATTCCTCCATAAAAAGGTGATGAGCTGCTCCCAAACTTCACCTCTAGATTGGGGCCAATCTGCACCATATGCTCCGCATTTTCGTCATTCAGGAGGACGGTCATAAGATCTTCTATGGGCTCATTCCATTCTTCGGCAAGATCATCACGGACATCAAGCCTGTCAACTGGGCAGGGGTCAAGTCAAGTGCCATATTGTAAGGCAATGGAGTAGTAGTGCCGGGCTAATGCTTGATCGTCTCTGATTTCACCTATTCAATTGCTTGTTGGAAATTTTATTTTCAAGTAACAGGTCGACACTATGGCTCGTAGTGCATTTAGACCAGGTTGGCCGAGGATTGCATTGTAAGCAGAGAGGGCTTTTACCACCAAAAAGTCGACCCACACCTTGGCCTGCTTTAGATACTATCCTATAGTCATGGCTAGAGTTATCATTCCCTCCACCAGCACAGTGTCGCCAGTGAAGCCAACCAATGGGGAGCTCATGGGTCCAAGATGATTATTAGGTATGGATATTTTAAAGAAAGCATCATAGTATAGAATGTTAGCAAAACTTTCATTATCTATCAAAATACGGCATACATCATAATCAGTAATGTTCCAAGAAATTACAACTGTATCGTTGTGCGGAAATCAAACTCCTTGAGCATCTTCATTGGTGAAAGCGATGGGCTCTTCAGTTCTTCACCTCTTTCTGGCCTCGACTGACCTGCTTGCCTCCCCTCATCGAGATCCTCCGGAGATGGTGTTAATGATGCCGATTGAAGGCCGATCTTCTCGCTGCTCCCCACCCCTCGAAGGTTCTAGCAGTGGGGGTGCTCTCGACCGATCCTCTCATCCTTTCGGTTGATGTCGTAGGAACCGACCCAGCCTACCGTGCCTGTTGAGCTCCTCGATCTCGTCCTGGAGTTAGATGCACTCTTCCATATCATGATTGTGATTACGATGGTAGAGGCAGAACTTGCTAGGATTGCATTTACCAGGGTGAGTGCACATCCTTTTCGATCTCAACAGTTGATCCCTGATCTCCATCAGCACTTGGGTTTTTGGAGCATTGAGAGGGGCATAGTTGTAAAATTTTCTGATGGGAGAGCTCCATTGCGCCCTTCTATCCGAGCTTCTTCACCTCTGGGCCCAAGTAGGGGTCCAGACCCGCTTACGCTCCGAATGAGTCCAATAGCATGGCCGAGCTCTGCTCAGTTTCTCTCCAGCCACGGGCGCATTTGGTTCACCCACCTGTTGCTCCTGGGCGACTTCATTGTCCCTGGCCTTAAAGGCCTCTTTAGCTTGGGCATAACCTTTAGCCCGAGCTAGCATATCGGTAAAGTTCCTGGGGTACTTCTTCTCCAAAGAGAATAACAAATCATTTTTTTGAAGGCCATCCTTAAGAGCGGCCATTGCAACAAACTGATCCAAGTTTTAGACCTCCAATGTAGCAGCATTAAATCAGATGACATAAGCTTGGATAGATTCTTCCTTCTTCTATTTGATATTCATCAGAAAATCCGAACCTCGGTGGGGACGTATGCTGCTTACGAAGTGAGCTACAAACTAGTGGCTCATTTGATCGAAGAAAAATATGGTACCAGACTTAAGTATCGAGTACTAGTTTCTAGCGGCTTTCTTGAGGGTGGATAGGAAAGCTCGGCACAAAATGGCATCTGACACACCATGGAGCAGCATCATTATCCGAAAGGCCTTCAGATGGTCGATCGGATCGGTGGTCCCATCGTAACTCTCAAACTATGGAAGCTTAAAGTTCAATAGGATTGGTTCCTGCATAATCTTCTGAGAAAAAGGAGGGTTAGTGCAAATATTGTTACCATGGGAAGAGAGGGCATGACAGAGCTCTTTGATTCATTGGCTGATTTTCTAGAGCCTTTGATCCAAGAGATCTTCATGATTATTGATCTCCAAGATTTTCTGGTGGAACAGGAGCAAAACTCCTCCCAGGGTCGAGTCATGGTCAGAGCAAGGACTCTCCACCCTCTGCATCCCCTTTTCGGAGGTCACTGACTGGCTATCCCAAGTCGGCCATCTCCAGACCGGATCATGAAGCTCTTGAGAAATCTGCTCCGATCGAATTGGTGTCGGAGCCTATCGATGTAAGGCCTGCACTACCTCCGTGAGCTCACGAACCTGCCAGACCAGCAGATTGAACTGCTCTGCATCCACCATGGCCATAGGTGGAGCTTGAGTTGTCAGGATCGAAGTAGGAGCATATGGATCTGGATGGGATCTAGCTGCAGAGGTCATTGACCGTCGAGTAGAAGCTTTTTTGGAAGGCATTTTTTTGGAAAGAACTCTTGAGAGGAAGAAGAGGGATCGCTGTTGAGCACTCCTTTAAGAACAAGAGATTCTTAGGAACAGAGGTCCTTCCTCTTGCGCCAATCCTATTGGTGCAGAATCTGATTGACGTCAGATCGAGCTAGAGTTGAGGAAGAAAAGGTCGCCATCGGTGACCTACAAAATAAAGTCCCATCCAAAATTGGTGGTGGTGGCTCTGGCAGGATCCTTCAATGATCAAGTCAGCTCTTCTGATCTACAGAAATAAAGTGCTCAGAAAAAATTTCAGCAAAGTTTTGGGAAGGAGAAGAGAGCTCAGGAAAGAATTCAACAGAGTTTTAAGAAGAAGAAGAGAGCTCAGAGAAAATATATCTGGAGGGTCTCTTTTTATAGACGGAGCCTGTAGCAGACTGATAGTGATAGCTGTAATCATCTGGTAGCAGGCCACTCAGAGCCATGTGGAGTTTGTTACGGAGAAAGATGTCGCTTATAGCAGATATATAGTGACAGCCATAACCATCTAATAGCTACCACTCGGGGCTATGTAGAGTTTATTATGGAGAGAGGTGTCACCTATAGCAGACTGATAGTGACAGTCGTAACCATCCGATAGTGGGCCGCTCGGGGCCATGTGGAGTTTGTTATGGAGAGAGGCGTCCATTGTCGTGATGTGCCCATTCATTGAGATTTAATAGTCGAAGTTCGGAGGAAGCAGACGTTGGTTGGTGAAGAGATTTGACATATATCAATTCTAGAGGAGTTTGGACTCCTAAAGAGAATACGGCTAGAGGAAATCATCCGGGAGGAATACTAGTTGAAATCTAAAAGTAATCCACTGGAGGAATCTTGATGGAGTTCAATTGATGGAGAAGTCCGACTGAAAGAGAAGTCTAGATGGAATTCGGCTACTGAAGAAGTTCGAAAGGAGTTTGACTGCTGGAGGAGTCCGACTAAAGGAGAAGGTTGGAAGAAGTTCGGCTGCTGGAGGAGTTCGAAAGGAGTTCGACTGTTGGAAGGGTCCGACTGATGGAGAAGTTTGGATGGAGTCCGACTGATGGAGAAGTTCAGTCGAAGGAGAAGTTCGGCTATTGAAGGAGTTCGAAAGAGGTTCGACCATTGGAGGAGTTCGACTGGAGTTCAACTGCTGGTGGAAAAATTTTCGATCGAAGCTCTTCCAAGATTACCAGTTACATTAGGCTAAGCATCAGACTGGACTTCGACAGGAGCGGGGTTTACCCCCAACATATTTATTTTAGAAACTTTTCAATTTAATTGAATGGCAACTCTCCTTCTTACCTTATCTTCCATCCTTTTCATCACATCCATCCAAACTTCATTATCATTCCATCTCAACCATCCATTCTCTTAGAATACATCCTTTTATTAGTCCCACATCTAAAAATCAGTAAAACCTTTTTTCTCCTAACACCTATAAATAAAGCGTAATGTCTATACTCCCTGATAGATCTCTCCACACCACAACTTTTATAGGAGCCTATGTGATAGATGGGAATACTTACCTATAAAACTTTTATTCATCTTTTTTTTTACTTTTTTCCATCCTTCCAACATACGAGAAGGAGAGTTAACCAGGGGAAGGTCAGCTAGAGGAGATTTTATATTTTTTTTTTATTTTCTTGTTCTAATTTCAGGCCCTGTTAATGGCTTAGAAGTTAATTTTTTATATCAAATTTTTATTCCACCAATAAAATTTTATTTTAATTTTTTTTAATCAATGATTGTGCAATTTAATTTTTGTAGTTTAATTTCAGTATATTGGATAGTTTAATTTTCACGCTTCTTTACTTTCTATATCTTTTTTATTTACTATAATTTTAAATTATAGTAATTAATATAAGATTTTTTTTTGAGTTTATAGCTTTTCTTCAAATCATATTTAACTAAGCAAATCCTCTGGGGTTTGCGATGAAGCTAACCCATGATTAGAAGCCCTTTCTTAGAATTTCTCCTTGGCTTTTAATTTTTTAGAGTTCTTCTTTCTTCAAGCTTCTTGCCAAGAGACTTAATGGGCTATCATTGGATTTTAATCCCTTTATAGCTCATGCTTGAGTCAGTGCAAGAAGGATAATAAGCAGAAGACCTTTGATTTTTTTAAATCCTTGTCTCTTCTTCTTTATGAAAATATTTGATGGATTATTGTTGGATCAAAGCTCCTTCATAGTCCATACTTGGGTAACACAAGAAAAGCAGTTAAAAGGAGAGTTTTTTAATGAGTGAATGCTTATCCATGCATTACACCTTAATCAAGAAACATTATAAGAGAAATCTTAGAAAGACTCTCTAAGTCATTGGTCTAGTGGATTCAAAAATCCTAGATTTTTAGATTATTATTCTCTATATTTAATTTACTGTTTAGTAGTAAGTAACAAATAATCTTCGTAATTCTTTGTTAAAGCTTACTTGAGCAAGGATTTGAATGCAATTCAAATATAATTTCTTGTTAGATCGATCCATACTTACTGGATGTGCTACTTTGCACACCATGCGCTTGTGATTTTAATTTAAGATACAACAATGATTTGTGCATCATTAATAATATGTGCAAAGATTTTTAGAATTTCATAGTCTCGATAAAGATGTCCCATCTAGTTGTTGTAGATGATAGGTTCCACCCCTAATGATAATTATCATAAATTTATAAATAAAATCATTAATATATATAAATTAATATTTATTTTAAAGAATTGATATTTTATTTTTGTTTTATAAGAAAAAATGTCATCAATATAAAAAGCTTAATTTATGGATTAAAATGAATCAAATTTAGAACAAATCGGAGATAAAATGAAAAAAATGAAAGCCATAAGCTTTAAATAATAATAGGCCAGCTGGTTCGGTCCAAATCGGCTCAGAAAATTGACGTAGACCAACTCGGCCCGACCACAGACTGCATAGCAAACTGGCGTGGCCCAGTAGACTGTTGATGTTTGGCCGATATCAATTTCATTGTGGCATATAAGGGGAGGGCACTGTGTCGGTAGACCAGATTTTTACATGGTCCATAGGGGCCACTAGCAATTTGCACCATCCAATGGTCGATGTCACACCTGATATCGGATCAAATGGCTATGACTCTTTCCTTCCATAAACAGTAGTGGTGACCCACTTCTATTATGCGATCAGGCGGTTGATGTCGCTGCCAGTCAAAATCCAATGGATGATATCACTCCCGATTTGATTCAAACTCTCAGACAATCGAACGGCTCAGAATTAAACCGATTTTGATTCAAACTGCCTCAAGGGGTGATGTGCATGATCCAATGGATAGAAATTGAGCTGGTCAAGATCCAATGACGAGGACCAGTAGCCGACTTGATCTAGGATATCCTAGGTCTCCTAAGTAGGAATGGATGGCATCTAATGGCCTGATGGACTGATCCAATGGCCCAGAGAGGATCTGGACTCCTAATTAAGCCTCAAGCAGTGTTCTTTTGATGGATTTTGAGCCTTTGATTGATCATCCGATGGCCAGAGTTCTAGTAGCAGGATGAGTTAGAGCCAAACTCAAAATTGACTTTGAAAAGAACTCTCAAAAGTCCCTATTTTGTCCTCTATTTAATCCTCTCCTGACTCATGAAGTAGGTATAGACCTCCCTTTGGGGGAGAATCAACCCTCTCAGGCCCTCCCTTGGGGGATTTAGCTCTCTCTCTAAGCCTCTTTCTTTCCTCCTCTCTTTTCTAAACCCTAGAATAGGTTTGCTTTCTCCCTTCTCCTCTCCTCTCCTCTCCTCTCCTTTTCTTTCTTTTTTCTTTCTTTTTCTTATCTTTTTCTTTATCTGAGAGGTTTGAACATACTAGAAGCTAGATGGATTAAAATTATGTATGGCTAAAGATCTCATATCTTGGAAAGTAAGGAAAGTCTTCTAATCATGAGAGTTTGTAATTTGAATCCTATTTATCTTTTTATTGAGTAATAAAAACTTTTTATCTTTTGCATGCTTTTTTTATTCATGCTTTAATATTTAATTTCTTACAATTTATAACTAAGGAGATAGATCTTGATCACAGTAAGATATGGTCTATGCTTAAATTAGGATGAATTATAAGAATTAATTAGATTTATGTTTATGTTCTTTGATTGCACGATCTAAATAATCTATCTGTGAGATGGGTCATGATCATGTTAGATATGGTCCATATTCGGTAGAATAAGTTATGTTAAAATTAGATCAAGAAATTAAACATCTTATAAGATTGCATGTTGATAATGAAAAGATTGTATAAATCAATTATAGACTTGAATACTAAAAGATGGAACTAAAACCCTAAAGAAATTTCTCTTCTTACCTTAATTAATTCTAAAACCCTAGTTAATTTATTATTATCTTTCTTTTATTTTAAATCTAAATTATTTTTTTTAGTTTACTTCTTTAAATTTTTATTTTTTAAAAAAAATTAATTAAAATTGAACATAATTTAGCCTATGATTCCCAAGAAAATCGACATCCGACTCATCACTATTTTAACCCATCGTAGAATCAGGTTTAAATTTATGTTTATGCTATAATGACAAGCATCAAATTTTTGGCACCATTATCGGGATTGTAGCATGGATGCTTCAATAAAAAAATTAGAAAAAAAAATTATTCCTCATTTACTACTTTATATGCTTTATTGTTTTATTTATTTTACTATTTTATTTTATTGCATAAGTTACCTTATATGCTTTACTTATTTATTTTACTGCTTTATATTTTTAGCTTTATTATTTACTTCATTCTTACTTTTGCTTTTCATACTTCATTTTACTGATTAGTAATTTATCTTTTATTATCGAACTATTTAATTTAATTACTTAACTACTTTTTATTTATGCTTTTTTTTTTAAAAATTACTACTTTATATTGCTTTTCATATATGGTTTATTGATTACTTTCTAGCTAAATTATCCAAATTATATAGTTAAATAATTATCTTATTTTACATAATTAATTTACTATTTTTTATAGCTTAGAATAATTTATAGCCCTTTGCTTTACTTGTAGGTTATCTAGTTGCCTTTTAATTTTAGTATAATTTACTTTTCAATTAGTTAGATTCTCTAAATTAGTTTAAATAAAATCTAAAATAATTAATCTAATCAACTTAATTAAAACCAATCTTTTATTTTTCTTGCTTTATACAATCTAATATATAAAAAAAATATACCTCATAATACTAAATTAATGTAGAGAAACTAATTAAACCTTAAAAGAACTTAGCATGTTTGGACATCTTGCTTTGTTTGCATTGTATCTTCTATAATATACTTTAAAGGCATATCCTATTAAATAAGATAAGATGAAAATTTAATCATCCTTTCTTAGCCCACAAACCACCATCCTTCATATTGCATTAATCTAAGCTTTTAACTTAAAATTAATTAGATGTTGGCCCTAAGATATTCAAGCTCAATAGGATAAGAAAATTCTAAAGTTGGACCAGATTTAAATTGGTTAATTATTCGGTGTCTAAGGTAAGTGATTTAAAGAAGATAGTTTTCAATTGGTTCCGTTGTCTAACCTGGCCAACTCAGTTGGTGTCTAAGAAAAGCAATAAGCAGGAAACCTCCTATATGTTATACTTACCTGGTCGAGTCAGTTAGTCAATCTTGAGCTTGGAGTGCTCGAAGACGATCCTGATAGTTTAGAGCTATCTAGATGTAGGTTAACCCTAGGATAGAGAGTCCATACATGCTTGCTTAATTTGATTATAATTAACAACAAACATTAACTAATTCTTCGTACCTATCTCTTAGAGCTAGGATCCTCTAGGCTCTTATCTTTAGAATCCTCTCTCCTCGTCTCTTTTCTTATCCTTTATAAAAAAATATAATAAAATAAATAATAATTAGAAGAAGATTGTTCTGATCTGGAACACTTGATTGTATATTTGAATAATCAGAACAATCAAAGATGGATCTTGAAAGTATATTGGATGAGTTGCCATAGAATGGATTGTCTAATAGCCACTAGATACTCTTCCTATCCATCTTTTCTTCTTACATAACAAGTCTATGCCATATGTTTGAGCTCCACTCACTTTGTGAGTAAATGCCCAGCCACTTACCAATTTCTTAAGTTAATGTATGAAGATCAAACCTAAATGGCCTACAAACCAAGAAATAGCTCATACTTTAATACCTGTAATCCAGGTTGGGTGGTTCAACTAGATTTTTCGTGATTATCATAACTAGTGGTTATCCCAGTACCACAAGGATCCACTGATATGCCTTACCCACAATATCAACCTTATCTAAACAATAATTACTCAACTTTTGGAGAGAGGATTTAGCAAGCATTAGATGAGTTATAACTTACCAACCAGACCTTGCAACAAACTTTTACTCTTATATGCAAACCTTAAAAGAACTACAGAAGCCAGCACTCACATTCAAATAGTAGGAGGAAAGAGAGCTGCCCAGTCAGCCCGAGAGTGATCCTAAGAGACCATAGCTGATTAAAAATTTTAATGTTCCTATAACTTTTTCTAAACAATCAATTATAACTCTCGAAAAAGAAATGATTATAGAACTACCTTACACAACCAAAAAGACTCTCTTAGACCATATTACCGAGGCAGCAAAACATAGAAAAGAATCAAAATGGTCGGACGAACCAATTCCATCATCTTCTTCTTTATCTATGATCATAGAACAACCTAGCATAACTAAAAAGACCCTCTTAGACCATATAATTGAGGCAAAAAAATATAGAAAAGAACTAGAATGGTAGGGCAAATCAATTTCATCATCATCTTACTTACCTGTGGATCCATTCCCAAGTGCTTTAGAATCATCGATTTCTTTTAATGGAAAAGGAGGACAAACTGATGAGATGATGGAATTAATAGAGATTTTCCAAGAACCATAAATGAACAACATACTAGAGAAAGCTTCACCCATAATTCTTTCTCAAGATTCGTTAAATTCTTGTTTGGCTCATTATGAGGTGGACGATTTTGATAAAGATGGGTACAAATGATCAAATAGATACATCCTACTCTAAAATCATCTTACTTTGAATTAAAAAATTTGAGTCACCATCTAGCCCACCAATAGCTTTTTTGTTAGCACCACCAACTATTCTAAGATTGAAGCCACTTTCTGATGCACCCACTGACATCCTACCAGTGATACCTACCCAGGAAGACCAACTTATAGGTATTCTAAAAGTGCATAAAGAAGCTGTTAGATGGGATATTATTGAAATAAGAGATAATGATTTTAAAATTAATTTTTCTATATTTAGCACTACTTTCGAGGATGGCCTCCAAAATTTATTAACAATATTAAAATAATATATCAAGGTAAATTTAAAATTAATTTTAAAAAGTGTCATGCTGTAGATCAGGAAGAGTTGACGCCAAGATATATCATACTTGAGAAGGTTTGGGGAAGATCAGGCAATAGTTGAAAAAATTTTTAAACCATCATCCCTGATTTTGGTCCAACAAACATAATTCTTTTCTGATCATCATAAAAACTATAGATTTTATTATAGCATGCTTACTCAATATACTCTATTGGTCAGGCCTAAATCTAATCATCATAAAGTATTCCATGAACATTTTACTGCCATAATGACAAAACCTCTGATTAGCCCCATCTTTTTAAAAACATGAAGGATGTACTAAAATTGACTATAAGTAAAACTTCTTCATAGAGTCTGACTAAAAACATTAAACATAGTGCTTACTGAGTGGCAACCCAGCTTTTGCTTTTGCATTATTTTTTTTTGTTTTTAGCTTGCCTTTTTTTTAGGACTAAGTTGGAGAGAGAATTACATACCCATGCTGAATGAAGAACAAATAAAATCTAGATCGAGCCTAGAAACATATTAAAAGCCAAGTGAACCCTTTTCTTTTCAGTTTTCTTGTCATTTATCATACTCTATTTCTTTCCTCCATTGAGGAATATGAAAATTAAGTTTGAAAGAGAAGGATAAATAAAATAATTAAGTCCTCAAGTATGGTAATAATTAGTCTTCTGTATCTGATTTCATCTCAATTTGAAGTTAATCAAGTATTTTAATCGATGATTGATTAATGGTCTAGAAAATTTTTGAAATACTAAGGATCTAATTATTAAGCAAACTCAATAAATGGTCAGATCTAGAATAGAATGAATTTCTAAGTGATTCTAAAATCTTCTTCCAATCTATATTTCAATAAAGAATCTACTTTGTATGGATATGAGTAGAAAAAAATAAAAAAATATTTAAAAAATAATGATAGAAAAAGAGCAAGTTCTAAATATTGATTTTTCATCAAGTAACTAGATCTCATTATCTAAGTAAGTAATATTATTCATGTCAAAAAATGGACAATGTGAAGAAGCTTGTTATACAGGTAGTTTTAATTTGTAGTCTATTTGACTTGAGTCAGTAAGCTCGAGGGATGTTCTATACTTAATTTTCTAAAGCCAACTGATTTCAAAGTCATTGGTTCAAAGCTCGCTAAAAGGATCAAATAGAAAGCATAAAAAATTAAAACATTGCACTGGCTATAATATATGCAAAAAAAAAATTCACACCCTAACCCATACTAAAGATAGAGGATTTTTAGAATAAAAAAAAAATGATCAAAAAAAGCTCTAAAATTTTATGTTCTTCACTTAACCATTATTTAGGATAGAATTATAATCCAATAATGTATCTCCTAAATCTCTAACCAGATATCAATTAACTTTAAGATGATCTGAAGAAATTCACATATTTTTTTGAGTCAGTACATGCTTCTAACTTTTCTTTTTTTATTTGAGAATGAGTAAAACTCAAGTTAGAAAATGTGATAATTATTATAAATTTATAAATAAAAATATTAAAATATATATAAATTAATATTTATTTTAAAAAATTAATATTTTTATTTTTATTTTATAAAAAAAAGTCTCATAAATATAAAGAGCTTGATTTATAGATTAAAATAAATAAAATTTAGAGCAAATCAGAGTTAAAATAAAAAAAAAGTAAGCTAGAAGCTTAAAATGAATAATAATAATAATAATAATAATAATAATAATAATAAAAGGCCAGCTGGTTTGGTTTGAATTGGCTTAAAAATTCAGCCCAAACCAACCCAGCCTGACCGTAGATCGCACAGCAAACCAAGGCGACCCAGTGAACTACTGACGTCAGCCCAACATCAATTTTATCATGGCTTATAAAGGGAGGGCACTATGCTGGTAGACCAGGTTTCTAGGTGGTCCATAGGGGCTGCTAGCGATTTGCACCATCCAATGATCGATGTCATGCTTGATACCGAATCAGACAGCTATGGTTCTTCCCTTCCATAAACAATAGTGGTGGCCCACTTCTATTGTGTGATCAGGCGATCAACATCACTACCAATCAAAATCCAACAAATGATATCACTCCTAATATGATTCAAACTCTTTAGCAATCGAGTGGCTTAGAATTAAGCTGGTTTTCATTCAAACTATCTCATGGGACGATGTGCACGATCCAACAGATGGAAATTGGGCCAATCAGGATCCAACGGCAGGACCAATAGCCGACTTGATCTAGGATATCCTAAGTCTCTTGAGCATGAACAGATGGCATTTGATGGCTTGATGGACTGATCCAACAGTCCAAAGAGGATCTAGACTCCTGATTAAGTTCAAGCGGTATTCTTTTGATGGATTTTAAGCCTTTGATTGATCATTCGATGGTTAGAATTCGAGTAGCAAGATGAGTTCGAGCCAAACTCAAAATTTACTTTGAAAAGAACTCTCAAAACTCTCTATTTTCTCCTCTATTTAATCCTCTCCTCATGCATCAAGCCAGGTATAGACCTCCCTTTGGGGGTGAATCAACCCTCTCAGACCCTCTCTTGGGTGAATTAGCCCTCTCTCTAAGCCTCTTTCTCTCCTCCTCTCTCCTGTAAACCCTAGAATAGGTCTTCTTTCTCCCTTCTCTTCTCCTCTCCTCTCTTCTTTGTTCTTTGTTCTTCCTTCTTTCTTTTTCTTTTCTTTTTCTTTATCTGAGAGGTTTGAACATGTCGAAAGCTAGAAGGATCAAAATCATGTACAGCTAAAGAACTCGTATCTTAGAAAGTAAGAAAAGTCTTCTAATCATAAGAGTTTATATTTTGAATCCTATTTTTCTTTTTATTAAGTAATAAAATTTATTTATTTTTTATTTTCTTTTCTTATTCATGCTTTAATATTTAATTTTTTATAATTTATAACTAAAGAAATAAATTATGATCATAATAAGATATGGTCTTTGCTTAAATTAGAATGAATTATAAGAATTAATTAGATTTATATTTATATTCTTTGATTGTGTGATCTAAATAATTAATGTTTGTGAGATGGATCATGATCATATTAGATATGGTCCATGCTCGATAGAATAGGTTATATTAGAAGTGGATCAAGGAAGCAGACATCTCATAAGATTGCATGCTGATAATGAGAAGATTATATGAATCAATTATATAGTTGAATACTAAAAGATGGAACTAAAATTCTAGACAAATTTCTCTTCTTACCATAATTAATACTAAAACCCTAGTTAATTTATTATTTGCTTTCTTTTATTTTAAATCTAAATTAATCCTTTTTACTTTACTTCTTTAAATTCTTGCTTTAAAGATTAATTTAAAATTTTATCTTTTAATTAAAATTGAATGTAATTTAGCCTATGATTCTTGTGAAAATTGATATCTAACTCATCACTATTCTAACCCATAGTAGAATCAGGTTTAAATTTATATTTGTTTTATAATAACAAGCATCACCTGACAACTTCTTCTATTTGGTAAGAACCTTCTCACTTAGGAGCCAATTTTTCATGTTTTATAGGTTGGGAGACTTCAGCTTGATGTAGGACCAGATTGTCAGCCTTGAATTCTTTGTTGTTAATGTAGGAATTATAATATCAGATCACTCTTTGCTAATAGGCCACCATCCATACTCATGCTTTTTCATGAACTTCTTCAAGCAGGTCCAAATTTGTTCGAAGCTGCTTCAATTTGCTTCGATCATTATAGTCTTCAATCCGATGTGAAGGAAGTCTAATTTCCATAGGAATAACTACTTCAGCTTCAAAGGAGAGGTTGAAGGGGGTCTCTCCCATAGGGGTTCTTTGGGTAATCCGGTAGGCCCATAACACATTGTATAATTCATCAACCCTGGCTCCTTTAGCTCGATTGGTCCTAGCCTTCAAACCCTTTAAAATAGTTCTATTAGTTACCTCCACCTCGCCATTAGCTTATAGATGTCCCACTGAAGTGATGTGCTGAGAGATGCCGTGGCTTTGACAGAATTTAGTAAACTTTAAGGCTAAGAACTAATATCCATTATCAATAATCAGCACTTGAGAAAGATCGAATCTACAGATAATGGACTTCCAGATGGAGTCCATCATGCTGGCTTCAGTGATTTTGGTTAAAGGCTCTACTTTGATCCATTTGATAAAATAGTTGATGGCCACAAGTAAGAACTTTCTTTTGCCAGATACTGGTGGAAAGGGATCCAAGGTGTCTATCCCCCATTATGCGAATAACCAAGGAGCGGCTATCAGGGTTAGTGGAATAGCTAATTGATACAGGACGTTGGCGTTCTTTTGGCATTGATTGCAGTGCTTGGTGAAGTTGGCTAGATCATTTTGTATTTTAGACCAATAATATCCTTATCGAAGTATCTTATATGCTAGAGACCTACTGTTCAAGTGATTTCTACATATCTCTTCGTGGACCTCTCGAAGGACATACTCTGCTTCAGAAGGGTGAAGGCATCTGAGAAGCGGTAAGGAGATGAAGGAAAATCCTGATTTCTCGGTCCAGGTTCGTTCAGATCTGATCAGATCAAGAGATATATTTCAAAAATTTTTCTCTTGATCCCAATCAGATCTTGATATGTTTCAGATCTGATTCTTATTATTTTAATAAAATAAAATTAAAAGATAAATTAAATCAAATTTAATTTACCTGATCTGGGTAATCCTATTACCCTGTTGATGATCCTGTTTGCAGCGGAAGGTTCTGGATCTTAGCCACGCAAGCGCCTGGCCTCTACCGGTATCCACTCAGGTTGGATCTGGAGATCCTCTTCTTCTCTATCACACCTCCAAAAATTAGATCTGGATCTGATCTGGAGGATCTTCAAAACTCTTTTGAAGATGAGCAGTCGTCCTTTGCAGCAGCGCAGCCTTCTTGTTTTTGATCGCCTTTCTTTGATCTGAATCGCACCAACCAAGGTCCAAAACTCCTTTTGGACGTGGAGAGCAAGGGGAGAAGAGACTATGGCATGGAGAAGGAGGGGAGAGGCAGCCTTGGGGCATGGGGTTTCTCAATTGAATTGCATTAGAATCTGAGTTGGGCGCAGGGTCTTATTTATAGACTAGCTGTGATCCAACTCCTCTTCTTCCCAACCAATCACAACCCTTTGTGAAATCAGATCTAAATCTGATTGGTGGGAATAGAGACCCCTGGATTCCTCCTTAGAGGGTGCCTAAGACCAGTCAAAGTTGGTTCTTAGAAGAACTCTAATTGGAATCCAAAAAGGAGATGGAGTCCTTGTCCAACAAGGACTCCTAGGCGCCTCCAACTTGGGCACACGCCTAGGGTGGCGTGCGCCCTTCTCCTTGCCAGGTTCTGGCAGGGGGACAGGCCCCCACCAGCTCTCCAATAGGTGCATGACATGTGGTCAAAAGTCAAAGTGTCAATGGTCAACATTTGACCAGTCAAAGGTAGACTTTTGACCAAAGTCAAAGAACAAGAAATGGCAGGTGACCAAAAATGGCAGGTAATGTCTTACAAATAAGACAACCTTTTCTGACTTGGACAACCTCCAGTCAGACCATATGAAGGCCTCTGATTGAGCACAAACTCCTTTGGCTCAGACAGGACAACTTATTTATGATAGCAAAAGAAGAACGTTAGGTTCAATCGAGTGCTAGCACGATTTTCCTTGAACCTAATTGAATCTCATTCAGATCAATTGAACTAGATCAGTTCAATTGATGATCACCAGATTCAAACCCTTGTTTGTGTGACCCAGTTAGGTTCAGTTCTGTATGGTAATGGGATATGTCATGATCTCTATCATCGACATCATCGAAACTCCTTTCGATGGATCAGAACTCTTCTGATTCGAACAGCTAGAATGATCGATCATCTAAATCATTCTAATTGCTCCCAAAATCCACCAGTGACACCTAGCAGTATATGGTGGCAACCCATCAGAGCTGAATGCGAACCTCTTGGTGCAGCTACCTGTGTGATTCAGTTCTTCTATCTTGAGCCCCGATCAGATTAGGGTTAAGGTGAACTCGTCAAACCCTAGTCTCTGTCATATGATGTAATCATTCGATTCGAGTCCAATGTGAAAATCTAAATAGAAACTCTTTCTATTATTTCACTCTACCATGGCCATGGATTTCTGGACTTGATTCTCATGATCATCATAGGGCTACTCCTCTACCACCGAGGTAGATAGATTCCATCTTGATGCAATCCAGTTCCTACAATGAACATGCTATAGCCAACATACACCTCAGGGTTCCATATGGCTAGGAGACCGAGTAATGGTGTAGTCAAACTATAACACCCTCAAGGTGAACTGCCGATGCATCTCAGGTCAAAGAACCAGACACACTACTGCAGCATCGAGTCAGTCATTGACGAGAAGGTAGACTCCCTAATGACTACTCGAGGTGGTCACGCTCAGTGCCCTCGTTCTCTAACGAGTACCTGTACTCTCGCTCCGGTGTCTCCACACCGTAGACTCAAGACTCATCTACTAAAGAGAAGCGATTGTACACCAACCTTCCGGATCAATCACCATCCTCGTGATGATCCTATGGTCGGGAGCAATTTATGAGTTAATAATGATTATTCATGTCTTAAATTTTCAACTCTTGAAAATATGAATTATCATTACCATTAACTCAAAGGATGTATCACAGACACTAAATACACATATGTGATAGAAAATAACCCATTTTATTGATTTTAGTCAAAATTATAATTTTGCCCCTAGAAGTGTATTACAAGTGTCAGCCAATTCTGGCTTCTAGGGCACATATATCTAACAATCTCCCACTTGTCCTAAAGCCAATTGGCTACAAGTCTAAGTCCCATCTTCTCAAGGTGGGCTTCGATCTTCTGCTGGCCCAACGGCTTTGTAAGTGGGTCTGCCACATTATCTGCGGAGTTGACTCTCTTGACCTCAACGTAACCTTTCTCAAGGTAATCGCGGATGAGATGGTATCACCGTTTGCTTGGAACTCTTCCAGCACAAACAGTCTGCCAGATGTCGACTTTCGATCATCTATATCGGACATGAAGTCCGAGTCTGTGTATCCCTGGACTTGGAGTTCTCCATTACCAAAGACCAACATCATATCCTTAGTTCTTCTCAAGTACTTAAGGATACATTTCACAGAAGTCCAGTGTTCTTCACCTGGATTTGACTGATATCTGCTTGTGACACTCACAGCATGGGCTATATCAGGTCGTGTACATAGCATGGCATACATGAGGCTCCCTATTGCAGAAGCATAAGGGATCTTGCTCATGCGTTCTATTTCCTCAGGTGTGCTGGGGCACATCTTCTTGGAAAGATGAATACCATGTCTGAAGGGTATTAATCCCCTCTTAGAGTTTTCCATACTAAACCTCTTTAGTACTTCCTCTATGTACATCTTCTGTGAAAGTCCTAGCATCCTATTCGGTCTATCCCTATAGACCTTAATTCCTAGAATAAAGGATGCTTCACCTAGGTCTTTCATGGAGAATTCCTTGGACAACCACATCTTGACTGATGTCAACATAGGAATATCATTCCCAATAAGGAGGATGTCATCCACGTACAATACGAGGAAGACAACAGCGCTCCCACTGACCCTTTTGAAAACACATGGTTCCTCTTCATTTTTGATGAAACCAAACTTTTTGATCACATCATTGAAACGAGTGTTCCAGCTCCGAGATGCTTGCTTAAGTCCATATATGGACCTTTGCAGCTTGCAAACCTTGTGATCAGTATCACTGGATGTGAAACCTAGCGGCTGTTCCATATAGATATCTTCCTCAAGATATCCATTTAGGAATGCCGTTTTCACGTCCATTTGCCATATTTCATAATCGAAATAGGCTGCAACAGCAAGCAATGTGCGGATGGATTTTAGCATAGCTACTGGGGAAAAGGTATCCTGATAGTCAATGCCTTCGCGTTGACTATAACCTTTTGCCACCAGTCTAGCCTTGAATGTCTCCACATTCCCATCTGCACCAATCTTTCTCTTGAAGATCCATTTACACCCAATAGGTACTATACCTTCTGGTGGATCTACCAAGGTCCAGACTTGGTTTGAGTGCATCGAGTCAATTTCTGACTTGCATTGCCTCAAGCCATTTCTCGGAGTCGATATCTGATATCGCCTCGTTGTAGGTTTTGGGATCATCACCATGAGCACCATTACCTATGAGGAACATTTCCTCTACATCCTCTGAAATAATACCTAAGTATCTTTCAGGGGGACGGGAAACTCTTTCCGATCTACGAGGTGGAGGAGGTAGTGTTCTTATTGGCTCAACCTGATTTGGTTCCACTTGGTCCTTAGCTCGTTCTGCTTGTGAGACTTTCTCATCAAGCTTAATCTGCTTTCCAATGCCGCTATCTTGAATAAACTATTTTTCAAGAAATATGGCATGTCGACTCACAATCACATTGTGGTCTTCTGGAATGTAGAAATAGTATCCTAATGACTCTTTAGGATATCCTATGAATCGAGCTCTAAAGGACCTAAACTCTAACTTGTCCGCTTGTTGTCTTTTGACATGAGCCGGACAACCCCAAATTCTGAGATGACTCAGACTTGGTTTCTTACCGTGCCATATCTCATACGGTGTGGTAGGAACGGTTTTAGAGGGAACCCTATTCAGTAGATAGATTGAAGTTAACAATGAGTGTCCCCAAAGGAAATCAGGGAGGTCTGTGAAGCTCATCATGGATCGAACCATATCCAATAGAGTCCGATTTCTCCGTTCTGAAACCCCGTTGAGTTGAGGTGTTCCTGGTGGAGTCCATTGAGAGACTATGCCATTTTCCTTAAGATAGTCTAGGAATTTTCGGCTAAGGTATTCACCTCCTCGATCTGATCGAAGAACCTTAATGGGTTTTTCAGTTTGTTTTTCTACTTCATGTCTGAATTCTTTGAACTTTTCAAAGGCTTCAGACTTGTGTCTCATAAGATACACATACCCATACCTAGACAGATCATCGGTAAAGGTAATGAAGTAGACAAAATTGCCTCTAGCCGGCACATCAAATGGGCCGCACACATCAGTATGTACTAGGGCAAGGAGATCTGTGGCCCTCTCCCCATGTCCAACAAAAGGGAGTTTAGTCATTTTGCCTTGAAGACAAGATTCACAAGTTGGATATGACTCAAAAGTCAATGGACTCAATAGCCCATTTTTCTCCAATTTGTTGATCCTATCTTCTGCTATATGACCTAATCTCAGGTGCCATAGATATCTGTCGTTTGGACTATCCCTAGGTCGTTTGGCATTCACGTTTTGCTCGATGGTTAGAACAGGTACATCAATATGTAGCTGATAAAGACCATTAATAAGGAAACCATTTGCAATTTTATTTCTTTCATAAAGAATGTTACAATGGTCCTTAAAGAAGGTGATCACATAACCTTCTTGTGCTAAGCATGAAACAGAAATCAAATTCCTGCTAGCTGCAGGCACATAATAACAGTCTTTCAAAACTAAGTCTAAACCAGATGGTAATCGAAGAGGGTATGTTCCCACGGCTACTGCAGCAACTCTTGCTCCATTACCGATGCGTAGGATCATGTCTCCATCCCTCAGCCTCCTGCTATCCTCAAGACCCTGCATAGAAGTGCACAGATGAGCACTAGAACCAGAGTCAAGCACCCAACTGGATGCAGAAGAAACCGTAAGGTTAGACTCAATAACGAGCATACCTCCAGAAGGACCTTCCTTCTTGTTCTTCAGGGTGGCCAGGTAAGTAGGGCAGTTCCGCTTCCAATGGCCGTCGCTGTTGCAATGGAAACACTTTCCTTTGCCATCGGCCTTTTTCTTCGATTCTGCCTTCTTCTTCTTTGATCCTTCCACCTTTTGCTTTTTCACAGACTTCTTTTTCTTTCCATAAGACTTTCTTTTGGAAGAAGTCCGTTCCATAGCAAGAACTGAGCCTTTAGAACCTTTCATAGAAAGCTCAGCGGTAACCAGCATATTCATTAACTCGGCCAAGGAATTTTGAAGTTTATGCATGTGGTAATTCATGATGAATTGCCCATATGCATCAGTCAAGGATTGCAGAATAATATCGTTCTGCAGATCCAAGTCCAACTTCACACCGAGCTTCTCAAGCTCTTCCATGTCCTTGATCATTGTCAGACAGTGATCTTGGACTGACTGCCCATCACGCATCTTAGCCTTAAAAAGTCATTTCGTGACTTGATATTTGGCTGCGCGACTCTGTTCACCAAACATCTCCTGCAGGTGAGCCAACATTTGGCGAGCAGTCCCGATATCTTCATGTTGGCGCTGGAGCTCATCAGACATCGAGCCCAACATGTAATATCTGGCCTTATTATCTTCGTCAATCCATTTTTTCAGAGACGCTCTCTGTTCAACAGATGGACGGGCTGGTAAGGTGGGAGGGTCCTGGTCCAAAACATGGGTTAACTTCTCGAAACCCAAAATAATTTTGTAGTTCCTGAGCCAATCTTTATAATTGGGTCCAGTCAGTCTATGTGTGTCCAGGATACGTGCCAATGGGTTGGACGCAGACATTTTCCTGTAGAGAGTCAAAGATTCTAGTTAGATACTGTAATTTTGACTTGACCAATTTGTTTAGGGATTTTATTTTTAAACAAATTAGCTCCCACTATTTTCTCGGATCCCTACACTCCCTCTGTAGAGATGCGAAAATCTCCATGATTAATGATTTCTAGTGGGTGGTGCGGTCTCACCAACTGACTCATCACCTCACCTAACAGTTATTGGTGATGGGTTAGCCAATGAGTGAACAACTCTTGTTCAATGATTCTCTAATCATGGTGCACCCAAACTTGGTCTCTAATTCATGAATCTCACCGTATCCGGAAATATTGATCCACTCCTTAGTTAAGTCAGACCCACCATTTGCATAGACTGGGTTCCTAATTGAGTCTCTCACCGTATCCAAGAATATTGAGCCCAACTCATCCTCCAGCCCATAGCATCCAATGCCTAATAGACATGGTTGCGTCTTCCCGGTGCAACTGAGCCACTGTATCCAGCCGAGAACAATCAACCCCGGGAAGGGCCCGCACATCTACAATGGTGGAAGACCTCAGACTTAATCTTTTCTTAGGGAGAATTGATTCAGGTCTCATTAAACTAGACTTGGCTTAGTCATAACAATTATGACTAACCTAGTGGCATGGGTTAGCTCGGATTATTGACCACCTCAGATCAGAACTGTGTCAACAGATATGGCCAGGTAAGTGAGACCGGTGGAAGGAATATGCCATTAACTCGTACAAGAATGCATTCAGGTCGAGTAGCTTCCAATTAAAAACCAGTCGGTCGTCTGTGCCAAACTTACCTTAGACACCAAATTGTTGAGTCAGAACCAATTGGGTTAGCCTACAATCCAGACTCTAACCTCTGAGCCTAATTAGGTCTTGCTTGATCGTGACTCGATCTTGACCCAGACTTAATCCTATTAGGCTGGTCAATTTAAGCATTGTTGATCCCATCTAACCAACTCTTGATTCGGTTTGATCAACCGCTTAGACCTAATTGAGCTACCCAAGCCCGAACCCAGTATTATGAATATGTCTTAGATCTGAAATTCTCAATTTTAGACCTAATTAATATTCCATAAACTTAATTCTTAATTAAGTAGGGTTCATAAACAAAATATGCACAATAAATCCTAGGGTTTCAGGATCTAGGGTTTTGCAGAAAGTAAGTTTTGGATTTCTGATTAAGGACGAACACGCAGCACCCCTACACATCATAAGAACACCCCATCGAATGGGAAGAGAGGGCCTTTAAACCCTTCTTCGTTCTTATGACCGGACGGCCAAGAGGAACGCCTTAATCAGGAACATTCAATACTACAAAACAATATCAGATCTATATCATATATCTCATATATAAAGTAGATCTAATCATGGCATATTTTGCATACATCTCATGTATCAAATCATGCATATTTTTAGATCTAAATTATCTCATAATAATCTAAAAAATTAGATTTAAATTGATCTAATCAAAATAAATTCTAATCTAGACAATTATGTAGAACTATTCTACAACTAGTCTAGACATGCATCAATCATATCTCATATGATATTCAAAAATTAAATAATTTTTATTTGCTATTTTTTAGATGTTATTATAACACTTATAATATCAAAAAATAGTAAATAAAAAGATCTAAAATATGATTTAATCAGATTAAATCAAAAATATGCAAGAATATTCTATAGAACTATTCTATTCTAGAACTAGTCATGCATATCTTCTAATCTTAGATCCAAATTATTTAATTTTAATTTTTTCTAATTTCAGATCTGATCACATCTCATGTGACATCTAAAATCAATTATTTTCTAATTAAAATAAATTTAAAATCAGATCTAAACAATTTAGAACCATGGCTCTGATACCAGTTGAAGGGAAATCCTGATTTCCCGGTCCAGGTTCGTTCAGATCTGATCAGATCAAGAGATATATTTCAAAAATTTTTCTCTTGATCCCAATCAGATCTTGATATGTTTCAGATCTAATTCTTATTATTTTAATAAAATAAAATTAAAAGATAAATTAAATCAAATTTAATTTACCTGATCTGGGTAATCCTATTACCCTGTTGATGATCCTGTTTGCAGCGGAAGGTTCTGGATCTTAGCCACGCAAGCGCCTGGCCTCTACCGGTATCCACTCAGGTTGGATCTGGAGATCCTCTTCTTCTCTATCACACCTCCAAAAATCAGATCTGGATCTGATCTGGAGGATCTTCAAAACTCTTTTGAAGATGAGCAGTCGTCCTTTGCAGCAGCGCAGCCTTCTTGCTTTTGATCGCCTTTCTTTGATCTGAATCGCACCAACCAAGGTCCAAAACTCCTTTTGGACGTGGAGAGCAAGGGGAGAAGAGACTATGGCATGGAGAAGGAGGGGAGAGGCAGCCTTGGGGCATGGGGTTTCTCAATTGAATTGCTTAGAATCTGAGTTGGGCGCAGGGTCTTATTTATAGACTAGCTGTGATCCAACTCCTCTTCTTCCCAACCAATCACAACCCTTTGTGAAATCAGATCTAAATCTGATTGGTGGGAATAGAGACCCCTGGATTCCTCCTTAGAGGGTGCCTAAGACCAGTCAAAGTTGGTTCTTAGAAGAACTCTAATTGGAATCCAAAAAGGAGATGGAGTCCTTGTCCAACAAGGACTCCTAGGCGCCTCCAACTTGGGCACACGCCTAGGGTGGCGTGCGCCCTTCTCCTTGCCAGGTTCTGGCAGGGGGACAGGCCCCCACCAGCTCTCCAATAGGTGCATGACATGTGGTCAAAAGTCAAAGTGTCAATGGTCAACGTTTGACCAGTCAAAGGTAGACTTTTGACCAAAGTCAAAGAACAAGAAATGGCAGGTGACCAAAAATGGCAGGTAGTGTCTTACAAATAAGACAACCTTTTCTGACTTGGACAACCTCCTATCAGACCATATGAAGGCCTCTGTTTGAGCACAAACTCCTTTGGCTCAGACAGGACAACTTATTTATGATAGCAAAAGAAGAACGTTAGGTTCAATCGAGTGCTAGCACGATTTCCTTGAACCTAATTGAATCTCATTCAGATCAATTGAACTAGATCAGTTCAATTGATGATCACCAGATTCAAACCCTTGTTTGTGTGACCCAGTTAGGTTCAGTTCTGTATGGTAATGGGATATGTCATGATCTCTATCATCGACATCATCGAAACTCCTTTCGATGGATCAGAACTCTTCTGATTCGAACAGCTAGAATGATCGATCATCTAAATCATTCTAATTGCTCCCAAAATCCACCAGTGACACCTAGCAGTATATGGTGGCAACCCATCAGAGCTGAATGCGAACCTCTTGGTGCAGCTACCTGTGTGATTCAGTTCTTCTATCTTGAGCCCCGATCAGATTAGGGTTAAGGTGAACTCGTCAAACCCTAGTCTCTGTCATATGATGTAATCATTCGATTCGAGTCCAATGTGAAAATCTAAATAGAAACTCTTTCTATTATTTCACTCTACCATGGCCATGGATTTCTGGACTTGATTCTCATGATCATCATAGGGCTACTCCTCTACCACCGAGGTAGATAGATTCCATCTTGATGCAATCCAGTTCCTACAATGAACATGTCATAGCCAACATACACCTCAGGGATTCCATATGGCTAGGAGATCGAGTAATGGTGTAGTCAAACTATAACACCCTCAAGGTGAACTACCGATGCATCTCAGGTCAAAGAACCAGACACACTACTGCAGCATCGAGTCAGTCATTGACGAGAAGGTAGACTCCCTAATGACTACTCGAGGTGGTCACGCTCAGTGCCCTCGTTCTCTAACGAGTACCTGTACTCTCGCTCCGGTGTCTCCACACCGTAGACTCAAGACTCATCTACTAAAGAGAAGCGATTGTACACCAACCTTCCGGATCAATCACCATCCTCGTGATGATCCTATGGTCAGGAGCAATTTATGAGTTAATAATGATTATTCATGTCTTAAATTTTCAACTCTTGAAAATATGAATTATCATTACCATTAACTCAAAGGATGTATCACAGACACTAAATACACATATGTGATAGAAAATAACCCATTTATTGATTTTAGTCAAAATTACAATTTTGCCCCTAGAAGTGTATTACAAGTGTCAGCCAATTCTGGCTTCTAGGGCACATATATCTAACAGGAGAATGATCACTTGTAGAGCTTGCTCTCCTACAAGATGTAATAGGAGGCATGATACTTTATCTTTCGAGCCTCCTTAGAATCTGTTGGCAGCACCCCATCTCTTAGGAAGCGGACGAAGGGGTCCATCCAACAAGATTCATCATTGACTTGTAATACTTAGATTGGACCCTCAGTGCTAAGCTTCTTCAGAACATCAAAGAATGACTTTCGAGGAAGGTTGCCTAGAACCGATGTTGTTGCCAGCTTGGAAAGTAGATCTACCCTCGAGTTTTTAGACCAAGATGTTTATTGAATGTTGAAATCAAAAACTTCAACGTTAGATCCTTTATCTTTTGGAGGTATCTCTTTATGTTTTCCTCTAGGGCTTTTAAATCTCTATTTATCTTGTTGCTCCAAGAATTGATTTTGATGATTATAAAGCATTTAAGAGGATTACTAATAAATTTGGCTTGAAAAAAAGACTTTTTTATATTTCAAAGATAAAGCCATAATTTTATCAAATTTTGATCTGAGAGCCTCAAGAGCAAGTATAGAAAATTTCTGATTCTTTGAAGATAGTTTCATGATTTTTGGATGCTTATTTTGAAAGAAAATCAAGTTTGAAGTGAAAGGATCAACCCCTAAGTTGTTCCCAGCTGAAAAGGATTGTTTGGCATGCTGTCTCTGTGCCAAGGATTGACCCCAGGATCGATATCTACTATTTCGAAGGCTAAAAATATAGAATGGCTATTTTTCTAGATATTATCTTAGAGGTCGACTCATGGCCCAGCTGAAAAGGGTTGTTTGGCATGCTGTCTCTATGCCAAGGGTCAACCCCAGGATCGATATCTACTATTTCAAAGACTAAAAATATAGAATGGCTATTTTTCTAGATATTATCTTAGAGGTCGACTCCTGTGCCATGAGTCGACCCCTACAAAGAAAATTTTTCTGTAATGGCTATTTTTTTTCTTATTTTGGCAGGTTATAAAAGTTTCTTTAATATCTCCAATGGCTACAAATCTTGCCTAAGATTCTCTCCTCCATCTATTGAAGATTTAAAAGGCTTTAAATAGGAAAAAATATAAGAGATTGGTGTGATTCAATTTCAGTCCTAAGCTAAAATCATCTTCAAGCAAAGAAGCCTTCGTTTCAAGTTCACCTACCTCTCAAGAGCTCTTTCAAATCTCCAACAATCTTGAGAAAAATTAGAGAAACTTCCTCCATTATTGTGAAAAGTGTTCTTAAGGTTTTATTTACTCATAAAGAGAGCTAAACTTGTATTTGATTATCATTAAATCTTTTACTCTGCTTTACTATTTTGATTCAAGTTTTGGGAGGGTTCTAAAACTTGGAAGGATTGATCCTAACCTTGAATAGGATTGTATTGGATTGGCTTGTACCCAAAAAATAAGTGTTCTAGCTTGGAATAGCTAGGGTTGGAGGTTTTCAATGGTGTATTCAATTTGAATACGGTTAGTGGATTAATTTTTAAGTAGGAGCTTGGAGAGTAGATAAAGGTGCAAGAAAAGCACCGAACCACTATAAATCTTGCTTGTTTGTAGTGTGCTTGCTATCTTTCTTTTCTTAGTTTGTTAAATTCTTGCTCTCTAATCTTTTATATTTTTTTCTAACCTAAATCGCTTCATACACACATCTTGCATATCATTATTCAATCTTGATATCTTTAAATTAGCTTTAAAATTTTAAAAATTTAATTCATCCCCCCTCTTGGGTTGCATAGTTGGACAACAAGTGGTATCAAAGTCAAGTGGCAATAAGTTTGAGATGAGCATGATGGGTGAACTAACATTCTTCTTTGGACTTCAAATCAAACAAATAAAAGAAGGGATCTCCATCACTCAAAGCAAGTACATAAGAGAACTACTCAAGATATTTAGGATGGAGAGCTCCAAAGCAATTGGTATCCCCATGAGTCCATCATGTAAGCTTGAGAAGGATGAAGGAGGTAAAAGTATTGATCAAAAACTTTATAGAGACATGATTGATTTTTTATTATATTTAACTGTTAGTAGACCAGATATCATGTTTAGTGTTTGTTTACGTACACGATTTCAATCTAATTCAAAAGAATCACATTTAAATGTTGTAAAAAGAGTACTTAAATACCTAAAAGAAACTCAATCCATAAGTTTATGGTACTCTAAGAATTCATCAATCGATTTAATTGAATATTCAGAGGCAAACTTTGCTGGATGTAAATTAGACAGAAAAAATACTAATAAAACTTATCAATTTTTAGAAATTAACTTAATCTCTTGGTTTAGCAAGAAGTAAAATTCAGTAGTGTTATCTACGGTCGAGGTCAAATACATTATAGTCGAAAGTTGCTTTGCACAAATCTTATGGATTAAGCAACAACTTGAGGACTTTGGCATCAAACTAAATAAAACTCCCATAAGATGTGATAATACTAGTGCCATAAATTTAACTAAAAATCCAATCCAACACTCTAAATCAAAACATATTGAAATAAGATATTATTTCATAAGAGAGCATGTTCAAAATAATGACATAATTCTTGATTATATTTGTACTGAAAATCAATTGGCTGATATTTTTACTAAGCCCTTAAGTGAAGATAAATTTTATGAAATTAGGAGAGAATTAATAATTTTAGACTCTTTTACTTAAATATCCTTCTTTTGCTCCAAACTTATCCTCTACTAATATTTTTGGATCAATTCTTGAGACTTAATTTTATTGCTTTAAGTTAAAAATTATTCATTCTTCATGTCTATTTCTTAACTATAAGAAGAAAAATTATTTTTGAACTTAATAAGAAAATTATGAATAAATAATTATACTTCATTTATCTCATAAATTTATTTGAAAATTCTAATAATTTTGATCATTTGATTCATTTTAAGCAACTAATTGTATTTTACATATTTTGATCATATCATTTATTCTTTTTAAAAATTAATTGGTATCAAAAAATTATTTTTGATCTTAAAAATGGACTTTAGTTTTTAATCAATTGATATCAGACAACTTACCATTTATTTTATAATTTATTGATCTTAAAAATATTATATATATATATAATAAAAAAAAAGAAGAGATGATCCCTGAAAAATTGAATATATCTTATAATTTACTTTGAATGATCTATTTAAAATCTTTAATCTTTAAAATATTTCATCTTTCTTGAATATTTGAAGTTCAAAATAATTTTGTTTAATGCATTTATATTATTCAAAAAGGGAGAGATGTGTTTTTAATCCATGTTGTTCATAAATAGAATAAAAAAAAAGATATTCATTCTAAATTTATTGTATTCTTTCAAAATGGAAAAGAAAAGCAAAAAAATAAATTTATCCAATAATAATTATGAAAAAGAGGGGGAGAAAATATTATGTGATAAATTTTTTGATATTTACTCTTAAAAAATAAGAAAAAAGATGTTTATTTATTAAATATTATCTAGTTAGCCATGACTAAATATTCTAATTAATTTGAGTTAAGGACAATAAACTTTGATAGTTTTATGATCCTTTAACTTAAGCCTTCATGTGATTATTCAGTTTAAATTTAATTGATTTGATTGTCAAATTATTTTTGATAACTAATTAAAGTTAAAGCTAATTTAAAATATATTCTCACTTCAAACAAATTAATTTTGATATATATTTTTAATTTTAAAACTTATTTAAAAATATGAATATAATATAAAATTTTTAATGTTCCTTTAGAAATCTTTGTAAAATTATTTTTGCTCTGATACTATCTTTATTTTGTTCGATACATTTTTGATATATATCTTTTACGAGCTTAATTGACTGAAATTTATTTAAAAAAATAAATAAATAATGAATTAAATGTTGTGCTTGATTCCACTATTCAAATATTTGAAAAGCTCTAAACCTCTTAAAGCTTAAAAGTACATACTTAAAAATCTGTTCAAAGAATCATATTCATTTAAAAAGGAGGAGAGCCTTTGATATTTGAATTTAAGCTAATTTCTGTAAAAAAAAAAATTTCAAAAGATAAGCTTTTAAAAGAAAGATGATTCATTTGATTTGAGTCAATTTTCTAAGTTTGATACATCTGTCATTTGAGACACTCCATCACATCTATGATTCCTTATCTGATTTAGATGCTTTCAGCCATGATCTCTAGTAGATTTAGTTTAGTCATCTTTGTATTAGGTTATGATTTAGTATCTCTTAGTTATTTCTATAAGTTATTGATCAAGTCATGATTGGTATATTTTTTTTTGGATCAAACTTATGGCATTGGTACTATTGGCTATTTGGGTCATGGATAGTTGTATCCATGAATTTTGTATGTTTTGATGATCTAATTCTCATGAATATTTTTGATACCTTTATATTTTGTATGTTTAGCACTTATATATTTGATGACTTGATTTTATGATAATCATTTGGATGTAAATATGTGATGATGTCATTTAAATGATGTGAAATGAAACCTTTGTGAATTGGCTAAATTTCATTATGATCATTATGTTGTAAATAGAAAGTTCATTATGTTACAAACTCTTGTTCTAACAGAAAAACATATGAAATAACTTAAGGAGGAGGCTTTTTTATTTTTGAATTTTAAAATCCTTTAAGATCTTACTTGATGATGTCAAAAAGAAAGAGTAGAGTAAATAAAATTAGGCTACCAGCAAAATTGAAGTAAAATTGATAAAAAAAATAAAATAGAAGTAAAATTGATAAAAGTAATAAGTAAGTCAAATACTTTTGCAAATCATTTAAATGTCTGACTATAAGTAATCATCAAACTACTCTTGATGCCATATTGGTTAAATAATTGAATATAATATCCTAGTATGTGATGTAGCATGTTCCTTCAAAATTTTTTGAAACACTTAATCAATGCTTCTACATACTTTATTTTTGCTTATGCTCAAATATTTTGTCATCATCAAAAAAGAAGAGATTGTTGCTCCAAGAATTGATTTTGATGATTACAAAGCATTTGAGGAGATTACTAATGAATTTAGCTTGAAAAAAGACATTTTGTATTTCAAGAGCAAAATCATAATTTTATCAAGTTTTGATTTGAGAGCCTCAAGAGCATGTATAGAAGATTTTTGATCTTTTGAAGGTAGTCCCATAATTTTTGGATGCTTATTTTGAGAGAAAATCAAGTTTGAAGTGAAAGGGTCGACCCCTAGATCGTTTTCTGCTGAAAAGGGCTATTTGGCACGCTATCTCTGTGCTAAGGATCGACCCCAGGGTTGATCTCTGCTGTTACGAAATCTCTGCTGTTACGAAGGCTAAAAATATAGAACAATTATTTTTCTAAATTTTATCTCAGAGGTCGACCTCGAGGTCGACCCCTATGCCATGAGTTAACCCATGAGTCGACCTCTATGCCATGAGTCGACCCATGAATCGACCTCTGTAATGAAAATTTTTTTGCAATGACTATTTTTTTCTTATTTTGACAGGTTTTAATGGTTTCTTTAATATCTCCAATGGCTACAAATCTTGCCCAGGATTCTCTCCTCCATCTATTGAAGATTTAAAATGCTTTAAATAGTAAAAAACACGAAAGATTGGTGTGATTCAATTTCAACCCTAAGTAAAAGTCATCTTCAAGTAAAAATGCCTTTATTTCAAGTTCACCTACCTCTCAAGAGCTCTTTCAAATCTCCAACAATCTTGAGAAAAATCAGAGAAGCTTCCTCCATTATTGTGAAAAGCATTCTTAAGATTTTATTTGCTCATAAAGGAAGCTAAACTTATATTTGATTGTCATTAAATCTTTTACTCTGCTTTACTTTTTTAATTCAAGTTTTAGGAGGGTTACAAAACTTGAGAAGGTTGATCCTAACCTTGAATAGGATTGTATTAGATTGGCTTGTATCCGAAAAATAAGTGTTCTAGCTCGGGATAGCTAGGGTTGGAGGTTTCTAATGGTGTATTCAGTTTGAATACAGTTAGTAGATTTTAATTCCCAAGTAGGAGCTTGGAAAGTGAATGTAGGTGCAAGAAAAGCACTGAACCACTATAAATATTGCTTGTTTATGGTGTACTTGCTATCTTTCTTTTCTTTGTTTGTTAAATTCTTGCTCTCTAATCTTTTATATTTTTTTCTAACCTAAATCACTTCAAACACACATCTTGCATATCATCATTCAATCTTGATATCTTTAAATTAGCTTTAAAATTTTAAAAATTCAATTCACCCCCCCCCTCTTGGGTTGCATAGCTGGGCAACATACCTATCTAGCCACCAGTTGTGAATCAATGCAAACTTTAAGCTTTTGTACCCTAAGCTTCTTTGCAATTCTTAGTCTAACGAGGAGAGCCTCATACTTAGCTTCATTATTAGTAGCTAGAAATTCGAACCTCAAAGCATATTCTATAATAAACTCTTCACGCCCAAGAAGCAGTAGTATGGTTCCTGATCTAGCCACATTTGATTAACCATCTTCATGCACCACTTAGGAGTCATCCAACTTCACTGGCGAACCTTGCTCTGCCATTGTTTCCTCTTGGACTGAATTTGGTGCTTCTTGATCATCGGAGATAGTGCACTCCAATCGACTTGGCAATATAGGCCGAAGGAGCTCGGACCATTAGGAAATCAACTTGGGCTCTGGATCTTCAAGGGGAATGATCGGCAAGCACGGGTAGAGTTATAACTCCTTTGACTGGTATGAAGTGTCCAATAAATCCTGTCAGAGGGGAGTACATTCAGTCTAGCTATTCTGAGGGTATGCCCATTTGAGAGAATGTATCATAAAATAACATATCAGCTAAACTTTCATTATCTATGAGAATGCAGTGTATATCATAATTAGTAATATTTAAATTTATAACCACTGCATCATTATGCAGGAACTGAACCCTTTAAGCATCTTCAATAGTAAAAGTGATGGACTCTTCCATTCTCCACCTTTTGGATGGTTCGACTGACTCTTTATTTTGATGCCCTCCAATTATTGCATTTATTATTCTGACAGGAGGTGAGTCCACATTAGGCTCTCTTTGCTGCTACTTTGGTAGGCGAGAGGACCTCCACCCTTCCCCCGGTTGCTCTTGCTGCCATCTGATGAATCGATTCAAGTGACCATGCCAAATAAGCTCTTCGATTTCATCCTAAAATTGAAGGCATTCTTTGACATGTGACTGTGGTTGCAATGGTAGAGACGGTTCTTGTTAGGATTATGTTGCTTCGAGTGAGTTTGTAGCTTCCTTACTAGGGGAAGCCAATCTCTAATTTCTATCATTTTTTGGATCCTGGGGGTGGTCAGTGGTGTATAGTTGTTGAACCTATGAAATAAAGATGTATGCCGCTCTTTTTTTGGGGTTCTGCTGTTGGTTCCTTGGTGGGGTTTGGAATCTTCGGCGTTCAAGTGAAGAGCGAAAGCATTGCCAATCCTTTATTGGAGACTTCATCTCTTCTTTCTTCTTTTCTCCGACAGCTGCATCCGTTGAGGGCTCATCCTTGAAATCCTCATCAGCCCTCGCATACTTCTCCATCCAAGTCAACATATCGGTGAAGTTGCATGAATACTTTTGAAGAAAACTGTAGGTGGTTTTATACATATTTTTCAATTTTTTTTTTGAATTAAGCACAAGAAAAACAAATAAGATTAAATAATTTAATCTATTATGTATTCAATCTAGTCTAAAAGCTACCTACATCATAATTGTTGATATAAAAATACATACATATAATCTAAAATTAAAACTAGCATTGATCATATCAATGTAGTAGATCATATCTACAAAAAAAATAGAGATCGAATCTCATACTTGAGCATAGATCGGAATACACCGCTACTGAAATCCATGGAGCTAAAAATTGCTTCTAGCTATACACATGAACGGCTTCTGTAGGTCTCCACATTGAAGCTCCAATCTGACTAATCTCTTTGAAGTGCTAGCTTCTACAGAGATTCTTTAGTTTGCTGAACTAGCTCCTTTTATTCTCTCGGACTCTTTCAGGAGGAGAAGAAGAACTTTAGGAGGAAGAAGAGGTGGAGATGTAAGAGGAGAACTTTTTCTTACTTCTTAGAACCCAAAGGTCTAAACCCTAGAACCCCTGGTCTCTCACCCAGAAGTAGAGGCTTCTCCTCAATCACACGTGCCAAAAAGGCAACCCACCCCAATACTATTGTGAACCGCCAATACTCTATGTGGATCCAAGGAGACCAAAAATGGAGCCTTCTACAAGAGCCCATTGCAATCCAAACTCTCTAAGGGCAGTAAACACCATGCCCAAGATCGTTGCGCATCTTGAACCCTATGTAGCAACTGTTAGATATATGTGCCCTAGAAGCCAGAATTGGCTGACACTTGTAATACACTTCTCGGGGCAAAATTATAATTTTAACTAATATCAATAAAATGGATTATTTTCTATCACATATGTGTATTTAGTATCTGTGATACATTCTTTGGGTTAATGGTAATGATAATTCATATTTTCAAGAGTTGAAAATTTAAGACATGAATAATCATTGTTAACTCATAAAATGCTCCCGACCATAGGATCATCACGAGGATGGTGATTGATCCGAAAGGTTGGTGTACAATCACTTCTCTTTAGTAGATGAGTCATGAGTCTATAGTATGGAGACATCGGAGCGAGAGTACAGGTACTCGTTAGAGAACGAGGGTACTGAGCGAGAGTATAGGTACTCGTTAGAGAATGAGGGTACTGAGCGAGAGTACAGATACTCGTTAGGGAGTCTACCTTCTCGTCAATGACTGACTCAATGCTGCAGTAGTGTGTCTGGTTCTTTGACCTGAGGTGCATCAGTAGTTCACCTTGAGGGTGTTATAGTTTGACTACACCATTACTCGGTCTTCTAGCCATATGGAATCCTGAGATGTATGTTGGCTATAGCATGATCATTGTAGAAACTGGATGGCATCAAGATGGAATCTATCTACCTCGGTGGTAGAGGAGCAGCCCTATGATGATCATGAGAATCAAGTCCTAAAATCCATGGCCATGGTAGAGTGAAATAATAGAAAGATTTTCTATTTAGATTTTCACATCGGACTCGAATCGAATGATTACATCATATGACAGAGACTAGGGTTTGACGAGTTTACCTTAACCCTAATCTGATCGGAGCTCAAGATAGAAGAACTTAATCACACAAGTAGCTGCACCAAGAGATTTGCATTCAGCTCTGATGGGTTGCCACCATATACTGCTAGGTGTCACTGGTGGATTTTGGGAGCAATTAGAATGATTTAGATGATCGATCATTCTAGCTGTTCGAATCAGAAGAGTTCTGATCCATCGAAAGAAGTTTCGATGATATCGATGATAGAGATCATGACATATCCCATTACCATACGGAACTGAACCTAACTGGATCACACAAATAAGGGTTTGAATCTGGTGATCATCAATTAAACCGATCCAGTTCAATTGATCTGAATGAGATTCAATTAGGTTCAAGGAAATCATGCTAGCACTCGATTGAACCTAACGTTCTTCTTTTACTATCATAAATAAGTTGTCCTATCTGAGCCAAAGAAGTTTGTGCTCAATTAGAGGCCTTCATATGGTCTGACTGGAGGTTGTCCAAGTCAGAAAAGGTTGTCTTATTTTGTAAGACATTATCTGCCATTTTTGGTCACCTGTCATTTCTTATTCTTTGACTTTGGTCAAAAGTCTACCTTTGACTGGTCAAACGTTGACCATTGACACTTTGACTTTTGATCACATGTCATGCACCTATTGGAGAGTTGGTGGGGGCCTGTCCCCCTACCAGAACCTGGCAAGGAGGAGGGCGCACACCACCCTAGGCGTGTACCCAAGCTGGAGGCGCCAAGGAGTCCTTGTTGGACAAGGACTCTATCTCCTTTTTGGATTCCAATTAGAGTTCTTCTAAGAACCAACTTTGACTGGTCTTAGGCACCCTCTAAGGAAGAATCTAGGGACTCTATTCCCACCAATCAGATTTAGATCTGATTTCACAAAGGGTTGTGATTGGTTGGGAAGAAGAGGAGTTGGATCACAGGTAGTCTATAAATAAGACCCTACGCCCAACTCAAAGATTGATTAAAATAAGAGTTTCCATATGCCCAAAGGCCTTTTCTCCTCTTGTCCTCCATGCCAAAGCTTCTTCTCCCTCTCCTCTCCATGTCTAAAATAGTTTTGGAGCTTGGTTGGTGCGATCCAAATCAAAGAAAGGCGATCAAAAGCAAGAAGGCTGCACTGCTGCAAAGGACGACTGCTGATCTTCAAAAGGAGTTTTGAAGATCCTTCAGATCAGATCCAGATCTAATTTTTGGAGACATGATAGAGAAGAAGAGGATCTCTAGATCCAGCCTGAGTAGATACCGGTAGAGGCCAGGCGCTTGCGTGGCTAGATCCAGAACCTTCCGCTGCATACAGGATCATCAATGAGTAATTGGATTACCCAAATCAGGTAAATTAAATTTGATTTAATTTATTCTTATTTTATTTTATTTATTAAAATAATAAGAATCAGATCTGAAACATTTCAGATCTGATATAGATCAAAGAGAAAAAATTTTGAAATATATCTCTTGATCTGATCAGATCTGAACGAACCTGGACCGGGAAATCAGGATTTCCCTTCAGCAACCTTGTTTGTATCCCCCCTCGCTTCCAAGGATTTGGGATGTACCTCCAGATCTGATCTTCAACCCCCAACATCTTAAGAACTAGGACTTGAGACATGACAACTTGGGGCTATCAGATCTAGACTGAAATCATTAATGAGGAGTCGTTGTTGGACTAGGACTCATGGCCGCATCTCGCATCCACAGCCTTTATCTTGTGAGCTCTATCTTCGCCCCTACATACCTCTGATCTGAACATAATCAGAGCCCAAACCTTCCCATGAGATTACTTTCTATGCTCCTAGAAATTAGGGCATTGGGGCATCTATAATTTGGATCTATACTACATAAGAGAGAGAGAGAGAGAGCTTGCAGCCTTCTGCAAAACTATAGCCTTTACCTATCTTCATTTTGTTCTTCCTCTCCTTGAACCCTATTGATATCAGATCTGAAACCCTCCATTCTAGATCTAAAAACATGCTTCTTCAAGCCCTTAACCAGTATAGATGAGGAGGCATGGAGACCTAGAAGATAGGATCTTGGGCAGCCACACAAAGGAGGCACCCATATGATGGGGCGGCCCCTCCAAAACCCTAGGCACTAGGGTTTGAGCGAGGCACGCCCCCCCCCCCCCCCCCCCCCCGCCTTCCTCCTCATGCGAAGCCCCTTTGGCTGCCTCCTTGGGTGGCATGCAAAGACCAAAGAAAGTGGGAGAAGTTAGGGAGAAAGGATTTTTTTTTATTCCTTACAAATTAGGGTTACATATAATGTATATATAGTCCTATGCAATGTACTCAACTGAACCCAAAAACTTCCATGGCTAATCCAGTGAAATTAAGCTCACTCCAAACCCATATACACTCATAACTTGACTCAGTCTCACTCCCATGGATCCAAACCTGGTCCATATATAAATTAGCCTTCTTAAGACCCAAATTCCCTGGAACTCAAGCCCATAGAGGCTGAACCTCGACCTTAGGACCAAACTCATCCAAGCCCTAGGATCTAACTAGTCATAGAATCCTAAAACCAAGCCCATGGCTCTTCTCATAATCTTCCAAGGCTTGGAAGCACTATACGTACACCAACAATCTCCATCTTGGTGCCCCCAAGCCTTGACAAATCTCTGCATGATCCATCAACACAATCCTATTATCACTGCATGCTCTAATAGCTCCCTACACAAATCTCCATCTTCGATGCCAAACCTTTAAGCCCTAGAGCTCCCCCAGAGGCCTCTAAGGCAACTACCTCTACCTGGGCTAAAGGTCCTTGCTTGCTTCCTAGCACCTACCCGTGACTTGTCGACGTCATCCTCTTCTTCACTTACACCAACTATCGCTTCAGCTTCACCTAAAAGGAATATAGCTCAAACTCTATCCAAGCTTCGACCCACCTATCTAATCTCAAGGCTCGCCTTAGCCTCCTCATAGGTATCTAGGTTCTTTCTTGCTGCAAACAACCCATTTGACATGATCTTCCTAAAGCCATGACTCTTCGGAGCCTACACATGTTGCATAGAACCATGATATGCGTCACTATCACTGGTGCTAGAAATTAGCTCCCTCCTTGCACCCCTCGGTTCTAAACCTATGCCAAACCATCCTCCATCTATGGAGACACATCTGGTCGGTGCTCCACCTGAATCATGACTCCTTCTACCCCCGCAAAAGACAAAATTAGATCCGAGATCAACTGCCCAACACTGCCCTGTTGGACCTATTGAACTTCCACCATCACTGCTGCCATTTTGAGCCTTCCATACTCCATGGATCCTTATAAAACCACTAGAGGACTTCCTCCTCCTTTGACCCAGCTATGACACTTTATTGATCAGTCATCTTCATTATCCTATGCCTCTGCAAATCCATGCTTTGGTTGAACCATTGAATGCACCCTGACTACTTTCCCACCTTCCTGCATCCAAAGGCTATATAGTCGCTTCTTTAGCTCCACCTCAACCACTACCTCTTAAGGATCCTCTCCTTTAGCATGCCAAACCTACCAATCACTCCTTATCTATCAAACAGCCCCCTAACACATGAGCATGCCCCCTAACTAGTGAACTCCATTGCCTGTCATGATACACTTCGGTATTTCCTCCAAGACCACATCCAATCAAAGTTGGACCAACAAAACATGCATCCAAACCTTCCACCCAGGGAAGCTTTCCTTTCCATCAAGCTTGTTAACCTCCACCTTCAATCCACTACTCCTAATTGACCAAACCATAGCAATAACAAAGATAGATCCGAGACATATCATGGAATATGTGTGCAGATTTCAGCTTTCATCCTGTATGACTTTTCCTTCATTTTCATGCTCCATCAGGCTCTGATACCATATTGTAAACTGCTGATACTCTGTGTGGACCTAAGGAAACCAGTGATGGATCCCTTTGCAAGAGCCCACTATGATCTAGACTCTCTAAGGGTAGCAAACATCATGCCTAAGATCACTGTGCACCCCAAACCCTACGCAGCAACCTTGTTCGCATCCCCCCTTACTTCCAGGAACCTGGGACGTACCTCCAAATCTGATCTTCTACCTCCAACATCCTAAGAATTAGGGCTTAAGGCATGATATCTTAGGGCTATCAGATCTAGACTGAAACCATCGATGAGGAGGAGTACTTGTTGGACTAGGACTCTATTGCCTAACGATGGCTACCCAAGAGGGGGGCTGGATGAATTGGGTATTTAAAAAATTAGATTTAAACTTATGCAGATATACTACTTAAGTACTTAATGAAATAAATTATAAGATATACAGTGAATGAGAATTATATAGTAAAGAGTATATAATCGCAAACATAATAGTTTTATAGTGGTTTGGCACCAAACTCAGCACCTATATCCACTTCTAAGTAAATCATTTAGAAATTCAGCTATAATCACTTAACTTGATTACAGTCTGATTATTTTACTTGGATTCATAATCCAACCCAGTTGATTTTAATCTTGGCTCACCAATCATAACCATATAATGATTATTTTTTTAGGCTAATAATCAATCTCAATTAGTTTTAACCTTGGCTCACCAATCAAACCATATAATATCCAACTCAAGACTTAAACCAACCCAAATTTCTCACCATAAGAAACTTGAAATAAAGATAAAAGTATAATTAAAACAAACTCTTTGAAGCATGAGAGGAGAAAATCTATGTTGCTTTGCTTGTAAGATTGATTTCTTCTCCTTGAATGCTTGAGAGAGGTAGGTGAAGATCTTCGATGTCAATAGCCTAACTTCTCTTAGATTTGAGGATGATGGAAGGATAGAAGAATATCTAAAAATCACTCTTTTTTTGACTATTTGGCTCACACACTTGAATGCACTAAAAATTACTTGAAAGCTCTTCAATGTAGGTTCAAAAGATTATCTTTTATGTTGCAAAAGATTTTTTTTTTTATGTATCCCTGAGGTTTTTCACCACTATAAGTAATTTGGAAGATCTTTAGAAAGTGATCTAGCCATTGGAGACATGAAAATAGCCATTGAAAGGTGCATGGGACGAAAAAGCTATAGAACTAAAAACTAGTCGTTATAGTCATTAGGTTGGCTCTATTTTTGACTGGGTCAGCTCGGTCTTCACAAGGTCAACTCAGTTTATAGCCAAGTCAGCTCAGTATCAATAGACCAAAAATTAATTTCTATCTTTTGCTACCTTCTGAGGCTAGGTCGACTATTTTTCTGACTTAATCGGCCAAGTTGTTCACTGGGATGGCTCAATTGAAAACTGGATCGGCCAAGTCCCCTAAGTTTGCAAACTTATCATTCTATGCTCTTCTATCTTTTGTATTTACTAAGACTAGGTCGCTCAGTTTCTGATTAGGTCAGCTCAGTTTGCATGCCAAGCATGGCAAAGGTTATGTGTTAGCATTTCTTCAATTTGATTGGAGGCTAGACTTGCCTTCTTGACTAATTTTAATCTTCATTAAAACTTCTTGAAGGATGAGTCCGGTCTAGAGTTTCTTCTCTAAAATTTTGAGTGATGATGTCAGAAAATACTTGAAGTTTGTGAGCTTTTGAAATTTACAACTACATATCCTCATAAATAATATTAGTAACTTAATAATTTATATTCAAATACTTTTGTTATCATCAAAATTAATCCAGGATCAACAATCTCTTCCTTTTTGATGATGATAAAATTCTTTGAGTATAATCTTTTTTTTAATTTTAAAATGATATATACATTCAATTTTATCAATTTACTTTCAATCATTGTATACACATCATATTCATTTAGATTTTATTAATTTACATATGCTTCTCCTAAATATGATAATTATGTTCAATTTGATTCAAATTTTATCAAATTTTGTGTTACTCCCCCTTAATATGTGCCAAAAGTTTCAAATTGGCAATTTAGAGATATAATTTATTCCAAATTTATTTTTTTCATGTTTCATTCAATTGATACTCAATTCTTATTTAATTATTTCATTCTTCTCCCACTTAATTAATACTAATTTATTTCAATTGATACCCATTCTTATACTCATTCTTTGCTCCTTTTTTGTCATTATCAAATATTAAATATGCAATATAGAGAAAATTTTAATCAAAAATAAAAAGATACAAACTTCTTTCATTCATAAGGAAAATTTGATTCAATATAAAGCAAAATCAAACTTCATTCATTCATACAAAGATATAATGATTCCAAAGTCTCAAAATTCTAAAGCTTGATCTGTTAGATGTATGTCCTAGAAGCTAGATTGCCCAAAACTTATATTATATTCTAAGAGAATAATTATAATTTTAACTTATTATTATTAATAAAATTAGATTATTCTTTCAATCATATTTGTGTATTAAGTGTCTGTAATTCATCCATTGGGTTAACAGGTATGATAATATATATTCTCAAGAATTAAGAATTTAAGACATCTATTATTATAATTAACTCATAAACTGCTTTCGATCATTGGATCGTCATAAAGATGGTGATCGATTTAAAAGATTGGTATACAATCACTTTCTTAGAATAGATGAGTCTTGAATTTATGGTATGGAGATATTAGAGTGAGAGTATAGATGCTTGTTAAGAACAAAAGTACTAAGCATGACCAACTTCAAATAGTCATAAGGGAGTCTACCTTCTCATCGATGACTTATTTGATGCAATAGTTGTGTGTCTGATTCTTTGACCTGAGGTGCATTGGAACTTCATCTTGAGGATGTTATAGTTTGACTATACTATAACTCAATCTCCTAGCTATTTGAAATTCTGAGGTGTATATTGGCTATAGCATGTTCATTGTAGGAATTGGATTGCACCAAGATGAAATCTATCAAACTCGATAGAGGAGTAGTCCTATGATGATTATGAGATTGAGTCCTAAAGTCCATGGCCATGGCAGTGTGAAATAATAGAAAAAAGTTTTTATAAGAATTTCACATCAGACTCGAATCGATTGATTTAATCATATAATAGGTATTGGGTTTGATGAGTTAACCTTAACCTAGATCCTGTTGGGACTTATGATAGAAGAATCCAATGATATAATAGCTACACCAAAAGGTTCATTTTCAGATAGATTGCCACCATATACTACTAAGTGTCTCTGATAGATTAGGGACTAATTAAAATTATCTCGATGATCAATAATTCTAATTGGGTGAATTAAAAAGAGTTCTGATCCATCGAAAAGTATTTTGATGATGTTAGTGATGGAGATCATGATATGTCCCATTACCATATAAAATTAAATCTATTGGATTACACAAACAAGTGTTTGAGTCTGAATATCATTAATTGAACTCATAAAATCTAATTAATTTGGATTTGATCCAATTAGATTCAAAAATATCATGCTGGCATATGATTAGACCTAGCTTTCTCTTGCTTTAAATTTTTTGATTGGCTTGGACTCAGTCAAATTAGATTTGGCTTGTCCAAAAGCCCTATATGGATTTATCCTAAATTGATTGAACCTTGTCCTGGTTTGATCAAGCCTTATCCTGATCTCCCTTGAAAAGGATTAGGACAAGAGGGCGCCAAGAGTTATGGCACCCTCCTTTTGACTTTGTTATGCACACAAGAAAGAAGAAGAGGGGTGCACATCCCCTAGAAATTCTCTAGGGGCACGTGCCCCTAGATGATTTTTGAGAGAGAGGGTGCACACCCCTTCCTAGCGTGCACCCCTTAGAGATAAGGATAAGAGTGGGGGGAGTTGGGGATGTTTGAGTTTTGTTTTATTTAAACAACATTTGAATGAGTCAAAGTGTTTAAATATTTTCAAACTCATGGAAGAACCTTATCTGGGCACTAGAAGTGAATTTTGTGTGACAAATTCTTGTAAATTCTAATGAGGCATGCCTAACATTGAGTGGAGAGTCCTTCTAGCTTCTTAACTTTGATCCAGTCAAAGTTCATAAGCCCTAGGACTCTTGGTCTCTCATTTTCTCTATAAATAAAAGACTAGGCTGAAGTTTTTCGCCATTCAATTCTCCCATGCCCAAGCTCTGCTCCTCTTCTCCAAGCCCCCTCTCCCTCCTTTAGTTCCTCTCTCCCATGCCCATGTGTTGGGCTGATCATATCTCTGAGCATCGAGGTGCTGTTCGTGCAAGTAGAAGTTGAAGGAGTTTCCAATCATGTATCGATTGGATTACTGCTAGAGATCAAATCAAAGGCTAGCGAAGGAGACCCTTTTTTAATTTTTTAGAAATCAGATCTAGAAGAAGAAGACCTCTAGATCTGACCCGAGTGGATACTGATAGAGGTCAGGCACGTGCACTGCTCAAGTCAAACCTCGAATTAGCATTAGATCATTGCTGCGAGTAGATCATCTACTTGCAATAGGTGGTATTTTTGAATACCCATTTGTATTTTTATTTTTAGATGTATGCAATCAGATCTAAGAACCTTCAAATTGACTGGATTAGTAAAAAAATTTTTAAAAAATTTGCTACTTAAATCTGATCCGATCAGGCCAATCTAGCAAAACCTTCATGATCATTACATAACCAAAACATTCACAACCAAAATGCTCTAGATGTAACTACATGCATTCTAAGTGCAGCCTAATGGACTTACGAGGGGTGGAGGAAGCTGGATTCTTAGAAGTATACTGCTCGGCAAATACCTTCCTCATAGCATTTTCCATTATAGAAGGAAGACAACTAGAGATTTGATTAAAAACTTGGTCAGATACATGATACACAATTTCCTCAATCTAATCCTCATCAGGTCAAATAGTGGATGAAAATGTAGTAGGTGCAGGATGCTATGGCACAAGCTCTAGCACATCTCTTTCTTCACCTTCTTCATCTGTCTTGATCCACTGACCATCAATTCTTATGAGTTTCATCCTCTTCATTGGCTTTAGATTATATGTATATATCATAGTGCTGTAATTTCTTACTTGTTTCTCCTTCAAGACTAACTCCAAAATCTTGAAAAACAAGAGTCAAAAGTATTCCATATGGTAGAGCTGGCTTTCCTCTTTGAAAATGCTTCTTGCATTACCTTCAAAATCAAAGCTGGAAGACTGAATTTTTGTCTCCTCAAGGTGTGATACATAACAGCAATATCGTTCTTAGTAAGAAAGTCAAATCTTCCAATGCAAGGGAGGAGGATTCTGGTAGTAATATAATGTAGAAGTCTATGCTCCGTGGATATATCTCTAACATGAATATCCTCAAAATGCATAATGTCATCTCTTCCAAATAGCAAACTTAACCCACTTTCTCTATCAGAGTCTTTCAACTCCTTCAATGGGTGCCCTAAGCAAAACACCTAATTTCTCCACAATTAAATTAATCTTAACCTTCTTCACTTTAGTTTCAGAATATTTTGCTCTAACCTTGGCATTTCCATAAAATTTTCTCACTAGATTTGGATAGGTTACAAGATCAATACCAGAACACAAATATTCCCATCCTTCATATTTTAAGCACTCACCGATCTTAGATCCTTCTTTTTCAAAAATTCAAATTCAACTTTTCTTTCTATTATCATAACCCTAAAAGAGAGAGAAACCAGTGCAGGTGATGATGGAGATGGTGGAGATACCAAAGAAGGAGGTTGAGTAGGGTGAGCAAGGGCTGCCAGAGTAGGAGAAGGAGAGTGAGACAACTCAGATGGATGATCTTGATAGAGTTTGGGTAGCCATTCTTCACTGTAAACCCTTCTTCTTGGTGGCAATAATGGATAGACATGCTTAATCTATGGAGCAACTTGTTTCTTAGGTGCCATAGATCCAAAGTCCCCTTCAATTTGTAGTGAAAAAGAGTTTCTAAGAGGAGGGTTTAGGGTTCCTAGGATTTATCTATGAGACGGCTAAGAAACAAAACCAAAAAAGGCCATCAGACATCCTATTTAAAAAACAGTATTCTCGACAACTTAACCAACCAAGTTTTTCATGAAGAAAAAACTAAGTCAGCTCAATAATAGAATGACTAAGTTTCTCATGAAGAAAATGAGTGAGTCGGCTCACACAAAACTAAATTTTGTAAGTTTCAAGGCTAGAAATGATGCAATTTTTCATGCCTTTCCAAATAAAATAGAAACATGAACAAATCAAGAAAATTCATCATATGAAAACCAATTATCTCAACATACAATGCTCATTCAGATATTTCAACAAATTGGATCAAATAAACCTAATTACTTTCTTATTGCATAAAATCTTTCTTCATTTAAAGGTTTAGTAAAGGTATCTGTAACTTGATTTTCAGTTGGCACATATTCAAGGATTATATCATTATTTTGAGCATGCTTTCTAATAAAATGATATCTTACTTTTAAATATTTTGTTTTTGAATGTAATATATGATTTTTAGTTAAATTTATGGTACTTATGTTGTCACATCGAATAGAAATATTATTATAAGTAATATCATAGTCTTCTAGTTATTGTTTGATCCAAAATAATTGAGCATAACAACTTTCAGTAGCAATATATATATTCAGCTTCTACCATAGATAAGACTACTAAGTTTTATTTCTTGCTAAACCAAGAGACCAAATTCACTCAATGTACCACTTGTACTTTTTCTATCTAAGCAACAACCAGCAAAATCTGAATTACTATATCCAGTTAAGTCTAACAAAGATTGTTTTGAGAACCATAAACTATCATCTTGAGTGTTTATTAAATACTTAAAGATTCTTTTAACTACAACTACATGTGATTTCTTAAGATTTAATTAATAACGCGCACACATATATACACTAATATTATGTCCACCCTACTTGTAATTAAGTATAGCAAAGATCCGATCATACCTCGATATAGCTTGGGATCTACTGTTTTTTCTTTTGAATCTTGATCAAGCTTATAACTTGTGCTCATAGGGATGTCACTTCCTCTGATATTCTCCATCCTAATTTTTTTTAACATTTTCTTTATGTATTTGCTTTGGTTGATGAAGATCTCCTTATTTGATTACTTGATGTGGAGTCTGAGAAAAATGTTAAGCTCTCTCTTCATGCTCATCTTGAACTCATCCTTCATAAGACTAGCAAACTCTTTACACAAGACTTTATTAATAGCACCAAATACAATATCATCAACATATAATTGCATAATTAATTAGTCATTCAATTTTCTTTTTATAAATAATATTTTATCTACATTGCCTCTTTTAAAATTATTATTTAGTAAGAACTTAATCTATCACACCAAGCCCTAGGTGATTATTTTAATCTATATATAGCTTTCTTAAGTTTGTATACATGATTAGGAAACTCTTGATTTTCCAAACTTAAAGGTTATTCTACATAAACTTTCTCCTCAATTAATCCATTCAAGAACGCACTCTTTATATTCATTTAAAAAAAAATTAAAATTCATAAAATATATAATTACTAAGAGCAATCTATTAGCTTCAAGTCTAGCTATGGATGCAAAGGATTCATCAAAATCAATACTCTCTTCTTTATTATATTTTTGTGCAATCAATTTAGCATTATTTCTAATTATATTGCCCTTCTTATCAAGTTTATTCCTAAAAATCCATTTTGTTCTAGTTACTAAAAGTTTTTAGATCTTTCAATTAATTTTCAAACTTTATTTCTTTCAAATTGGTTTATTTCTTCTTGCATTGCTAATATCTAATTAGGATCTTTTTTAGCTTTCATTATATTTTTTGGTTCTAAATATAATACAAAAGCAAAATAATTTATAGCTTTCCTAAGTGATGCTCTAATTTTAACACCATGAGATGGATCACCTATTATTAATTTCTTAGGATGATTATGTCAAACCTTCATTCCTTTGGTAAATTGGATATACCTTGTTCATCTTGAGATTATGGCATCTTTTCTTCGACATCTTGCTCTTTATCCATTTTTTTTTGAGAGGGAGTATCTTCAAATGTTATATCTTTTAATTTTTTTTCAAGATTTTCTATATCCACATCAAACTCTTCTTTTCTTATTTTAAAAGAGTTAATTTTATCAAAAATAACATGCATGGATTTTTCTACAATCAATATTTTTTTGTTAAATACTCTATATGCCCTACTATAAGATGAATAACCTAAAAAAAATTTCTTCATCAAATTTTGCATCAATTTTTTCTAGTTTATCTTTACCATTTATAAAAATAAAATATCTACATCCAAAAATTTTAAAATATAAAATATTAGGTTTCTTTTCTTTATAGAGTTTATATGGAGTTTTCTTTAAAATCAATCTAATTAATGCTTTATTTAGCACATAACATGTGGTATTAATTAGCTTTCATCCAAAAATAATTTGGAAAGTTACTTTCACAAAGCATGGTTCATCCCATTTCAATTAAAGTTTTATTCTTTCATTCTATCATCCTATTTTGTTGAGGTATTCTAGGTGCAAAAAAATTATGATTAATTTTGTTTTTAGAGCAAAAGTTTTCAAACCTATAATTTTCAAACTCGGTTCCATGATCATTTCTTATTTTCAAAATACTACATTCTTTTTCACTAGTTATTTTGTTAAATAAGTCAACAAACATATCAAAAGTTTCAACTTTATGTGATAAGAATAAAACTTAAGTGAATCTTGAAAAATCATCAATTATGACAAAATCAAATCTTCTTTCTCTAAGACTAATAGTTGAAATAGATCCAAATAAATCTACATGAAGCAATTCTAGTGGCCTAGTTGTTGACACAATTGTTGCCCAGATATGCAACCTAAGAGGAGGGGTGAATTGGATTTTTAAAATTTTAAAGCTAATTTAGAATCACAAAGATTATGTAATGTTATGCAAGTTGTATGTGGTGTATGATTTAAGTAAGATGAAATGATAAATAGTAAAAGAGCAAGTATTTAAAAAAATAAAAATAGAGAGAGAGCAAACATATAACAAACAAGCAAAATTTATAGTGGTTCGGTGCTAATCTTGCACCTACATCCACTTTCCAAGCTCATACTTGAGAATTTAAATCCACTAACCATATTCAAACTGAATATACCATTGAAATCCTCCAATCCTAGCTATCCCAAGCTAGCATGCTTATTTTTTGGGTATAAGCCAACCCTACGCACTTCGATTCAAGGTTTGGAGAGATCTTCCCAAGTTTTGGAATCTCCAAAACTTAAAACAATATGAAAATAGAGTATAAGAGTTAATGACAATGAAATACAAAGTTAGCCCCTTTAATGAGCAAATAAAATATTAAAAACTCTTTACATAATTAAGAAAGAAGCTTTTCTGATTTTTTTCAAAGTTGTTGAAGACTTGAATGAGCTTTTGAGGGGTTGGTGAACTTGAAATGAAAGCTTCTTTGCTTGAAGAAGGCTTTTTGCTTAGGGCTGAAATAAATTATTGAATCTCTTGTTTTGTTCCTTCCTTTTAAAAGCCTTTATATCCTCCATGATGATTGGAGAGAAAACATACCCAATTTATAGCCGTTGGAGATCTATTTTGGAGTATTAAATACAACTAAAAAGGATCAAAAAATAGTTATTATAGATTTTTTTCATCACAGTGGTCGACCCCTAGGTCATCCCCTGCACAGGGATCAACCTAGGGGTCGACCTCTATGACAGAAAATTCAAAAAATCCACTGTTCTATATTTTTTACCTTTAGAATAGTAGAGGTCGACCCCTGGCATAGGGGATAACCTAGAGGTTGTCCCCTTTGGTGTGCCAATCAGCTCCTTTGATAGGGATCGACCTAGGAGTCGATCCTTTCTTCAAACTTAATTTTCTCTCAAAATATACATCTAAAAAATATAAAATTACCTCCAATAGATCACAAATCTTCTTTTCTTGCTCTTGAGACTTTTAAAATAGATTATTTCCAACTTTATAAAATTTACGATTTTACCTCTCATCATCTTTCTTCCTGATTTTCTTCTAAATTGCGCATCCAATATTTATAAAACTACCTGCAATAAATCAAAAATCTTCTAGGCTTATTGTTAAGACTTCTGAAAATATTTTCTCTAATTTTATAAAATTTATAATTTTACTTTTAAAATATAATAATTTTTTTTTCAAGCTAAAATCATTAGTATCTCGTTTAAATATTTTATAATCATTAAAATTAATTCCTGGAGCAACAATCTCCTCCTTTTTTATGATGATAAAATATTTATGTATAAGCAAAATAAGACATGCATAGAACATTGAAAAAAAATAGTGTCATTAAGAATTTTAAGTTTAAAATTAAGGTAATATATAGATATATTCAATTGATGTAAATTTTTAAAGCATGAGCTTTATAATATCATGACATAATATCAATGCCTACAGGTAGATGATCGTAGTGCCTCATTACCATAAAGGATAGAGAAATCATAGTATAAATTTTAGTTTCTATAAAATTACTTAGTTCTTTTAGAAGAGAGGTTAGGGGCTATATAAAAAAAAATGCCAATCATCAAGCATCTAATTTTAACATCATCAATCATCGAACAAGTAATTTTAACATCATCAATTAACAATTATTGCTTATACCAAACAATATATCTACTCTTCCTTTTTGACATCATCAATTAAAAACTACTTTTTTCTTATTTGAAATAAAAATTTATTATCCCTTTTATGACAAAATAAGATGCCAATATTCAAAATACATAAGAGTCATAGGAGTCATACATCAAGTAAACAGTTCTAGTCAGAATACATAAAGATACGACATGGAGTTTACATAAAGATTTACAAATAGAAATAGTTAGCCATACAAGATAAGCAGCACATACAATCAAAATTAGCTAACATATGTCATGAAGTAATTGACTAAACATATGAATGCATACTTCATGAATATTCTCAATTTATCTTTAGTTTATTACATATTTTTTATATACTCATTATACTATAATGTCTCAATTTAAATAAATGAGTGTTAAGATTTCAAGCATCAAATTATTGAATATTTTAAGCATCAATTCATTAAGCATATACTCAACATTCTTTTTTTCATTTTGGATAATTATTAAAAAGCTTATGAAAAGGCTTAAGAAAACCATCAAAATCAATAAGATATAGGAGTGTATCAAATGAGAGATGTATTAAATTCAAAAAATAAAGTCAAATAAATCATCTTCCTTTTTAAAACTTATCTTTAGATTTAAAATATGCTTAAAACATTGCTTTTCTTTCAAAAATTTACTTGAATTCAAATATCAAAGGCTCTCCCTCTTATTAAATGATTATAACTTTTATAATCAAAATTTTAAATATATATTTTTAAGCTTTAAGAGGAATAGAGCTTTTTAAAATTTTGAATAAAGAAATCAAGCATAACATTCTTTTTTTAATGCATCAAATAAATTATTGAAATATATCATCAAAATCAATTGAAATTCAAAATATATATATCAAATTCAAAAAATTTTGATTTAATTTTAAGAGGATATTAAATTTAAATTTCATGAGATATTTAATATGAAAATAAGTATGTTTGTTATCAAATTTGTATTGATAACACTCCCCCTCTTTCTAAAAAGTTTTAATTCAGATTTTTCATGTCAATATTGAGGGATAGAGCTTTTCAAGATATTTCAGCACATTTGATACTAAGAAAAGTAGATCTGATGTCAAATTTCTATTTGATGCTATTAATTTAGATTTTTAATTTAATTTCAAAAATAGAGATTTTCAAATAAAATAAGTATAATAGAAAAAAATTGACACCAATTTTAAAATTTATTCTTTACTTTTTTCAAGAAGTTTTAATCAATTAAACTTTGAAAATATATGTATCGAAAGAGTATGAAAGATAGTATCAAATCTGAAAATAATTTTATAAGGATCTTACATTATACATTAAAAATTCTATAAATTTATTTCTTGGAGTAATAAGAGTTTTGAATTCAATTCAACTCCAAGAATATCAAAAATGTTCAAATAAATTAAATTATAAAATCAGCATATGAATGATACTATTTTAAGAAAGTTTTAATATTTGAGAATAATTTATTTATTTGATACTACTTTAAATTAGTAGTACTTTAAATCAAGTAAATCAAATTGAATAAACATATGAAAGCACGAATGGAAAAAACTATAAGGCATTTGATTGAGAATTTGAAATCAATTAAAATAAAGTATAAATTTCAAAGAATTATAAAATAAATGATTAAGAATTTGAGATTAATATCATTATTTTCAATATCAATTTATAGCAAATGTCTCTCCTTTTATTTTCAAAAGTGAATACCATAAAATTCATCACATGATATTTTTAAATTTATTCTCTCTTTTTTTTTTCAAGTTAAGTACCATTAATTAATACCATATTAATCTATAACTAATACTAACTTAACTTTTAAGATCATATTTTTAAATTTGATTGATACCAACTAATTCATCTTAAATGAATTCTCCCTCTTACTTTTGCAAATAAAAGCATTTTCAAGTAAATAATCTTTTAAGATCAATTTTTTTTTTTTAGTATTTTCTTTCTCTATTGCACTTATTTTAAAATAAGCATATTGAGTTTTAAATAATCAACTATTAATCAAATAATTAATCATAATCATGATACAATAATTTTTTTTTATGAAAATTTTACTTTCATTGATTTTAAAATGAAATGTTTACAACAGGATGTCTTCAATCATGGCAACATCAAAATGATCAATTGATGTAAAGTATTTTTAAAATATTTATTGATCATTAAAAAATGATGACTCAACTAAATCAATCAAAGTATGAAATGATAAGTCAAAAAATATATAAATGCTTAAATCAAAGATGAACAAATCAAGTAATATAAGTAATTTTTTTAAAAATTTAAAAAAAAATTATTTCTTTCGGCATAACTCAACCAAAAATAGAATAAGATTTAGTTTAAAAAATATTTCTTTCTCATTTAGAAAATATAATTTCAATACTATATCTTTTTTTTTTAAAACTATAGATTCAAAAAGAAATGCTTTTCAAATTTAGCTAAGAAATAGCTTTAAGCTTTCAAAATCCATGATAAATAGATTCTTTCAAAATTGAGAATTTGGATATATCATCACAAAGAGATTTATTTAATTTAATTTTTTTGATAATAATTTTTAAAAAATATTTTTTTTAAGAAATATTACACATTGAGTTCAGAAAAGATATCAAACATTTGCAATTTATCTCAAATATTATCATATTAAAATATGGCTGTGCAAACTTAGATTTGAGACAAAGCATTCTTTTCTTCCTTTATTTTTTTTTGTCAAAAGATGGAGTACAAGGCGATAAAATTTAATACCAATTATTTTAATTTTTTTTATCAAAAAAGATGAATCTATTAAGTTTAGATCAAATTATTTTGATAAGTCATTTTGAACTGATACCAATAGACTATGCAAACAAATCATAGAGAGATTTACTATTTAAATTTAGATCTTTCTTTTCTTAAGAACTATCACTTAATTTAGTTCAGAAAAGGTATGAAATTTTCTAAATTTATCTCAAAAAATATCATATAAGCTATGCAAAATCAGATTCGAGATAAAATATTCTTTTTTTTATTGAAAGAAGGCAATTAAGTGCAAGGTAGAAAAAAATCTATTTGATATCAATTATAAAACTTTACTTAAGAATGAATTTTTTGATACCAATGCAAAATATGAATAAACAAGATCACATGAAAGTACAAGTATAAGTGAACCAACAAGTCAAGCAACAAATAAATGCCTATTAATGATTTTTCATGAGATTCAAAAATTATTTATCTAGAATTTTTATTTGGAGTAAAATATTTTTCAAGATTAATCTTGATACCAATTATTATTAAAAATCATGATAGGATCAAACCATGCAAAGTATGATTGAATAAAAAGTAAAATAGAAATAATTTTTCTAAAGCAAATCAAATAACTAGAATAACATGAGTGCATAAATAGATCAAAATAATTTTACTTTTAATATTTTAATAATATTTTTCTTATTCAGTTCAAAATTATTTTTTTTATTTTTCATAACAAATGCTAGAAAACTTAGCTTTCTTAACTCTTCCCCTATATTGAAAAATTAACTTTTCTTAATTCTTCTCCTATTTCTTTCAAATTAGGCATATTTAATTAATTTAAATAAGTGATCATTTCTCTTCCTTTGTTTTGCAAGCAAAGTACATATTGAGTCAAATAAATAATATCGAATACATTGAATTTCCACAAAAGTTGAAATTTCATTGATTAGCCAATGATGATTACAAAGATAAAATCATAAAAGCATATAAAATGTATGAGAGCTATATCCTATATAGATTTCAAAAATAGATTAAAAGGATCACTAGAGCTGTGGAAAGAAATCCTAACATCTTTAGTAAGTATATATCAGGATACTCCTAAGATGTAGGTCTAGACTATGTAGAAGGAGAATGTAGTCTAATATCTCCAAATGACTGGATCTAATAGTGAACATCCTTTTTTGCTGCAGTGAGTGCCTGAATCAATCTTCCTAAGTCATTTCTAACCAATGATAATGCCTCCATCTGATCTCATCTTATTTGGTATGCCTCTGATATGTACCTCTAAAGCTCTACACAGGTTGACGCTACGATCTTGATGGAGAGTCTCTCAATAAATGCATCCTCATCCAGTTTATCAGGTAATCATGAGCTAGTATCTGGATGGCTGATCTATGAAAGTAAAGCTATCTCTATTTGTTCATGCTGCTCTGCTGGCTTCTTATCCTGATATATACTACAATAAGCTCTGCTGTAGGAGTCTCAGCATCATCATCTGCTATAGCATGAGAGCTGATATCCTCAATATCCTCAATCATTATCTCGATCAAATATAAATCTTAAATATGTAGCTGCTTGAGATAATTCGAGGTACTTCTACTGGTCTGTATATGTGTAGCGCGTGTCTAATACTATCAACATTTATCTCAATTTGCACACCTTTCACTTTGGAATCTAGACTTCTCTCTTTCTTTGGGCAAAATGCTTTCGGGGTGCCATTGGAGAACAAGAACTACAAGATTAGAATAGAAATGAAGAGAAAAGATCCGATTTTAGTAGGAGAGGGGTTTGAAAGAAATTACGACTCGAAAAAATTGACAATGGAATGATAGAGCTTTAAAATATTTTTAAATAGGAGAACTAATCCTAGAAAAAAGGGGTTAACTCCTACTAAATCAAGAGTCGGCTCCTTGAAGCAGAAAATTGTTCAAGTAGTTTTTAATTCAAGAAAATTTAATCAAGTTAAATAAAAATCAATAGGCAATCAAATCAATGATCAAGAAGGATATTTAAGTCAAATTAGGAGATCAAGAATTAATCAATCATGGGGGCAAGATTATCAAGGGACTCATGTAAAAGAAAATCTAGATATAGACTCTATGAGTTTTAGTTGAACTATGAAATTTCAAATTCTTAGGGATAAGCTAATATGCAATGTAATTCAACACATCAAGCACTTGAGCTTTATGAATAGATGTTATATCTTCAAGTACTTAAATCATGCAAAGTTTTAAGAAATTTTAATATTTAAGCAACTTGTGGGAGAATGCCAAAAATCAATTTTGCATGTATATTCAGTAATTCAAAAATATTCATATCTAATTAAAAAATTTTTAAATTTAAGTTTATTGATTACAAAATTGATATGGAAAAGCTATTATATCATGTTGAATTTTAAGATGGTTTCAATTTATTTCATAATATGATATTTAAAGGAGAGCATATTGATTTTTTAAAATCAAAGTATTCAAATCATCAAAATCAATCAATCATACTAATCTTACTAACATATGAAAAGAATTTCAAGCAAGTAATCATAATATGAAATCATAATGATAGATCATTAAAATTAATAGAATTAATCAAATAAACATTGATGGTATGATGTGAGAAAAATTTAGATTTTACCAATATCATCACACATCCAAGTCTATTCTTAAGGCATCCAACTATAAGTGTTTTCTCATTTTATTTCATTGGATCCTTGGTATACTTGCAAAATTATTTACTAGTTTTTGGTACCCAAGTCATCTTGGGTCCATGAAGGTTAGAGCTCATGGTTTCTTTTGGAACCCAAATCTTCTTCACATTTGAATTTTCAGATTTACTAAAAAAATATGTATAGGATTGATGTCCTACTTTTCCACATTTAAAGCAAGTAATATTTAAAAACTTATTGCTTGATGAGTTCACAAAGATGTTTTTCAGAACTTTTTGTTTCTTAAGAGGATTATAGCCTAGGCCAGCTTTATCATACATGGCCTTTCGATTTTCAAGTATCATTTAAAATTTATTTAAGCTAAGAACCTTTCTACTATAGATTTTAACTTAGCAATTTCAATTCTTAGATTCAAATTTTTTTGAGTTAAAACTAATTTCTTATTTGAAATTATCTCATTTTCTTTTAGGAAGGATTTTAAAATATTATTTTCCTTCTTAAGCTCAGCATTTTCTTCAACTAACAAATTTTTAGATTTAATCAATTCTTTCTTTTCTTTAGTTGAAGAATTAATTTGTTTCAAGAAATCTTTCTTTTCTTTGGTCATATTTTTTATATTTTTTAATAGATCTTCTTTTTCATTCAAAATTTTATTTTTCTCTTCAACCAAAGATAGATTAGATTTTTTAAGTTCTTTATTCTGTAGCCTTATCTTTTTGTATTCATCCATTAACTCATTAAGGCTTTATATAATTCATTAAAAGTAAATACAGAGGAGTGTTCATGATATATCTCATCATTTTGAGCCATGAGGCAACAACTTTCTATACATTCCTTCTTTTTCTTATTCTTCTCTTCTTTGCTTCGCTCCCGCTTAATCAATACTTTCTCTTTCTTTTATTTCTTTTTTTTCTTCTTCTTTTCATTCTCACGCACCATGAGGCATGAGTTAAGGTGAGTTTTCTTTTCTTCTTGGGAGCTTTATATTTTTTTTTGATTTGCTTCCTAAAAAATAGTTTCTAATTTTTTCTATATTTGATTTACTAAATTATATGAAAAAATTATATTAAAAATATTTATGTCTAATGAATAATAAAGTAAATTCATTGCTTTAGCATTCATTTGAATCATTTTTTTATCATGAATTGATGCATTGGGTGTGTGTAGGCCATTGATTATAATTTTTCATAAATTATAATCATGTGCTTGAATAAATATTTTTATCCTAGATTTTCAATAAGTATAATTTAAACCATCAAATAATGGGGACCTATCTATAAAATATCCATCATTAAAAAAAGATTTTATTTTGGGTTGCTAAGATCTTTGGCTTTTGACGATTAAATCAACAATCAATAATATAGCACCTGCTTTGATACCACTTGTTGCCCAAATATGCAACCCAAGAGGGAGGATGAATTAGATTTTTAAAATTTTAAAGCTAATTTAGAATCATAAAGATTATGTAATGTTATGCAAGTTGTATGTGGTGGGTGATTTAAGTGAGATAAAAAGATAAATAGTAAGAGAGCAAGTATTTAAGAAAATAAAGATGGAAAGAGCAAGCACACTATAAACAAGTATGATTTATAGTGGTTCGGTGCCAATCTTATACCTATATCCACTTCCCAAGCTCCTACTTGAGAATTTAAATTCACTAACCATATTCAAACTAAATACATTATTGGAAACCTCCAACCCTAGCTATCCTAAGCTAGCATGCTTGTTTTCCGGGTACAAGCCAATCCTACACACTTCGATTCAAGGTTTGAAGAGATCTTCCCAAGTTCTGGAACCCCCAAAACTTAAAACAATATGAAAATAGAGTATCAGAGTTAATGATAATGAAATACAAAGTTAACCCCTTTAATGAGCAAATAAAATTTTTAAAAATCCAATTCACCCCCCCCCCCCCCCCCCCCCCCCCCCCTCTTGGGTTGCATATCTAGGCAACAACAATATTTTTGAATTTGAAAGAAGATTTTATTTATTTTTCAAGTTGACATGCTTTGCATGTTTTATTCTTTTTAAAATTTATATTAGGTAAATCTTTTACTAAATCTAGTTTAATTAATCTTGCTAATGAGTCCATGCTTGCATGACCTAGTCTATTATGCCAAATTCAACTAGATTCATTTACTTTAGCATTCATAGTAATAAGAAATTCAATATTTTTAATTTTAAATTCATCAAGATCAACAATATAAACATTCTCATATCTCTTTTCTATGAATTTGATGCTATCATCTAAAGAACTAGTTACAATGCAATGAGAAGATTTGAATAAAATATTAAAATTTTTATCACAAAATTAACTTATGCTAAACAAGTTATGCATCAAAACTTCAATATATAAAATATTTTCTATACTAATAGAGGGTGTTATCAAGATATTATTGAGATCAATAATTTTTTTCTTTATCAATATCTCCAAATATCATAACACCATCATCTTTAGCCTCAAGAGAGGTAAATTATGACTTATCTTCCATCATGTACCTCGAGCATCCGCTATCAAGATACCATCTTCTTTTAGCTCTCACAGATGCCAAGCACACTTACACAAGTGATCAAGTAAACTTAGGTATCCAAGCTAACTTGGATTCTTCGGGATTAGCACAAATGGTTCCTTTTGGAACCTAAATTTGTTTTACTTTTGGTTTGTTTGAATTAAAGATTTTGTATTTTATAAATTTATGTGCAATCTTATTATATTTATAACATATAATGCTTCTACCATGATTTTGAGATTTTGTATAAACATTCTTTAAAAATTTTTGCTTTTTTAATGGGTTATATCCTATACTGGCTTTATCAAAAGTCATCTTTTGATTTTCAATCAATATTTACAGATATTTAGAGCTTAGCATATATCTATCTACTATATATCTTAATCTAGTCATCTCACCTTGCAAGGATTCATGCTTTTTATTTGATTCATCTAGCTTGCTTTGTATTCATTTGATTCTTTTCATTTGCAAGGAATTACATAATTCCTCCATATATATCTTATTCTATTTTAGCTTTATCTTTATTTAAGGATTGATTCTCTTTTTTTAGTTCTTTGTTCTTATAAGATAGTTTTTAAAAATCACAAAGTAGATCATTGAAAGCATCATACAATTCCTCAATAATAGACAGTCCATTCAAAAATATCTGGGCTTCTTACACTCATAACAAATAATTTGATTCTTCTCTTTTTCATTTTTCTTTCTTGCTGCCTTCTTCCTTGCTATAACCTCTTTTTGGTTCAAATTTCTTCTTTCTTTTCATAAATTTCTTGAACCTTCTAGTGATTAGTGCTATTTTTTCATCATCCTCCGAGTCTTCTTTAGAGTTACTTTTTTCTTCATACATGGCAGCAGCTTTGAGTACAATGCTCTTCTTTTTTTTTACTTTTTTTCTTAGTTCATGTTCAGCTCATGGGTCATGAGCGAACTAATCAACTCTTCCAATGGAAGATTATTTAGATCCTTCGTCTCTTGAATAGCAGTTATCTTTAACTCTCAATTCTTCGACAAAGAGCTAAGAATTTTGCACACAACATCCCTATTAATATAATCTCTTCCAAGATTTTTTAAACTATTCAAAATATTAGTTAATCTTATGGATATTTCAGTGATAGTTTCATGTGATTCCATCTTAAATAGCTCATATTTATATACCAATATATTTATCTTTATTTTGTTGATTTGATTAGTACTCTCATGGATAACTTTAAGTCTATCCACTATAAGAATCTAGACTATTAGCGACAACTTTAGAGATGAAATAATTTCATCATAAATTATTTTTAATATCTAATTTAATTTTTTTAAAAATTTAAAAATATTAGCAATGGTATTTTTATGGCTAATGCCATTGCTAATAATTATTAGCGATCAAAAATATCATCACTAATGCCATCTCTAATTTTTTTAATTTTTAAATAAAATTAAAAAAATTATTTTAAAAAATATCAGTGATGGTAATTTGATTTCTAATTCTTTCACTAATTGCCATCTCTAATACCGACGATAATTATCATCTCTAATACTAACACTAATAGTTAAGTTTATTTTTTAAAAATTAATAATGATATTTTTTTAAAATTAATAATGATAAAAAATATCTATCTTTCGATCGAGCCAAAGGTGCCATGAGTCAGATGGGTCCTCGACCATGATGCTGTATCTAGAGCCGATCGCTACTGCATGTGATTATGGGATCACTGGTGATCCCCTGTCATCCAAACCTGAGCATAAAATATCTAATATAAAGAATGTTATATTAGTTAGCAAAGAACAAAATAACATAAACGAGAATATTTAAAGTGTTAGAGTTTACCATCCGATATGAGATGTGCGGAACCATACGAGCTGGTCACATGATCGCTCTCTTTTTGAGAGCTCTATCCTTAGCTAGAATATCTCCAACCTCTAGAAAATATGATGTATAATCTCTAAAAATAAAAATAAAAATCAAAGCAAGCATAATAAGATGATCAAAATTGAACTCTTATGTAACAAAGGTTGTTAGTTAGCATCTACAACATATCAGTAGAAAGATGATTCTCATCCAGCAGTATATGTTAATGTATTGGTTTGCTAGTCTCCTATTTTAGGCATTGTCTAATTCTCATCCAACAGTACATGATAATCTCAGTAAATGATAATATAAAGAAACCTCAGGTCTGCCATTGAAAAGTAAGGCATTGCAAGTTTCTCTACATCTTTAACCATGAGATGGCTGCAAGCGGTTGTCTGCGATGTAACAGACCATCTAAGCTTGCCCTATATTACAAGTTCCTCTGCACCTTTAAACATGAGGTGGTTGTAAGTGGTTGTCTTTGATATACTAGACCATCCAAGCTTGACCATTAATAATAAAAATAGAATGCATCACCTTTATTTAGGTGCATCTCATACAAGCAGTCATCATATACAAATGGGATACAATATCAAGGACAGTTTCATTATCCTTGTAAAAGATGCATAAATAGAGAAATGCTTTATAGGGATACGATAGGTGCCCATTTATATACAAATGGATTTATGCCAAATTACAAGCATTGGTAGTTGCATGGGAAGACATGGGAGATAATATGTGCGAACGGGAGGCTCTACTTATCCAACATATTTGCTGATGTGCAAGAGCTTAATGATGACAAGCTCGAGTAGATGATTAGCATATTTGGTGGATTTGATCTGGTTATATATCGATAGAAGCCCATGTAATAATCTTTCAAGTAGCAACCACCATAGCCATGATGGGCTATAGGGGTTGCGATAGTTATAGCCTTGCTTAGCCTCTAAAGGATAGCAATCCTATAAAGGGTAAGCATGACTATAACCATAGCAACCCTATAGTCCATCATGACTATAATAGTTGCAATCTAAAAGATTATTATATGGACATCCATCGATAACCAGATCAAACATACCAAATATGCTAATCATCTGCTCGAGCCTATCACCATTAAGTAGTTATACATCAACAAGGTCTTGGACAAGTAGAGCCTTCGAAGCCCTTGCAATTGTCTCCCACATCTCGATCCCCATACAGATACCAATGCTTGTAATTTGGTATAAATGTACTCTTATATAAATGGGCAACTATTATATCCCTAACAAGTATTTCTCTATTTACACATCTCTTACAAGAACAATGAGCCCATCCTTGAACTAAGAGTGCAGCATTTTCAAAAGCATGATCATAGAAATAAGATACATCATTGCAAATGGGGATGGTCAGGATGTGCATCCCATGCATGCAGACTTGGAGCATGCCAGACAACCAGGCCAGACGAGCACGCTGGAGTGGCATCAAGGCAAATCCCATCCTAAAGTCTAGCCCAAAAAATTAAAACTAATTAACTTAAATATTATTAATTTAAAATTAATTTTTAATAATTAATACCATCAGTCTGAGTGCACAAGGTGCGCGAGGGCTAGATTCCTTGCACACCAGCTGGGACCCAAAGCCAGAGCGCGCAAGGCACACCCTGGCTCCATGTTTGCAATGCTGTTTGGATCTTCCCTCGATTCGAGCACTCTACATGCTAAGATCCAAGCACGTAGGTCATGTCTCAGTCCCATGTTTGCAATACTACTCGGATCTTCCCTCAGTTTAAGCATTCTACATGTCGAGACCCGAGCACGCAGGGCATGTCTCAATCCATGTTTGCAATTCTACTCAGACCTTTCCTCATTTTGAGCACTCTACATGCCAAGACTCGAGCGTGGAGGGCATATCTCAGTCTCATGTTTGCAATGCTATCTGGACCTTCCATCATTTTGAGTGTTCTACATACCGAGATCCAAGCATGTAGGGCATGTCTCGGTCCTATGTTTGCAATGCTACCCGGATCTTTCCTTGGTTCGAACATTCTGCATGCCAAGATCCAAGTCTCATACTACTTTTAATTAAATTAATATTTAATTAATTAATTTTTTAATATCTATTATACTTAATTAATATAATTTAAATAAAAAAATTAATTTTTAATAATGGTATTAGCCATTGCTATTACCATCACTAATACTCATAATAGAAGGCAGACTACCATACAGGACTGAGGCATACTGGCATGCAAGAATTAAGGCATGAAGAGACATAGGCTGGTGGACAGGAACTAAGGCTCGAGGATGTGGCTGTAGATGGGAGCTTGGGGTCAGGCCGATGGGGTAGGGGCTGCAGGGTTAGGGCCATGGGCTATGAGTGGTGGGGCATGGATCACAGAAATGAGGGCACATGGATGAGCCAGGGGGAGGTGAGAGGCAGTAGGGAGGTGGGAGGTGGCTAGGTGCTCATGGAGGAAGCCAAGGGGAGGTGGGTCAGGTGTAGCCAAGGGGAGGAGGCTGGGGGCTCGGGCAGCCATGGAGAAGCAAGCCTAGGAGAGGTAGGCCGGGGGTAGATGGGAAGCGGCCAGGGGTTCGAGGAGTGGCCATAGAGAGGCAAGCTGGAGAGAGATGGGAGGCGGCTACGGAGAGGCAAGCCAGGAGAAGGCAGGCCGGAGGGAGGTTGGAGGTAGTTGGAGGCTCGGGGAGGCGGCCGTGGAGAGGTGAACCTGGGGGCAACTGGCGGCTTGGGGAGGCGATCGTGGAGAGACGAGCCAAGGGGAGGCAGGCCAGGGGAAGGTAGGAGGCGGTCGAGGAGGTAGGAGACAGCCAGGGGCTAGGAGAGGCGGCCATGGAGAAGCAAGCCAAGGAGAGGTGGGCCGAGCGGAGGTGGATGGCGGTGAGGGGAGGTAGGTTAGGTGTAGCCATGAGGGAGGAGGCTGGGAAGAGGTGGGCCGGATGTAGCCGAGGGCTCGGGGAGGCGACTGTGGAGAGGCAAGCCAAAGGGAGGTGGGAGATTTCGAGGAGAGAGGAGGTCGAAAACTCATGATCGGAGCCTCAGGAAGGTAGGAGGCAGTCGAGGGATCAGGGAGGCAATCTTGGTGCAATCGGTAGGAGGCAGGTAGGGGCTCAAAGAGACGTGAGGTAGTTGAGGGCTTGGGGAGGCGGAACGAGTGCAACCGAGGGGAGGCTATCGGCTAGAGGAGAGAGGAGATGGTAGGAGGACCGAAGGGTCGGGGAGAGCGGGTTGTCAGTGAGGGATAACAACATGGAGGGTGGAAAATGAGGGGGTGGTGGGTGGTGGGATGGAAAAAAATGAGGATGCACGGTGGGATGGGAGAAAATGAGATGGAAAGATTATTAGCGACGATAATTATTATTAGCGATGGCAAATTACTATCACTAATAATATTCCTCCATCGCTAATACTTAAAAATAATTAGTGATGGCAAGATCTTCATTACTAAAATTATCACTAATAATCATAATTTTTTAAAAACTATAATTTAATATTAATTTTTTTAGATCATTTTTTGGATGGTTAAAAATCAATATTAGATTTTAGTAAATTTTTAGGCTTAATTAATTTATGGATCAAGTCCTAATTAATTTAAATTAGATCTAACTTAATTAGACTTGACTTAATTTGAGGTTAATTGGATTTTAATATTTCAAGTAAGATTTGGATTCAAAGTCTAATTGAATTAGGTTTGATATAATTTTGAATTGGATTCAAATCGATTTGAATTTGATTCAAATTGAATCTAAATTAAAAATCTTTTTTATCTAGTTGATTTAAATCAGATTAAGTTTAATTAGGCTTGACTTAATTTAATGATAATTAAATTTTACAATCCAATTTGAACTTGGATTCAAAGTATAATTAAATTAGGTTTAACATGATTTTGAATTACATTCGAATCGGATTCGAATTTAATTCAAATTCAACCAAATTAAAAATTATTTTTTTTTAATTTTATTTAAATCAAATTTAATTTAATTAATCTTGACTTAATTTGAGACTAATTAAACTTTATAATCCATGTAGGACTTTGATTCAAAGCTTAATTGAATTAAGTTTCACCGGTTTTAAATTGGATTCGAATCAGGTTCAAATTAGATTCGAATGAAATCATGGATCAAGTTCTAATTGATTTAAATTAGATTTAATTTAAGTAAACTTCACTTAATTTGAGGCAAATTCAATTTTATAATCCAAGTAGAACTTGGATTAAAAGTCTAATTGAATTAGATTTGACATGATTTTGAATTGGATTCGAATCGAACCTAAATTAAAAATAATTTTTTTTTAATTAATTTATATCAAATTAAATTTAACTAAATTTGGTTTAATTTAAAGTTAATTAGATTTTACTATCCAAATAGAACTTGGATTTAAAGTCTAATTGAATTAGAATTGACAAAATTTTGAATTAGATTCAAATTGGATTTGAATTGGATTCAAATGGAATCCAAATTAAAAATTAATTTTCTCTAATTGATGTAAATCAAATTTAATTTAGGATGCATTTGGTTACACTTTTTGATTTTAATTTTTAATTTTTAAAAAGTATTTTTTATTTTTTTTATTTTTTTTATTAAGCAAAAGCAAAAAAGCATGCATGTTTGGTAACTATGTTGCTATAAAACAAAAAAAAATAGAAAGCAAAAAAATTTTACTTTGCATATAAAATAATTATTTTAATTTTTTGATTTTTACTTTTTACTTTTTAACATGTTACCAAACATTATTTTTAAATTTTTACTTTTTAAAAATTAAAAAAAAAAAAAAAATTTAATGGCTAACCAAATGCATCCTTAATTAATCTTGACTTAATTTGATGTTAATTGGATTTGATAATCCAAGTAGGACTTGAATTCAAAGTTTAATTAAATTAGGTTAGGCAAGATTTCGAATTGGTTTGAGTTGGATTCGAATAGAATTATTAGCAATGATAAAAAATTATGATAGCTAATTCCATTGCTAATAATATTTTTCAATAAATTTATTTTTTTAATTTATTGTTGAGATTTTTTCTAGAAAATTATCAATAATAGCATGAATTTCATTGCTAATAGATAAAATTACCATCACTAATAATTATTTTATATTTAAATATTATAAAAATTTAAATAATTTAAATAATATTAGTGATGGTGTTTGCTATTGCTAATAATGATAGAGTCATCACTAATAGTTTTTGATTAGCGATGGCTTTTTTTACATCGCTAATAAATCAAATCCATCATTGCTAATAATTTTTTGTTATTTAAATATTAAAAAATTATACTTTTAGAGATAGCATTTATCATTGCTAATAATAAAATTTTCATTGTTAATAGTATTAGTGATAGTATTTTTTTCGTCAGTATTATGATAGCAAAAAGCTATTACTCATGATGAAAAAAATTTTCATCGCTAATATTTAAAATTTTTGTAGTAATCCCAAATCTCTTTGATGGATAAACATGTTGATATCCTATTGAATTTTAGCATCCAAAGTATAATATAAAATATTCATTGCTTTGGCGTTAAGTTGAGTTTTCTTCTTATCATGTTCATCCCAATTTTTTTCAAGCTTTAGGATGGGCACTCCATCAATTATGATTGTAGGTGTGTATGGGCCTATCATTATGACATTCCATATATTATAATCTTGTGCTTGGATGTATATTCACATTCTTGCTTTCCAATAGGTATAATTAGTCCCATTAAACAGTGAGGGTCTATTGGTTGATTGCCCCTCAATCAATGAAGTCCCAATTGGGATTGCCATTGAATCTTTAACTTTTTGATCGTTAAGTCAACAACACTACTACAGAAAAGGGCTACAATATCAGTTTCATAGAAAAGAGCTATGACAACAATTCAGAATTGCTGTCATAGCCTAAAAAATTAACGTCATAGTCTACGATAGTGGTTACTTAATCGCTATCGTCGTAGGTCTATGGTAGTAGTTTATGTAGCAGTTATCATAATTGCTGCCATATACTAGGTATAATAGTAGTTATTCAACCACTACTATAATCGAATCTATAACAGCGATTCCTCAAATGCTACAACAGATTTGATATAGCAGCGATTACAAAACCGCTGCTGTAGTATATCTATAGTAGTGGTTACTTAACCACTACCATAACTAAATTTATGACAACGATTTTAAAACCATTGCTAAAGATCTACGATAGTGATTTTGTAACTACTATCATAGATTATGGCAGCGGTTGGTACATATCTATGGAAGCAGTTGGTACGACTATGATAGTGATTTTGAACCATTGTCATAAGATTTTGAACAGCAAAAAACACATCAATATAGAATTACTCAAATTAAAACTTGAAAGAACCAAAAATTTTACATAAAATTAATTAATAATGTAGGAATATATCTCAAATATTATAATATAATCAAATTATATTATAATATTTTTTAAATAAAAATAAAATATATTAAAAATCTGCTAAATCAAAATCATCCTCTCCAAGCATGTTGTCGTCATAGAGAGGGGCTGAAGCAAAATCGGGAGGGATTGTAGTATGGACATCATCGCCTACTGGCATCTATAATATGGACATTACCATCTTTTCTGATAAATGTATCTGAGATCTCGATAATACTAGATAAATTTTATCCTATAGGAATATTTTATATGCATGGTCTAATATTATTATCAACCTCGATATCATCAAAGATATGCCTAGCACCATCCTCACAATAATATCCTATTGAGGCTCTAAGGGATCACTAACATAGAATACTTGACTAACTTGGGAGGCAAGTATATACAGTCTTCAGTACGAAGATCGCATTGCATGTTGACGAGAGCAAAATCACACTCATCAATCTTCATGCCTGACTGAGATAAGATGTCAAATCGATCACACTTCATCAATGCAACCCTTCTTTTAGAATAGTAGTCCAAGACGACTATCTTCTCCATAACCCCATAATAGTTCAGATCCTCCATACGAGACTATGAATCTCTCGAACTAGTACAACATCCAGTTATGGCATTCAACATCATGCCACTATTTTGTGTTGCCATGTTTCAGACTAGATTGTGAATATTGAATCTGTAGCTGTTGATGACGAGCTATTTGTACTTATGCACCGTACAATTAGATCTCATTGAAAGAGCATACACTTCATGGCTCACATCACTAAATAGAAATCTCTACACCTAAGAAGATGATACTTAATTAGTAAACATATTCAAATAGAGTATACAAGATAGAAATATATACTCGCTTATATGATCTTTGAACCATTCAAAAAATTCTTTACGACGCATTTTTTCTTTTTTCTGCATAATTAGAGCATCGTATTTTACTCTTATGATCTTCTTATGTTTGCTACATAGAAAATAAATTTAGGTGTAATGGGATATAAATAATAAGAAATAAATAAGATTGAATGACTCACTTTATTTACGGCTCAGTGACATTATAATTGAATAATACATAGTGGTGCATCTTATTCCTTTCCTCAAGACTTAAATCAATGAGGTAGTATGAAGTAAAAAATTCATCTGACTATGGAATGGATTCAAATGCTGGCTCAATTGACTCATACCGATCATTCTGATTCCTCATTCGCTGATTATGACGTATTTCAAGCTTGTTTAAGTATGTGATATAAAAATTCATACATTATTGATTCAAATAATCTTCTGCTATAGATTCCTTTAGACAATTCATATTCCTTACATAAGATTTTAGTATTTAAATATTCCTCTCGATACAGTACATCCATTATGCACACGTTTTGGTTGGCATCCTCCTTCCAATAGAGCATGCAATCATTAGGGCATGCATGTATCTTGATGTAAATAAAGCTCAATTGTTCAATAATTTTTGATGCCTCATAATTATTCTTTAAAATTTATACATTGTCTGAAAGAATGTCTCCCAAAAGCTCTAGTATATAGTTCACTCCATTATTACTAAATCCATCCAAGCATTTTGCATGATACGATCGGATTAAGAACTCAAGCTTCGTCATTTTTTTATACTCAGAATATAATGGAATATTGGCATCATCCATCAACTTGCAGATCTTCTCCACATCCTCACTATTTATCATTCCACCAATCATAAATTATGCATGGACATAGATGCACCATTATTGTGACCAACAAATGAAAAGATATCACGAATTATTTATTCCACTCTTCCATTATGTTGATCGCCTTCTTACAACCTGCACTAACTATGTTGACCCCAACAAATTTTATAGCCAGGTTTAAAGCCATAAATAGTAAAGTGATCATTTACATCTTAACGAGATAGCCAAGGCCCTCCATATGCTTCTTATAAAGATAATGGATAAGTCCATTATCCCCAAATTTTTCTATAGCAAAATCAAGAAACTTTTGAAATCCAGCCTCATATTCTAGCAAGAGCCTACTCAACTTCATCCACCCCTTATTCATTATAAAAATGGCAATACTGTAATTAAATCATGTATGAACATGAGATACAACACAATAATATCAAGAAAATTTGATAGTAATTGCTCATTATTTGCTCATTTTTAGACACATAATAAATGCATCCCATCATTAACTAATAGGTAAGGATAGATCCTATACCATTCAAAAAATGCAAGTAATTCTATAGATCATTACAGTAGTCAAACAATATACTGAGAGTTCAAAAAAAAATTTGGATAGCATTTTTCTATATGTATGTTTTGGATTTTACGATCATCACCATACAAATGATTAAAGTAGTAGTAAAAATCATTTATCTATAAATCTCCTTAATCGAACGCTATTTGATCTTTTGATTACTCATTTTTTATTTAACGATCAAAATCATTCTATGCTAAATTGACCATGATAGAGATGTCCAATTGAAGTAATATTTTGATAGTATATTACAAATATCACAAAGATCATTGTTGTAAATTTTTGGATCTATCAATAGTTTCTATCTATCAGATCATCAAGTGGTCGTTCGTGGCCATCAAAATTAAATTTTATTGATCAACATGGCTAGGGCTATCAAATCAAGATGGTCTTTTGTGATGATACTGTAACGATAATTATTTAGATAATGAACAGTGAAGATAGACTTTAAATTTTAAAATTATATCTTCTTTAAAGAAAAATAAAAAAATATTAATAATAGATTTTTTATCGATGGTATTAGCGATGGCAAGTTTGTCATCGCTAATAAAAATTATGAAAAAAAATTAATTATCTAATAAAAGTATTAGTGATAGATTTTTATTTTTAGCGATGGAGTTCATCACTAATATTCTTATCGATGGCATTAACAATGGCAAGTTTGCCGCCGCTAATAGTCTACAACATCAAAACAACTGAGGGAGAAAAAAAATTTTGCTCTCACACTCATTCGCTCTCATTCCCGCCTCTCATCCTCTTCTCATTGGCATCCAAACCCCCCTCACCCCCCAACCCTCCTTTCCTTCCTCCCCACCACATTCCTCTAGCATCCCATGGCCACTCCGACCTCGTCGTTCCGACCCCTCGGCCCCAAGCTTGTGTTCATCATGCCTGCGGCCACCCCACCCCCGTCGGCCCCGACATCGCCAGACCGAATCCACGGTCGCTCCTACCCTACCAACCCAAACATCCCTAGCCCGACCCTACGGCCACCCTGACTCTGCTACCCCTGATATCGTCGGCCCAACCCTGCAGCCTTGAGCTCACATCCCTCCATGCCTGCATCCGCCCCAACCCTACCATTCTCGATGTCACTAGCTCAACTCCACAGCCCTTGCCCCACCACCCCTAGCCCTCGGCCTTGCCCCGTCGGCTTGACCTCATGGCCTGGACTCACACCACCTTCCTACAGCCCTGCCCCACCGGCTTGACCCCACCGCCCTAACCCACGCCATCTTCCCGCAGCCCCATCCTCGCTCCTTCATTTCCGCTACTACAACCTGAGCCATGGCACTGGCCCTACCCCACCATCTTAAGCCTGTGGCTCTGATCCTACACCCTTTGTGAAAGTAAAAAAATCTCTTGACTTTATTTTTTTCTCCATCAATAGAAACTTCACTCCATTATAATAATCTATGAAAGTAAAAAATCTCAACTCTGTGGCTCTGATCTAGCGGCCCTTATGAAGTATTTTATGATTGATTTTTTGATCATAAAATTAATTTTTTAACCAATTTTATGATCATAAAATTAATTTTTTCTGACCCAACCTAAAAATTGAATAACAAAAAAATAAAAATCAAAAAATGGTCCGAATAAGAAAAGAACTGAACCGAAATCGAACCAAGAATTTCAATTAGGTTCGATTTGGTTTTTTAATTTTTTTATAATTTTATTCATTTTTAATTATCTATTTTTGATTAAATATATTTAAATAATTATTATCAATTCATTATTAGTTTATTATATTATATTTAATTAAATTTAGGATCTATTGAATTTGTTGATCGATAAATTCATACATTAAAAATCAATAATTGATAAGTAATGGTATATTGGTAATTGATAAATCATAAGTCGATAATTAGAGTTGTCAAGATAGGCCGGTCCACCTCAAAAGGGAGAGTCGGTCGGGGAGGGGGTCATGGTGAGGGACTGAGAGGGAGAGGCAGCCCAAGGGGGGTGGTGTTGAGTTTATGTTATATTGAGGATTATGCATATATTTTATGAATACATATTACTTTAGCTTACTTTAGCTTTTTGACGTGCTTTTAGGTGACAACAGAGTTCTTTATAATCTCTTATGACACTTATTATCTCACAGGCTCTATATATTATGTTGGTATCACTTATTTTTGATACAAGTAATAGTTTGAAGGTATACTAAATAAGTGATATATTTGGCATGAGATATACTAAATAAGTGATATGTTTGGAATGAGGTATGCTATGGTCTCTTTTTCTTATTTTCATATGATGTATTAAATCTGATGGGTTCAATATTGGTTTTAGTTGCCATATTTTTTTGGTTGCCTTTTGCTTTTCACTGATGATGATCCAAACTTAATGGATATTGAAGAGAATAGCTCCACAGATATATTATAGCATCTTTTTTTATTCCCATATGATGTGCTAAACCTGATGAGTGTCGATCAATTTTATTTGCTAAATTTTATGCTTGCTTATTTATTTTGCCATGATTACTATACATTTGGCACGAGATATAATAAACAAGTGATACACTTGCCACGAGGTATACTATGACTTCTTTTTCTTATTCCCACATGATGTGTTAAATCTGATGGGTTTAATATCGGTTTTGCTAATATTGATTTTGCTAATATCGATTTTGGTTTTGTTATGTTTCAATTTTGAAATTCATCATATTGGGTATGTATCAATATAAAATCTTATGTTGTTTGAATTAGAATTGATTTTGTTCGGTATATATTTTACTTGTTATATTGTTTGGATTAGCAGGTGCTTCTCTGTAAGCTATTTTGCATCATGAAAAAAAAAAAGATTTTTTAATTATTTTTTTCATATATCAGGATCCACGGCTGTGTGACTAGCTGGGCTCATTATTTTAATGATCACATCAGGTAATTCTATTAGTAAACTCTTTTACTTATTTTAAATTTTCATATTTAGAAGCTTCACATATTTAGGCTAAGCTTTAATTAAGAAAGAAGATCTAGGGGCTAAAAATTTAATCTAATCATCCAATTGATAGGCCGGAGGTAGCTATAGTTTCGTATCATCAAATAAAATGTATAGAAATAATCTATTTGAGAATCAAATGAGGGTATCAAAAAATAGACCTCTATATCAAAAAATATATTTTTATATTAAAACTTATAAATAATATTTTATTTTTCTTTGTTTAAGGATTGGAACATCTGGCTCTCATCCAACTATTGGAGATGAGGAGGATGAGAAGAATGTTACTTAATTTTTTTTTGATTTTTATATAATTTTGATATGTCATTATTCTATGTGCCCCAGTGGAGCAGCAAGGAGTATGCTAGTAGGTGGCAGAGGGTCTGATAAAATTAGGCTGCCCGGCAAGATCCGATCAGACACACGGATGGCTCCATCGGCATACATGTTATGGCTGACAGACTTATAAAAATTCTATACCAAAATTTTTCACTAGAACTATAAAAATTCTTATATGTATGCTTTAATTAATTTAATCTTATTATTTACTTATTATAGACACAGTAACTGGATCATCCACTAAGCTAGCTATAGTTATGGAAGGCCACACATCGATCCATAAGGACTGATGATTATTTAAATTCTAGGTCATGGTAGATCATGATAAAAATTTTAAATAATATTTATTAAGTTGTTACAGGATCTGATATATATATTAAAATTAATATATTTCTAAACTATGTAGACAGATTATGCGGAGTACGTTATTATGTGGTATGATGATGATCCATCCACTTAGCCCATCCTTAACCTTAAAGGATGGCTTAGGATCATCGGAGGGGTGAGTAGAAGCTAGGTCATAAGATTCGACCACAGCTTTGTCCTTCCAGTGATTCAATCCTCTTTGGCATCCTCACAGACATCGATGTCCCAGATTTGATGTAATGCCCACGTGGAGGAGGTCGTGCGGAGACTTCTGAGCCAGCGACTATAGAGCATCTAAAATGCCATCCGTAATGCGATCGTCGAGGATCTTCAGGATCCATGATTGAGCAACCAGCTAGGCTCATTATTTCAACCATCTCATTAGATAATTCTATTAGTATATACTTTTACTTATTTTAAGTTTTTATATTTAGAAGCTTCACATATTTAAACTAGGCTTGAGTTGAAAAAGAAAATCTAAGGACTAAAAATTTAATCTAACCATCCAATTGATGGGCTGGGGGTGTCTATAGTTTCGTATCATAGAATGAAACATATAGAAATAATTTATTTGAGAATCGGAGGAGAGTATCGAAGGATATGCCTCTATATCAAAACTTATGAATAATATTTTATTTTTTTTTATTTTAGGATGCTGGGATATTCAGCTCTCATCCATCAACTGTTGAAGATGAGCAGGAGGATGAGGAGGATGTTACCTATTTTTTTTATTTATATATAATTTTGATACTTATAAAGCAGTATCTCAATATAAAATTATATTATTTATATTTTAATATAATATAATTAATTTTATATTTATGATTATGTTAAATAGTTATTATCTTTTTTAATAAATTTTAAAAATATTATTATTTATTAGTAGATTTTAAATTATTTAATTATAATTTTTAAAAAAATAAAAATTATTAGCAATGGTATTAGCGATGGTAGATTACCATTGCTAATAATTTTTTAGAATTTAAAAAAATAACAAAGATATTAGCAACAATATTAGCAATAAAATTATTATTGCAAATAGTTTTTTAAGTTTTAAAAAAAATTAAAAATTATTAGTGATGGCATTAGCGATAAAAATACCATCGTTAATAGATTTTTACTAATTTAATTAATAAAAATTAAAATTTTAGTGATGGCATCTTTGTCGCTAATGTCATCGCTAATTAGTTATTAGCGGAGATAATAGTTACCATCGTTAATAATGATAATTAGTGATAAGAATTTTTTAGGTTGGATTTTACGATGGTATTAGCGATGGTATACGGACTATTTGTAATGATGTTTAGCCGTCACTAGTAGTCATAATTCTTATAGTGAATTTTTAACTTTCAATAATGATAAGTATCATAAAACCATCATTAAAATATTAATTTATTAATTAATTTAAAATTATTTTTAATAATTAAATATTTTTACTTATTATTTTTAGAAAATATATTCATCAATAAAAGGAGCTCATTTTTTTGATCATAATGAAATAAGTTTGGAGCAAATCGGAGTTAAAATAGATCCAATATGAATTTTCAAAAAAAAATAAAAAAAATGAAATGGCTTAGCCGGCTCGTCTAGCCAAGCCGGCGCACTCAGCCAAGCCACTATATTCAACTCAGCCGACGCATTGTCTAAGCTGACTCAGCCACAGGAGCCATCCCATCGATCTATAAAATCAAGCGTGGACTGCCAGCTCAGTAGAAGGTAGCAAATCACAGGCTGCCATGTGGTGGACCAAGACCCTTAAAGGGTTCAGAAAAATTCTCATGCGATGTTCAAGGTTAAAATGATAATTTCATAGGTCAAGGTGTGCAGTGATTGATTGCAGTCTATGCTGCACTCGGTCCATGGGGTCCATGGGCATAGTGATAGCGCCATCCAACAGTCCATCTCGATTCTAGTTCAGATCCAGCAGTTGACGTCTATTCTCATTTTGATTCGGATTCCATCAACTTCTAGACTTTGATTGGATGGCCGCATGCATTCCAAACATTGATCCAACGACTGATGAAGCACCCGATAGTGATTAAAGCACCCCGACATTGATCCAAGGGCTTAGATTTGCCAGATTAACTCAATCCGATGGTCCACATTAATTTCGACTAGATTTGGGCTTATTAAACATGGTTTTTGATAATTTTAGGATTGTTTGATCCCCATCTGACGGACAGACTTCATCCAGAAGAGTAGGATGAGTCTAAGACTATTTTAAATCTAATTTTCACTAGGATTTTCCCATATTTTGTCGATCAAACACTACCTTAGTCCCATATTGGCTAACAGCAAAGATCCCTCTCCTCTAATACCTATTTAAGGATCCCCAGGCCATCAAATCAAAGAGTCTTTGATCATGGGAGGAGTTTGGTATAGGTTAGAGCCATGCTTGAAATTTATGGTGGCTTTGAGGTAGATGGTACCGAGAGAAAGAGCTGGACTTCTACACCATCTTAACACCAACGTCGATCTAAGATCAAGATCACTTCTACTTTATCTTTTTTTCTAATTTATGTATTTAAACTTTAAATTAAATTTTAATTAATGTAAATTTTATTTTTTTACTATTTAAATTTTAGTTCTTTACTTTTAATTATAAATTTAATTTTTACTATTTATTTTTATTGCTCTTTAATTTTATTGCAAGTAGATGCTAAGATCTAACTAGTAGATCTTAGTATCAAGTTTATCTTTCTATACCTTTTAAATTTTATTTTTTATTTATAATTTTATTTTTTAATTTTAATTTTTTTAAAAAATATTTTTTTTATAAAAATTAAAGATTTTAAAACTAAAATACTATCTTCTCTATATATTCGACCCGACTCACTACTTACTATCTATTTTTAATCGATTTAAGAAGTCAAAATTAAATTGATAAATATAGTATCCTAACGACAACATTGTGCTCTTATCAAAATTTTTAGCATCGTTGTTGGGGAAGGAATAGATGCTATTTTTTTTATTTTTTTTATTTTCTTATAAATTAAGTATAATTTTGATAAATGCACCAAATACTAACTACTGAAGTTAGATCCCATAAGCTTGTTAGTGTCCAATAGTGATCGAAGCGACAAAGTGTTAGCTATTTAGCTGAAAGTAGAATAAAAGATCTATTAGTATATGAATTTATTAATCCTAAAGACTTGAACTTTAATGTAAAAATTTTTTTTACTATTTTATACAAATTGATAGCCATTATCTCTAATTTAACAAAATTACATTAATTTCTTAGTAGATACTAGAATCCACATAGATGCATATGGGCTCAAGGAAAGCTCTGGCCAACTCATGTGCATTTATGGGTAGGTTCTTAATCAATTATTTCTTCAAACAATTTTTAGTAAAGCTTTTGGCATTTTTTCAACAAGCGTAAGGCACCTCCACTGAAAGTCCTGGTTAGGTTCAACCATTAACATGAACATATTCAGTGAATCTAACTTATGAATGATCAAGCCTGAGGAAACCTCTAGCCAATCCAACCATTCACTAGATAGTCACAATAGAGTCATCATATAATGAATGATAATTTCAATAGCTAGATGAACACCAGGTGTAAAGCGCCTCTAATATTCAGCTAAACTATTTGACTCATTACCATCCATCTTAATGAAAGGCTATGAACTTGTTATCCCCATAACATTTTTATTTTAAGGACCTTATAATTTAGAGAATTTAATTTTATGTTTATTAGAGAAAAGAGAAAAAAATAACCAGCAATCAATAATCGTTTCACTGACTTCACCAAGTTTGAAAAGGACTAGAGATAAGTTGGTACAGTGGCACCTAAATCAATAATACTAATAAACCTTAATAGCATAGGTTAGCTCGAATCATCAAATAACTTAGCTCAAAGCTTAATTGACCAAATTGGCCAGGTAATTGAGATTAGTGGGAGGATCTGCCAAAGCTTACCTTAGACACTATCAAAATGGTCAGGTAAGTGGACTGCTAATTAAAAAGTACCAGTCGAACTGCCAAACTTATCTTAGACATCAATTGATCATTAAGTTTTGATTAGATCATCAAAATGACTCAGGCTCAACCATTAAGCCATAATCAGATCCATTTGGTATAATCAAAGATATGGACTTGATCAAGCTACAACTATTAAGTTTGATCTAGAGAAGATTTGACCTAATCTAAATTTACTTTTGGTTAGATTGGATCAACTACTCAATTAAGTCCATTATCTTTTGATTTTGACCCTAAGTCTAACCTAGTTAAAGAAACCTAATTCAAGCTAACCCATAGCCCCATGTTTTATGCGATGTTATTAGATCTTAAATTCACAATTCTAGATCTAAAGATTCAACTCTTAATTCTTAATTAAGTGTAGAAATAAAATAACTTCATATTTATCATAAAACATGTGTTTTATTTTTTATTCAGAAAATAGAGTTGACCCCTCCCTAAAATGAGTCGACTCATCATAGTGGGTCGACTCATTCCTGGAATGAGTCGACCCCCTATGACAAAATAGAGAGCATAAAAGCCACCTACAGAAAATGAGTCAGGTTATTTACAGATCAATCCGGCTCTATAGGATTTCGAGTCGACTTCAATGGACATGAGTCAACTTGCTAGGGGATAGAGTCAACTCAAATAGAAAATGAGTTGACTCCACAATCATGCTAGCAACTATTGTAGGTTTTATATCTGTTATTTTTGCAATAAAATAATAACTAAATAAATCATAAATTATTTTAGATCTAGTCTAAACTTATTTATGATTTTAGATCTGATTAAAATAATTTTTAAAATTTTTTTTCACTGATATTCTTCATGAGATATAATTACAGCGGCACCCTAGCTTACATGCCATAGGAGTAAATCCATCAATTAGATAAGAGAGAGACTTCAACCCCTTCTTTTTATGACAGGATGGCCATGGTAATTAACTCAATTCAAGTACTTAGCTACTAAGAGGTTTTCTATACTACATATCAAATATGTAACATTTAATTTTAGATCTAAGCATGTATAATCATGTCAAAAATGACCTTGCTCTGATATCATCTGAAGGAAACTGTAGGTGGTTTCATGCATATTTTTCAATTTTTTTTTGAATTAAGCATAGTACAAACAAATAAGATTAAATAATTTAATCTGTTATGCATTGATCTAATCTAAAAACTATCTACATCAGGATCGTTGATATGAAAATACATACATATAATCTAAAATTAAAACTAGCATTGATCATATCAATGCAGTAGATCATATCTATGAGAAAATAAAGATTGGATCTCTATACCTGAGTGCTGGTCAAAATACATTGCTATTGAGATCCATGGATCTGAAAGTTGCTTCTCGCCATGCATACAAATGGCCTCCGTAGGTATCCATATGAAGCTCCAATCTGATCGATCTTCCTAAAGTGTTAGCTTCTGCATAAATTCTTTAGATGACTGAACCAGTTCCTTCTAATCTCCTAGACTCTTCTAGGAGGAGAAGAAGAACTTTAGGAGGAAGAAGAGGTGGAGATATAAGAGGAGAACTTTTTTCTCACTTCTCAAAACCCAAAGGTCTAAACCCTAGAACTCCTAGTCTCTCACCCAAGAGGAGAGGCTTCTCCTCAATCACACACGCCAAGAAGGCAACCCACCCCAAGACCTCATGCCCCAAAGGTTCACACCCTCTCTCTCTTTCTTTTGGTGGAAATCTGATTTCTTAGAGAGCTCATGCATGCCCACACAAGACTCCTTCTTAAGGTGGCGCACAAGTGGGCTATAAGAGATAAGGATAGGATAGTTTAGTTCAAATTCAAACCAATTTGAATTAAACCTCCAAACTAAATTCATCCTTATCAATAAGAGAGAGATGGGGCATCAAGATGAGGTTAGGCATGAGAAATTCTTCACACAAATTCTAAATTTGCATGAAAGATGATTGGTGCGGATGAGGTGGTTGGCGCAAGGAATTAGTCCAATCCAATTGGACTCTAATTTGATCTAATTTGATTTCCATCCAAATCAAATTAGATTAGACTCAATTAGAAGGTTAAACCTAATCCAATTAGATATCTAATTAATTCTAATCCAATTAGATATTAATCGAGCATAAGTCCTGATCAAATCAGAAATCAATCTTTCTTAGCGATTAGGTTATCTCATAACTTAACTAGATCAGACCTAATTGAATTCAATTCAATAGATTTGATCCAAACCTCAATACTCAATCAAATTCAGTAATCTAATTATTAATTAATCCTCCATTAAATTTACTAACTCTTAGCATAAGGTTAATCATCAATCATATTGATGATTATACTCTTGAATGATTCTTAATTATTGATCAGCCATCTGATCGATCAGAAACCTCTAATGTATGTGACCCCATGAGTTCTAACACTAAGCTAGTAGTATAGAAACTAATTTTTATACTAATCAAAGTGATCATCTAGCAATGATATCCAATATCTAGATAGGTTGAATTATTGCAAAGCAACATTCAAGAACCTTGGCATATGATTATCGTATAATTCATCCCTTTGACCCAGGATGACTTTAGAGCAAACTACAAACTCTTAATCAAAACATCCATATAGTATCTCAATCTCATAAATCCCATGATTTCTCATAAGCATTATCCTGACCAAGATTTTACTAAATTGAAACACATAGTAGCACTATCTCCTAAAACTAGGAGCAATCAATCTCATCTTGACTCATATACAGACTTTGCAAGTACTTGATTGCACCTAGAATTCTTTCGTCACTATATTAGAAATATAGGTAATCTGTTACTAAAGTATAGTGAGTTGCTTGCAAGTCAGTGATCTTAAGTCGGAGGGATACTTATATCCATATCCTTCATAAATAGTTCTTGATAGTAGAGTACTCCATAATTGAGTCATATTTAGTGAAATGTACATCTATATTTTACTTGCATGACATACCTGTGTCTCCATACTCTTTGGTTATGAGGACAACCAACATATATGGTACATAATGATCTATACCTGATAAATATTATCGTCATAATAATAATGCATCATTTGATCACGGACAAATTTAAGAACTATTCGATAAATCCTTCTTTATCGATTTAATATAATTCTATGGACTTCATCATAAAAGAAGTTCTAAAAGAAGATGCACATTATGATGAAAAGCTAAATAACTTTTATTAATTTATAATTCATATATAAATTACAATAAGTACAATCGTGTACAGCTTAGATGATTGATTTTAGGGCCTATTTATCAATAATTTCTTCAGGGAGAATCAGAGATCATTTTTTTGAAGGCTACCCTTAAAGGCTATCATAGCAATCATTTGATTGAGATCGCATCCTTCCAAAATAGCCGCATTGAAGTGACAAAGATAGGATTGGAGAGACTCTCCCTCTCTCTGCTTTATGTTAACCAGGGAGTCTGATCCTTTTCATTATCCCCTGCTACTGATGAAATGACCAATGAACAATCATTTCATTTGGTCAAACGAGTGGATTATTCACTGTTTCAGACTTGAAAATTAGTGTCAAGAAGTAATCTCCTTTAAGGTTGAGGGGAAGGCTCGGTATAGGGCAGCATCAGTGGCCCCATGGAACAATATAAGCGACTTGAAACTCCCCAAGTGATCTACGGGATTGCTAGTCCCATCGTAGCTCTCTAGCTGAGGCATCTTAAAGTTTCTAGGGAGTTGCTCTTGCATGATTCGAACATTAAATGGTGGATCAGTGTTATACCAATCATCCCACATCGAGGCTTGATTGTAGATTATCTCAATCCACTTATTCATATCCTAAAGCTGTCGGTTGACATCCCGTATTTTGGATGATGTAGTCCTTCGAAGAATATGGAGGGGACCATAGATCGAAAGTCTAGTCTTGCCGGGAATAGGGACTAGGAGATCATCACCTACTCCTTTCTAGGCTTCGAGGGCTGCTGTGGTGAGTCTACCTCCCCTGCTCAGCGCTCTACAAGAGAATTCGCAATTGTTCTTCTGGTGGAGTAGCCGGCTATTACACAAGTATCATTGGTGTGATTCCACCACTGATGCAACATTGGCTGGTTGCACCACCACTATTGATGCTAGTGCTGTACTTATCCATTATGCAGTCATCATCATCGCCCATGCAGCTATGATTTGCTATATTGTTTAGACGATGTTGGTTAAATTTTGAACCTACTGGAATAATAGGTTAAACTGCTCTGTGCTGATGGTCGTTGCTTGTTGTGGAGGTGGTTGAGAGGTCTCTGATAGCGGCATTGGATCCTGGTGATTAGATATATTTTCCACCTATTGGGAGGTGGCAACGGCCTCAAATCACTGGGAAGAAGTTATGCATGGGGCCATTCTCTCGATCCATTGCTCCTTCTTAATATAGATCAGGGATTCTTCCTCCAGCGCCAATCTATTGATGCCCAAATCTGGCTATCAATTGGAGTGGCTAGAGTAGTGGTACATTTTTTTAGAGAAATGATCTAAAAAGAAGTCCTGACCGAAGTTAGCTCCGACGAAAATCCTCCGATGCTTAAGTCAAACTCAGATAATAAATGAGAAAGAGTGGAGAAAGAATGTTCACATACCTCTGGAGGTTCCTTTGTTGGCTTTTTTATAGATGAGAGTTAGCAAATCGTTCAAGAAAATTTGTTGGTCGATTAGGGTGCGATCATGGTATGATGTCAAGCCCAAATCTATAGGATTAGGCGGTTAGACTTATCTTATTTGTTTGAAGCTAGCTGGAATGTTGTAGGCATCTTTGAATTTGAATTGAAGGTGCACGTAGAATCGGCTAGCTTCGGTTGAGAATATTTAGGAGCGTGTTGACTGGTGTAAATGCCGAAGCTAGAAGTTGGGCTCATGATGTTGGTTAGCTTGGGGGCTGGGACACTCGAAGTTTATCTATCTCTGAAGTTCAAAGTTGGCCTACCCAGTCATCAGTTATTGTGGAGATTGAAATTGGTTGATGGTAGTTGGATCAAAGATCAGGGTACGATCGATCGATGTTAGAAGGACTAGGTTATATACATAACACTAGATCGGTTTGGAAGAAGTCTATCTCCAGCATTGTTATCATCCTGATCCTGCATTCGTTACTATCCTAGTTTTTGCATATCTTTCTCCTGATCCACGTCTTCGGTCTGGCTTATGAATAACCCCTCAGCAACTAGCATATAGTATTGTTTGCATCATCTTCTCGATTCTGATCTTACTCAACCCAATCAGATCTTACTAGCTTGTTTTTGTAATGGTTTCAAGGTAAGCTTCCATCCATATGCAAAGTCTTTATGCATGTTGGTTAAGTGTTAGCATCATGTATTTATTCAGTAGGTTAGATATATGGACACCTTACCATCATGTTTTCTCTTCCACATGCAAACATGCTTCTAAACCATTTATTGAAGACGTTGTTAAATATTGAAATCTAAACTTTTCATTTGGTTAACTAAGGAAAAAAGATGAATGACTAGTGAAAGAATAAAGTAACCTCGAACACTACTTAGAAAGCCCATGTTGTTGCATATTAAGAAAGTTCTTGATCTCCATGTTTGCTTTGATATTTACAACCTTGAATCGAAAGTATGTAGATTAGAACTTTGTGAGGTACTAACTATTATTTTTCCTACCTAGGAAATTAGATGCCTCCAATTTGTCTGTAATGTTCTTTCTTTGTTCACAACGCACATGCTTTAGATTAAATAAAATAGGCTGGCTCTCACACTACAAACAAGCAACATGAAATTTTAATTAGCCTTGACTAAAATCGCTTGTTTGAGAGTTAGTTGGGGCTTGGTCGATGAGCACTTAGCCGGAGCAGGGTTTATTCCGCGGGGATGGCACAGGACCACCAATCCGTGTCGGTGCGAGATGGTTGCAATCATTTTAAGTTTAGTTGCAAAGTAAAAGTAACGTCGGAGGGGTTATGCGTAGCCTTTTATATTCATCTTGTTGCATAAACTCTAGTTGAATATGCTAATAATTATTTAAAAAAAAAAAAAAAAACATTAGAAGAGTCATTTGGTGGATTGCCCGCTTGCCTCTTAAAAATCTGGAGTACAGCTCTTGGTCGGTAAAATTAATTTGGAGCATGGAAACATCATCAATTTTTTTTTTTTCATACCCTTTTGTTTCTGCTAAGAAAAAATTAGTAGATAGACCAGATCCATTACGGACCTAGGATGAAATCATCCGAGCACATGTTACCATCATACATAAAAGGAAAAAAGAGGAATTTCAGCTAAGATGATTTATCTTAGGTCCTAATAATTTCTCCTCTAACAGGAATGAAATCAGCCTGCAAATTTCGATGATATCAACAGCCAAAACTTGCAAGATGTTGATCTCTACTCAGGAACTTGCAAATGTCATTTTGATGGTTAATGTTGGTATATATGCCAATAGAGGTATTGTCCTAGCATTTTATATTAGGCTACTTTTGAGTACATTATCTGCTTCAGAGAAACACTTTATGAAGGTCCTTATTTGGAAGAGGTCGATATATATATTTTCTCCCTAATCTGATATTGATTGGGACAGTCAGCTTCAAGTTTATGGCATGTATCTAGATCTTTGCCTGATTTCATGGAGTGCCAAGAAATAACCAACTATTTCTCAATGCACAGAATCTTAGCATAAGCCTTTGGCCCATGCTGCCATCGACTTGCGGTGGATATACACGGTTCTTCGAGATATAGTCTTGAAATCTCTACCATTGGTTAACTATGACAGAATGTTTTGGTTAGCCGTCCATACCATGCTGGCCCAAACAAAACATATATAGAAGTAGACTTTCATATTATCCATCAAAAGGCATCCATGGAGATATCAAATAATGGATGCTTCATCGGGATAATTGATCAAATTGGTGATTTTTTTCGGTTGAAGAATTTGACTTTAACAGCCAGGTTCGATGTCACCAAAGCAACGTTTAGTCGAGATTGTGTTAAATATCTTTCCAAATCAAGGGATATTGTGATATCAAACATAAACATAAAGATGGTAGTAAGGGTCCTCATCACGTATGCTTTGTTTTGTCTTAGTTGGGTGCAACTTGTCGACAACGTCGAGCAATACGTGAGCGAACGGTACTTGCATGAGCTTACGTGGATGGATCAAGAAAATACGCAGCCTCCAACCACAGATTGGAAAAAGGAACAGAGAGGTTTTAGAAGCGACCACAAGTCCGCTGCCACGTGGCCATTGGAGAACGTCATTTTCAGGTCGGGTTTATGGCATATCAAGAGGACTCCCAGCCTCGGACTAAATGGCTGGTTGTGAACCCTAAAGATTCCATGAGACCACACTCGAGTGGTGGAGGGCAAGCAGCGCCGCAGTCCATGAAGAAAATGTTTGTCACCACCCGATAGGCCAAATTATCTAGATTCTCTCGTCAAATGGAAGTTTACGCGAGGAGATGGTGTCATGGAACCCGCCGGGGACAAGTGCTCGATGGTTCGGTACATAACGAATTATTTGCTCTAATCAAAATATTGTTTCTTTCTTATAAGTTAGAGTCTTTCTGAACTTACAAAACTAATAGAGTCTTCTATTTTATTAAAACCACAATAAAGATTCCCCCATTTAAGGATGGACTCAACTTTACATGATTCGAGAAGTCCAACAATCAGCAGGGATGGATCCCATAGTCTGCAAGGATGGATCCCTACCCTTATCTGGTGCACCGACTATTATGGCCAAGAGCTCCATAGCTCGGCATGTGAGATATTGTCTACTTCAAATGGGGTCTCATAGTTTTGCATTCAAAAGACACCTCACGTTGGAATGGTATCCCTTGCTTATAAATCAGAGTTCCTCTTGACTCACAACTGTTATAGGACTAATAAAGTTCTCTACCTTATTAGAATCACAACTGATCCAAATTGAGGCATGAATAAAATAATCCAGGCATGGAAGCCTTCATATGAAGAGGATAATCCGATAATAATGAGAAAAAAATGGAGCCAAAGTCATTCAAAATCGATGGTTCGGTACATAAGGAATTATTTGCTCTAATCCATTGAACAGTAGTCCTTACCTAGTGCACCAACTGTTGCGGATAAGAACTTAATAGCTCGGCACATAAGGTATTATCCACTTTGATCTACGGCCTACAATCCGGGACCTATATAAGCTATTTTGGGATCTCATAGTTTTACCTTTTAAAAGATGCCACATATAAAAATATTGTTCCTTTCTGATAAGTCAGAATCTTTCTTGACTCACAACCGATATGAAACTAATAAAGTCTTCCATTTTATTAAAACCACAACAAAGATTCCCCTAGTTAAGGATGGACTTAGCTGTACACAGTTCGAGGAGTCCAACAATCAGCAAGGATGGATCCCATGTCCCTTCTTGATGCACCAACTACTACAGATAAGAGCTCGATGGCTCGACACGTGAAGTATTATCCACTTTGGTCTACAGCTTATAGCTCGGAGGTTGTATAGACTATTTTTAGGCCTCACAATTTTGCCTTTTAAAAGATGCCTCACATGAAAAAGTTGTTCTTTCTTTATAAGTAAGAGTTTTCTTTGACTCAAAATCGATATGGGATTAATAGAGTCCTTCACTTTATTAGAACTACAATAGAACCCTTCAATCAAAGATGGTCTCGACTGTGTACAGTCCGAGGAGCTCCATAGTCAACAAGGATGGATCCCTGCCCTTATCTGGCACACCAACTGTTGTGGCCAAGAGCTCGATAGCTCGGCATGTGAGATATTGTCTACTTCAAATGGGGTCTCATAGTTTTACATTCAAAAAACACCTCACATCAGAATGGTATCCCTTTCTTATAAATCAAAGTCCCTCTTGACTCAACTTCTATGGGACTAATAAAGTTCTCTACCTTATTAGAATTACAAGTGATCGAAATTGAGGCATGAATAAAATAATCCAGACATGGAAGCCTTCATATGAAGAGGATAATCCAATAACCGTGAGAAAAAAAAATGGTGGACCCAAAGTCATTCAAAATCTGCTGCATAAAAAGTAAGGATACAGGTTATAAGCTATGCTAAACAAGAAAACCGGTTTTAAGATGTTCCACTTCACAATGCATTGACGTGATCTTCAGATTGAAACTAAGCTCAGAGCCTTCTACGGTAGGCACTTGGCTACGAAGCAGAAGCTAAGTTTTTATTGCTCGTTTGGACCTTGCTTGTGTCCTGAAATAATTGGATAGCTAAACCTGCAAAATGTATCAAGCCATGTTAGCCAAAATCCAGAAATCCATGAGGCCATCAAGTGGATGTGATGTGAGCAACATGGGTGGTCCTTGTTGGATCAACCTATATTGGTTATATACCGAAACTTTCTAGTATTGCGAGGCATTCACAATTTATCCTTGGATTCTTCTGAACTTCTATTTTCTTCATTGCCGCTGGAGAATTTTTTTGTGGCAGTTTGTTTGGATCATAATGAACTTCTTTGTGTTTCTTGAAAACATGATCTGCTGATGTTTCTTTTATGACTCTACCTTGGTGGCTCAAATAGGTGACAATGAGATAGCAAAAGGTAGGAATGGATGTGAGATAAATTTTTAGCTTTCTAACAAAGAGAAGTGATCGAGTTTCTTGCATGCAAGAAGATTCCAAACATTGCATTCCATCCTTTCACCAATTTAAGCTCTGTTAGCCTACATATACTCTTGGTTTCATAATATGATGAACTAAATTTGAGATTTTTTCGTGATGTGCTTTCTAGCAGTTGCTGCCATGCAGTATTGTGTATGGTCGGATAAAACTGACACTAAACTTGTTGAAATTTTATTTGAAATTAAAAAAAAATTAATTTTTTATTTCTAAATTTTAGTTATTTAAAAATGTTAAAATTTTGTTTTAAAATAATGTTTTTTTTCGAAGAAAGATGACCTTTCAGAAGAGAATATTAGTTTCTAAGGAAATACGATGTTTCCAAAGCATCGTATCTCTTTGAAACCATACATGGCGCCTCCTCGGTAAATTCAATATCACTACAAGAAATCGAACCTTTAGCGATAGCAATTAGTGATGGCAAACTTGTCATTAGTAATAATTATTTTTACCAACCATCAACAGTGATCAAAAGAGAAGACATCGCTAATAATAATTTTTTTTTAAAGAAATAGTATTAGTGATGGAGCATGGCCGTTGCTAACAATTTCTTATTTTTTTGTGATCAATTTCACCCCCCATCCCTAGGTTTTTGCTAAAAATCATTTTTCCCCCACCCCTAACCCCCCTCCCTGGTGGTCTTCCCTCCCATTCCCACCCCCCGTCTCGACGCTCATGCCCACACCCCCGTGCTCGTGCCACCCCCCTCTCCTTCTCCTGCGATCGCACCAACCTTCCCCCTCTCTCCCAGACAGTCTTCCCTCCTCTCATCCCACTACAAGAAAAATAGGTTTTTGCATTAAAAAAAATGATACAAAAAGTCATAATATTATTATGAAAAGAATTTATAACAAAAATTTAGTTGTTGCAATTTTGTTACAAAAAACTCAGTTGCAAAAAAATTTGCAATAAATTTTGAAATTATTATAAAATATCAACATTTTTGCAACAAAAAAAACTATTACAATAAGATAAAAAATTAATGTGAATGCAACCCAACAAAATTCAAATATCATGATCTTCTTAATTTTTTGCAACAATTTTTTTCATAATTTATAATAAATTTTTTTGTTGGTAAGCTTTTGCAATAATATTTTGTGATGCTAAATATAGTATTTTGATTATATTATTTCAAAATTTTAAATTTAAATGCATCATTTGCAACAAAATTTGCTATAATTTATAATAATATTTTTTGCTAGTAATTTTTTTCAACAATATTTTATGATGCTAAAAATTAAATTTAAGTTATAATATTTTAGAATTAAAATTTAAATATAAAATTTATAATAAAGAAAATTAATGTAAATTAAGAGTGTGTATATATACACACACATACAAACTTGTAAACATAATAAGTAGAATACATTCTTTAATAAATATTTTATATTTAGATATATTTCTATTAGCAAGAATCTAAAACAAATATAGAGCTCATTGCTCATGCTTTTCTTTTCAAATAAAGCCAAAATATTTCTATTCTAATGACTAATTACAAAATAAGACAACTTCCAATAAAAATGGTTCTCTTTTATCAGTAGTTCCTATAATCATTTGTCCAAACTTATATACAAAGAGAATAAAAAAAGAAGAGTAAAATATAACAAACCTAGTATATATAAGATGCAACCAAAAAACTATATAAGTCAACTCAGCATACATAACATCTCAGTTTTCTTTACAAAACAACTAAGAAAGAATAAGTGATAGATTGGAAGATAAATTTCTAGTAAAAAACTATCGTTCTCAAGCATTAGATCAATGCTAGTTATTTGCCCTATTCTACAAATTCAAAGAAAAAAATATTAAAATATAAATAACATACAAATTTGAGGTTCAAGGTATAGTAGAATCTTAGCTTTTAATTTTCTAATCTTTTGAGAAAGTGTAGAAGTCCTTCACAAATTTATTAGGTCTAAGTCAAGCTGGAAAAAAAATAAATATATTTAAAAAAATTTAAAACTATGTATAGTAAGAATGAAGGCTACAAATCTAAGTATAATAAGAATGAAGATGAAATCATGAATGGCAAAAATCACATTAACTTACATTTATAGCTTGTCCGTTTGAGATTTTAGTTAAGTAGCATTGCAGCATAGCTTTTGAAGAAAATAGTGCAGGATTTGCCATGCTATTTTCAAAAAATATTTCAAAAATAGCGATGACGTAGCAAAAAATAATTAATCTAATTAATTATCTATTGATCATATCAGATTATTTAATCCTATACATTAAGATCTAAATATAATATACATACATACATCAATAGATCTAAAAATAAAACTATGTAATAAACTATTTACTACATCTACGTGTTCAAAATATAATACCTTTTCGTGGGCAGTCGATCACCGCAATCTGAGTCCATCGAATAATGCTTTGGTATCACATCATAGTTGCACACATGTCCAACCTCTACGGTTGGTCCATACGGAGCTTTTGGTCCTGATCAGTCCCACTGGAGTGCTAGCTTCTCGTCGGAGCCTTCAATGGCTAATCACGATCGATCCAATCAATGGTATACTTTCTTCACTCCAAGATTTTTTTTCATCCAGAATTGATGCCCAAATATTCTAAAATTTTTACAACGTAATGCTAACTCCTTTTCCTATTAACCACTTGATTTCAAAAACCAAATGAGCCTCTTATCTTTATCCAATGCCTCCTCCCTTGTGTTTAACATGCAGAAGGACTCTCCTTCTGTGTGCACATTTTTATTTCTCAAAAAATGTTCGACAAACAAAAGGGAGAGTGTGGGAAGCAGAGTGGAAAAGTCAAAAATGATGGGCGCATGAGAGAATTTGAATTCAAACTTCATTTGACTTGGTCCTAATTGGTTTCAACCAAATCAATTAATTTAGACCCAATTAAACTAGGTTAAATCTAATCAAATTAGGCTTAGCTTAATCTAATAAAATTCTAATCAAATTAGAAATTAATTAGATCTACATCCTAATCAAATTAGGGTCAAAACTCCTATAGCGATTAGGTCATCTCATGACCTGGTCGGGTCAAATCCAATCAAATCAAATTCAATCAGACTTGATCGAATCCTCATCGCTCAATAAAATTGAGTTAATCAGCAATCAAATTACTAATTAATTCTTCAAAAAATATCTGAGTCCAAATCGAATGGGTTACTGGGCAATAGAGTCCTATCAACATGAAACTCTTGAAGAGTCCTAAATCAATGGGACTCTTGAACCCAGTATTCCAAACAAATCGAACTCAAAATCATAGAGTTTCGGACTAGTAAAACTTTTGATCAGAGAGTTTCAGATGAGTAGGACTCAGAATCTCAGTTCAGTAGGACTCTTGGTCATAGAGTTTCAGTCCAGTGAAACTCTTGACCATAATATCCTAGATTATCAGGACTCATGATCAGAGAGTTCCAGACAAGTAGGACTCAGAGTCCCAGTCCAGTAGGATTCTTGATCATAGAGTTTCAGTCCAGTGGAACTCTTTGACCATAGAGTCCCAGACCAATGAAACTCTTGATCAGAAAGTTCTAGACAAGTCGAACTTAGAGTCCCAATCCAGTATGACTTTTGGTTATAGAGTCCCAATCCAGTGGGACTATTGACCACAGAGTTCTAGACCAATGAGACTCTTGATTAGCCATTAGATCAGGTAGAAACTCCTAATGTGTGTAACCCTATAGGTCTGAACCTAAGTCGGTAGTATAGAAACCAATTTCTATACTAATCGAAGTGACCATCTAGCAATAGTACCCGACGTCCGAATAGATTGAATAATCACAATCGCAACATTTAGAACCTACGCAAATATGGTTATCGTATAATTCATCCCTATGACCTCTATGTAATAGATGACTCAGGGTTAGACTATCAACCCTAGAAAATACATCCATGTTATGTCTCAAAGCAATTAGTCCTATGACTCCTCACTAAGACTATCCTGGCTAAGGTTTTACTAAATTGAAACACAATTGAACACAGCTCCTGAAATCAGGAGTGGTCAATCCCATCTTGATACACGCACCGACTCCATAAGTACTTGACTATGCCCAGAAATCTTCTGTCACTGAATTAGAAATTTAGATAGTCCAGCACCAAAACACAGTGAGTTGCTTGAAAGTCACCATGGTGATCTCAGATCGGAGGGACATTTATACCCATATTCCATCGAAGCTAATCTTGATAGGAGAAAAGCCTCGAAGTTGGTCACGTTCAGTATAGATGTATCCATACATCTCACTTGCATGCCATATCAGTGTCTCAACATTTCTTGGTTATGAGAACAACCAATCTATATGGCACACAACGACCTATACTTGATAAACGTTGTCATCCTAAGTAACAACGTATCATTTGATTGTGAACTATTTATGGACTAAATGACAAATTCTCCTTTGTCGAATCTAGATAGTCCTAAGGACTTCATCACAACACAGAAGTTCATTAGAAGACAACAAAATTTATGATGAAAAATGCCAAAATAATTTTTATTAATTTATAATTTATATATAATTATAAATATATGGTCCAACCGTCAACAGACTGACGATTGGCTTTGAGACATTTTCAACAATCTTTCACTTGGACTAAAGTCAATCGATGCAGTATCTAATACCTATCTTCGACTTAAATTCGTCGAACTCCTTCACTACAACAGCTTTAGTGAATGGGTCGGTCAGGTTCTCCTTCTCGTCGATCTTCTAAAGGTCGACGTCACCTCGATCCACAATCTCTCAAACAAGATGATAGTGGCACAGAATATGCTTCGTTCATTGGTGTGCCTTTGGTTCCTTCGCTTGAGCAATGGATCTAGAGCTATCACAATAGAGCAGAACTGGACCATCAAGGAAGGATGCTACTCCAAGCTTGGTGATGAATTTTCTTAGCCACACCATTTTTTTGGCAACATCTGATGCAGTGACATACTTTGCCTCACAAATTGAATCGGCCATAATGTGCTGCTTGGAACTCTTCCAGCAGATGGCCCCACCATTAAGGATAAATATGTATCCCGACATACTCTTACTATCATCATGATCGGACTGGAAACTAGAGTTTATGAACCCCATAAGTTTTAAGTCCGATTCATCATATACAAGCCACTGGTCCTTAGTATTTCTTAAATACTTCAGGATGGTTTTAACAATCTTCTAGTGATTCTCTCCTGGATTAGATTGATATCTACTCACTACACCTAGTGAGTATGCCACATCTGATCACGTACATATCATGGCGTACATTATAGAATCCACTGCTGAAGCATATGGTATTCTATTCATACGCTCTCTATTTAGAGGTGTTGTTGGACAATCCCTCTTTAAAAAAAAAATTTCATGACCTATTGGTAGATAGCCTTTCTTAAAATTTTTCATGCTAAACCATTTCAGCACAGTATCAATGTACATGGACTGGAACAATCCAAGCAATCTTTCAGATCTATTTCTATAGATCTTCATCCCTAGGATGTAGGAAGCTTCTCCCAGATCTTTCATGAAGAACTGTGATGATAGTCAGATCTTTATTCGTTGTAATGTAGGAACATCATTCCCGATTAAGAGAATATCATCCACATATAATACTAGGAATACTATTGCTGGACCATTAGCCCATTTGTATATGCAGGGCTCTTCTTCGTTCTTAACGAAACCATACATTTTGATTATTCTATTAAATCATATGTTTCAGCTCCGAGATACTTGCTTTAGTCCATAAATGGATCTCTAAAGCTTATACACCTTAGACTCATCTATGAACGTGAAACCTTCAGGTTGTATCATATACACCTCTTCATCTAGCTCTTTATTCAGGAAAGCTGTTTTCACATCCATCTATCAGATTTTATAGTCCAGATGAGCAGCTATGGCAAGCATTATCCGAATGGATTTGAGCATTGCCACAGAAGAGAACATCTCGTCATAGTCAATACCATAACGTTGATGTACTCCTTGACAACTAGATGGGCTTTATAGGTCTCCACCTTTCCATCTGTGCCTCTTTTCCTTTTGAAGATCCACTTACACCCTATGGGTTTTACCCCTTCGGATGGGTCAACCAATGTCCATACATCATTGACCTTCATGGATTCTATCTCGAATTTCATGATCTCAAGCCATTTCAAAGAGTTGGATCTCTGCATTGCATCCATATAGGTGATTGGATCCTGATCATTCTCATCGAGTTCGATAGGATTCCCATCTCGAATCAGAAAATCATAGTATCTATCCGGTTGATGTGGTACTCTACCAGATCTTCTTAAGGATGCTTTTACAATGGGTTATGGGTTCGATCTAATCAGATCCAGCTCAGGTTCAACAACTTATGTCCGTTCTTCCATCTATCGTGCTTCATCAAGTTCGACCTTAGAGGCATTAGTTTCTTTACCAAGAAACTTTTCTAAAAAGACTGTCTTAAGGCTGACAAACACTTTTTGCTCATCAGCAAGGTAGAAGCAGTATCCTTTGATTTTTTTTGAGTATCAGTAAGGTAGAAGTAGTATCCTTTGGTTTCTTTTGGATAACCTATAAAACTATACTTATCAGACCTAGGTCCAAGCTTGTCTGTCATCAAACGTTTGACATAAGTCGAACACCTACAAACCCTAAGGTGTGAAAGCATTGGCTTATGCCCTGTCCATATTTCATATGGTGTTTTATTAATAGATTTACTCAAAATTCTATTTAGAATGTAATAAGTTGACTCAAGCGTATATCCGCATAGGAAGATTGGCAAACCAGTAAATCCCATCATGGATCAAACCATGTCCAATAGGATCCGATTTCTCCTTTCAGACATACCATTATGTTGTGGTGTTTCAAGAGAGGTCCATTGGGAGAGAATTTCGTTCTCCCCAAGATATATCAAAAACTCATTGGAAAGGTACTCACCCCCTCGGTTAGATCAAAGAATTTTAATACTCTTTCCAGTTTGCTTTTCTACCTCATTTCGAAATAGTTTGAACATTTCAAATGACTCCGACTTATGCTTCATTAAATAGACATATCCATACCTCGATAGGTCATCTATGAAGGTTGTGAAGTAGAAATATCCATCTCTAGCACTTGAGCTCATGGATCCACATACATCTGAATGTACTAAACTCAAGAGTTCAGTGGCTCGTTCACCTTTTTCAGTAAAAGGTGACTTGGTCATCTTACCAAGAAGACAGAACTCACAGGTCGAAAGTGACTCACAATCACTAACCTCAAGAATTTCTTCTTGAGCTAACCTGTTAATTCTATTCTTATTAATATGACCTAGCCTACAGTGCCAAAGGTAGACATCAGACACATCACTAATTCTAGGACGTTTACTGAAGGATTGAACCACGTTAACAAACAAAGAAAGTAAATAAATTTTGTTATTCAATTATTCAATTAAAATTATAACACCATTCAAAATGATATTATAAAAATTTTTTTATTGATATTTCAAAATCATTCATGGCCAAAAGGCCTACAGAAATGACATTCAATAAGAAAGTTGGACAATAATGACATTCATTAAGAATAACTTTATTTGAATTGATTACAAGGTTCATGATTCCTAAAATTAGAATTGGAACTTATCTTCCATCTCCAATGTTCAGGAACCTCTCGTGTTGATCAAATCTCCTACTGACCTGCAAGCCCTGCATAGAATTATAAATATGATAAGGGCTTCTAGTATCTAATACCTAAGCAGTAGAATCAAATAAGGAAAAGTTGTAAGGTGTTATTATATAATTATCTTGCCCAGCAACTATTTGCTTCTTCCTTGGCCTGTTCGGATCTAGGGAGGCAATGTACAGAGGATAGTTCCTCTTTCAGTGCCTCTACTTCTTACAAAAGAAGCACTCTGCCTAGCTCTGATCGAGCTTGCACTTCTTGGTCTGACCCTGTGCAGTCATCCCAGCATGCGGCTGCACCTTCTTATTTTTCTTCTTCTTGTTCTTCTTTCCTTTCTTAAAGGGTCGACGATCAGAAGAAGACCCTCCCACTATATTCACCATCTCCTTGTGGAGTTAGTGATCCTTCTCAAAGTTTTGCAAGAACCCTAACAAGCTGTGGTAGTTCACTGCAAGCTTTGTCATTCTAAAATAAGTTAGGAAGGAGAGGAAGAACTTGGGCAAAGAATTAAGGATCGCATCCTTACCAAGCTGCTCGTGCAGGAGAAAGCCCAACTTACTAAGGCTCTCAATCATCTCGATCATGTACAATACATGATTGGTTACTGAGGCCCCATCCCTCATCCGAGCGTTGAAAATGGCATAACTTATTTTATGCCTTTCAACGTTGTCTGGTGTGCCAAAAGAGTCGTTCAATATTTAAAGCATCTCCTATAGCTGGACATTTTTAAACCTACGATTGAACTCATCATTCATTACTGTCAGTATTATACATCGAACGGTAGTGCAGTCATTAAGCCACTTTAGATAACTATCTCGGACCGCTTTCCTAGCATTCGGGGTTGGCTCCTCAGGTGCTCGATCCGTTACCATATAAAGGATCCACTCATGCTCTAGGACGATTTTCAACTTACGATACCAGCTATCATAGTTGGGTCCCATTAATTTATCATGGTTTAATAATGATCGAAGTGATAGATTAGTAGCCATGTCTGTACAAAAAGAAAAATCAAACCTAATTAGTATATAAATTATTAATTATAAAGACTTGGACTTCAGTCTAAAGATCCTCCCATTATTTTATATGAATTGGTAGCCTTTACCTCTAATTTGAGGAATTACTCTAATTTCTTAGTGGATACTAGAATGCACATAAACTACACATGAGCCCAACTTTAGTTGGTCAACCCATGTGCACCTATGGGTAGATTCAAAATCAATTGTTTCTCTATACAACTTCTAGTAACATTAATTTTATGCCATAGACCTAATCAGCAAGTTTTGGCCTCCACTGAAAAAGGTTCGGTTAGGTCCAACCATTAACATGACCATATTTGGTCTTATCTAACCAATAAATGATCAGGCCTGACTTTGGTCGACCAACCTAACCACCATCAGAAAGACTTAACCAAATTATCATTTTATGAATGATAATTTCATTAGTCAATAATCACCAGGCCTTTGGGCCTCCAATGATCATTATACTATTGAACCTATTATCACTCAACTTAATGGGAGGCTATGATTTAGTTATCTATATAACTATTTTATTTTTAAGGATCTAATAATTTTAGAGAATTTAATTAACCAATTTAAGAAAATTCAGCAAGCCAATTTTGATCCTTCCACTAACTTCACCAAGTCAGAAAAGAATCTAATCTAAGCTAACATTAGGAGCACCTAAATCAGTCAGACTGATTTACCTAATAGACATGGGTGAACCCAAATCACCAAGTGATCTAATCAAAATCTAACTCACCAGGATGGCCAAGTAAGCAAGATCAGTGGAAGGGATATGCCATTAACTCATCAAAGACCAAATCAATGCGAGTAGCTCCCAATTAAAAACTACTGATCAAACTGCCAAACTTATCTTAAGCACCATCCAATTTATTAGTTTTAATTTGATCAATCTAGTAATTTTGGATTCGACCGCGTAGCCTTGAATCAAGTTCATTTGATTCTTGTTAAAGGCATGGACTTGACCAACTACAACTATTGTAATTAAGTCTATAGAGTTCTTGATCTAATCTAAATTAACATTTAATTAAATTTGATCAATTACTCTAAATTAATCCATCTTTTAACTAACCTTAGGTCTAACCCAATTTATGGATCTAATTCAGCTAACCCAATAACCCACAAGTTTATGATTAATGACTTAGAGTCTTAATTCATAATTCTAGACATTAAATCATTATACTTAATTTTTAATTAAGTTTATAAGCTGATGGTTAGGATTCGGCATTTTGAAAATATTTTTAATTTTAAAATTTTTTTTACAACTTAGCATTGTTCACCAATTGAGTCAACTCATTTCAAAATTAAATCATCTCAATTCACGAACAACACTAATTGTAGGGTTTAATCTGAAACTATGTACACTACATAATCATGAAATCATGAATCAAACTTTATCTAATTACGCATATATGATCATAAGTTAGATTAAAGTCTAATATAATTAAATCATAAAAATATTAGATCAAATCTAATAATTTCATGATTAACGATATAGATCGGCAACGTACTAGGACAACCATTTTACTGTAGGGGATAAACCCTACAACAGGACAATCTGCAGTCCGTACGATCTAAATTTTAATTTTTTAGATTTAATTACTCTAATTATTAGATCAATATTTAAATTAAATCTAAATTATTAATCTAAATATGCAAGCATATCATGTTTAAAGAGCCTTGCTCTGATACCAATTGAAGAAAATAGTGCAGGGTTTGCCATACTACTTTCGAAAAATATTTCAAAAATAACAATGATGTAGTGAAAAATAATTAATCTAATTAATTATCTATTGATCATATCAGATTATTTAACCCTACACATTATGATCTAAATATAATATGTATGCATACATCAATAAATCTAAAAATAAAACTATGTAATAAATTATTTACTATATCTATGTGTTCAGAATATAATACCTTTTCGTGAATAGTCGATCACCATAATCTGAGTCCACCGAATAATGCTATGTTATCACGTCATAGCTGCACATGTGTCCGGCTTGTATAGTTAATCCACATGGAGCTCCTGATTCTGATCAGCCCCAATGGAGTGCTAGCTCCTCGTCGGAGCCTTCGATGGCTAATCACGATCAATCCGATCGATCGTATACTTTCTTTACTCCAAGATTTTTTTGCCCAGAATTGATGTCCAAATACTCTAAAATTTTTACCACGTAATGCTAACTCCTTCTCCTATAAGCACAAAAATTCTCAAAATTTATTGAGTGAATACCATGGGAAAACCGTATGGAAAACGATAAGGATTGAGTGGTTGAGAGGTTTTAACCACTCACTTGATTTCAAAAATCAAATGAGCCTCTTATCTTTATCCAACGCCCCCTCCCTTGTGTTTTACATGTAGAAAGACTCTCCTTCTACATGCATATTTTTATTTCTCAAAAAATATTCGACAAACAAAAGGGAAGGCATGGGAAACAGAGTGAAAAAGTCAAAAATGATGGGCGCATGGGAGAACTTGAATTCAAACTTCATCTGACTTGGTCCTAATTGGTTTCAACCAAACTAATTAATTTAGACCTAATTAAATCAGATTAAACCTAACCAAATTAGACTTAGCCTAATCCAATAAAATTTGAATCAAATTAAAAATTAATTAGATCTACGTCCTGATCAAATCAGGGTCAAAACTTTCATAGCAATTAGGTCATCTCATGACCTGATCGGATCAAATTCGATCAAATCAAATTCAATCAAACTTGATCAAATTCTTATCGCTCAATCAAATTAAGTTAATTAGCAATCAAATTGCTAATTAATTCTTCAAAAAATATCTGAGTCCAAATCGAATGGGTTACTAGGCAATAAAATTCTATCAACATGAAACTCTTGAAGAGTCCTAAATCAGTGGAACTCTTGAACCCAGGATCCCAAATGAATCGAACTCACGATCATAGAGTTCTAGACTAGTACAACTCATGATCAAAGAGTTTTAGACTAGTACAACTCTTGATCAAAGAGTTTTAGATGAGTAGAACTCAGAGTTCCAATCCAGTAGGATCTTGATCATAGAGTCTCAATCTAGTGAGACTCTTGACCACAGTATCCTAGATTATCAAGACTTATGATCAAAGAGTTCCAATCAAGTAGGACTAAGAGTTTCAGTCTAGTAGAACTTTTGATCACAGAGATCCAGTCTAGTGGGACTCTATGACCATAGAGTCCTAGACCAATGAAACTCTTGATCAGAGAGTCTCAAATAAGTCGAACTCAGAGTCCCAGTCCAGTAGGACTCTTTGTCATAAAATTTCAGTCCAGTGAGACTCTTGACCATAGAGTTTCAGACCAATGGGACTCTTGATCAACCATCAGATCGGGTAGAAACTTCTAATGTGTGTGACCCTGCAGGTCCAAATCTAAGTCGATAGCATAGAAATCAATTTCTATACTAATCGAAGTGACTATCTAGCAATGGTACCCAATGTCCAGATAGGCCGAATAATCATAATCGCAACATTCAGAATCTAAGCGAATATGGTTATCGTATAGTTCATCCCTATGACCTCTATGTAATAGATGACTCAGGGTTAGACTGTCAATCCTAGAAAATACATCCATATCGTATCTCAAAGCAATTAGTCTCGTGACTCCTCACTAAGACTACCCTGACTAAGGTTTTGCTAAATTGAAACACAATTGAATACAGCTCCTGAAATCAGAAATGGTCAATCCCATCTTGATACACGCACCAACTCCATAAGTACTTGACTGTGCCCAGAAATCTTCCATCACTAAATTAGAAATTCAGATAGTCTGGCACCAAAATATAATGAGTTGCTTGAAAGTCACCATGGTGATCTCAAATCAAAGGGATATTTATACCCATATTTCATCAAAGCTAATCTTGACAAGAGAAAAGCCCTAGAGTTGGTCATGTTCAATGCAGATGTACCCATATATCTTACTTGCATGCCATATCAGTGTCTCAACACTCCTTAGTTATAAGAACAACCAACCTATATGGCACACAACGATCTATACTTGATAAATGTTGTCGTCCTAAGTAACAACATATCATTTGATCGTGAACTATTTAAAGACTACATGACAAATTCTTTTTTGTCGAATCTAGATAGTCCTAAGGACTTCATCACAATACAGGAGTTTATTAGAAGACAACAGAATTTATGATGAAAAATATCAAAATAATTTTTATTAATTTATAATTTATATATAATTATAAATACATGATCCAACCGTCAACAGACTGACGATTGGCTTTGAGACACATTTCCAATAGCTTTTATGTCAGCTTAGAACTTAGCTTGCATCTCTATACTTTGAGCCTCCATATCAGTTCTCATATGTCTTATCTCTTCTTTTAGTTGAATACATTGCTCTTCAAGTCATCCCTCTAGCTCCTTAATTAACTTCCTTGGCCACTTCGTCGCGTTGCTGATTAGCTTATTCTAATTGAGCTTGTAACCTCATTTTACGTTTGGCAAGTTTGGAACCATAGTTTGGCAACGTTTTTCACCAACAACTTGCTCAAAGGCTTCTTCAGCAATCAAGTTCAAAGAATTTTTTTCATTCAACAAATCTAACACATCTTCCTACATTTGGCATATAAATATGTTTGATAATCAATTTGTTTAAATTGACTATCATATGTAGTTCCTCTAATATACAAGAAATTAAATATTTAATTACAGAGGTTGTAATTCAAATATTCATAATTACTGCTAAATATAAATTACTTATATTAACTTTCATTGCTTTATCATTGACCCAATCTCTATTACTCTTCATATGAGTAATCTTTCACATTTGATGCATACCGAGCATTTCTCCAGTGATAGAATTTCTCTACATAAGAAATTTTATTATTAATTAAATTATAATATAAATAATAGATCATAATGTAATACTAAATAAATAATCTTACATTGTCATGCCTAACATTCTTAAAATTTTTGCGGCCAGCAATACGAGGAACATGTTGCTTCTTCCTATTTGTTGTATTTCTTAAGCTAGCTGTCTATATAAGAATATCAAAAAAAAAATTAGATTCAACTAACAAAAAAAATTTTACTATTTTCTTAAGCATATACAACTTGTAGAAAAACAAACCTGAAAGTCAGGTGTCTTGAAGTAATTCACAAGATGCTGTCAATTAGTGGGAGAGATAATTTTTGGAGGGTTTTGCAAATGCTCCTCATTAGTCTTATAACATTCGTAGTGATTATATAAGCATGAGTGGCAAACACGATAGCTATTATTGGCTATTGATTTGATAACATCCTATATGAGATCAATCTTTGGTACATCAAATTTATCCTACAAAAAAAAATCACATGATAGATAATGATTTTCAACATGAAATTTTTATAAATTTATAGCCTTCATTCATAATTCTATAAAATAAAAAAGAGTCTTTAATAGGAAAATTATTTTCTTGTTACAGCAAGGGCATGCTAACTCTCTTTTGGTGCTCCAACTGAACAACATAGCATAAGCAGGAAAATTATTTATAGTCCATAAAATAGCAGCTCAAAGATGAAAATTTTGCTTGTTATGAGCATCAAAAGTTTCAACTCCAACTTTCCATAATAATTTCAACTCATCAATCAAGGGCTGTAAGTATACATCGATATTATTTTCTAGAGACTTAGATCTAGGAATAATCAATGATAATATCCAATAAGGACTCTTTAAACACAGCCATAGTGGTAAGTTAAAAGGAATAAGTAAAACTAGCCATGTGCTATGTGAGATGTTCATGGTTTCAAATGGATTGAAACCATCACTTGCAAATCCAAGTCTAACATTTCTAGGGTCTTGGAAAAATGATTGATGTTGCTGATCAAATGATTTCCATGCATGGAATCAGTTGGATGCCTTAAAATGCCATCATCAATCCTCTTATCTTTATGCCATCTCATATCAATTGCTTTTTGTTTAGACATAAACAGATGCTGAAGCCTTGATTTTAATGAAAAATAATGCAAAGTCTTTGCTAAAATATTGTTCCTCTTCTTAGAACCTAAGAGACTAGGTCCATCACTACCACAATCTTGATTTTTTATCCATCTTGACTCCTTACATTTTGGGCACTCATTTAAATATGCATGTTCATTGTAAAAAAGGACACAATCATTTCTACAAGCGTCTATCTTCTTGTGATCCAACTCTAAATCCTGAATTATCTTTTGGGCATCATTTCTATAGGACTCTAAATCCTGATACAAGCGTCTATCTTCTTGTCATCCTCGCACCAGATCGCCATCCCCACACTGTTGTTCTTACACCCGCATGAGTATTAGTAATGGCAACCGCAATGGTGCTAAAAGTCATTTTATTTTAATATATTAATTAATTTTAATTAGATATTTTATTAATTAATTAGATATTAATTTAATTAATTAATTAAGTATTTTATGTAACTATGATGAAGATTTTGGATGCTGATTTTCAATTAATGATTCTTCTTAGAACCAAGGGTGCAAATGGGTCGAATGCGGATCAGATTGGCAGATGTTGATCCTGGGTATGATTTTGATGAATAATAAAATATTTGATCTCCAGATATGATCACATCACTCTTAGCTTCTATGGAATAGCTGATGGATATTCTGAGGATTCATGCTCCATCAAAATTGACAGCAGTAGCGACCGCAACAGCAGCATCAGTAGCAGTAGCAGTGACTGAGGTAGCAATATCAGCAACAACCAGTAAGATAGTTGAGGCAAAGCTAGATATTTTCTTTGTTCCACCTCTAGTTGCTGAGCCTCCCTCCTATGCACTCGATCAACCTCCTAACACACAGCCTCCTTCTAGATCCCTTAAGACATGTTCCCGAGCTGGAGGATCATCCACTCGCACCAGGAGTAGGAGGGTGACTAGAGCTAGCTCCTCCACCACTCTTGAGATTCTATCTAACTGATACACTAGGACTTAGGCTCTTTTATATAGGGATTAGTCTATGTCTATGTGATGTCTTAGGACCTAGCCGTATCATCTTATTATTGGATGATGACACTTTATCTTAGAACCTTATTTATGTTGTATGGAAGTGCTTATATGTTGCGGTCCACAATGTTTCAGGCATCACCTAGCTCTGATACCATATTGTAGACCCATGATATCGCTCGAATGCGAATCATCCTTGACATCACAAGCACTGATATCATGTTGTGGAAGCTCTTGATCTCTAGCATGGACATAAAGAAACCAGTGATGTTCTCTATGGGTAGCAAACCACCGATCCTCCACTTGGATCTATGATAGGGCACCTCCCTCCTTAGGCTTGAGAGAAACGCCCCCTTTTCTAGGGCTTCTTCAAGAACCTAGGGCGGCAACTCTAGAGGGAAGAGAAAAAGAGAGTTGAGAGAGAACAGGTCTGTGTTCCACTCTCTCTATTGAAATTCTAGTACAACATATGTATTTATACATAGCCATTAGGTCCGACCAAAAAACTTTTCGGCTAATCCAATACATGAAAGCACTCATCGAGCCCATGTACACCCATGTCTCCCATGCTCTCATCCTCTAGATCTAGATCCAATCCATATATGAATTAGCCACCTTAAGACCTCTCAAATCAGGCCTTAAGATCCCTAGGATCAATCCGGATCCTAGCCCAAAATAGATCCTTGCGTAACTCTGCCAGCGCAATGAGCCGGCTCAGTTTCAGCACTAAGCCGGCTAAGTTTCACTAGGTTGGCTTAGTCTGAAATTGAGCCGACCTAGTCCTATGCCATACCAGCAGTTCCGAACGCACGACTCTCTATTTTTTCTATGCTCTAAAACTTAGCCAACCCAATTTTGGACTGAGCCGGCTAACATATAGAAAATCCTCTTTCTGCAGTCTTGATTCTTCGACTTTGGTTCCTTGCTTCACCTTGTGTCTCAGGTCTATGAAGACCAACCAAGCCTCTGAAATCTTTGGAGCCAACACCCTGACTCCTTTCATGGCCTTCCAAGGCTTGGGAGTACCACAAATCCTCATAATCTCCATCTTGGTGCCCCAAGCCTTAGCAAACCCCTCGACAATGACCTCCTGCATGATCCCGCTGTCCCTACGCACTCGACAGCCCCTATGCAAACATCGCCTCTGCCAATCCTCTTCAGCTATTATGCATCCTTGAGGCCTTTGGAATGACCGCCTCCACCGCTGAAGACCTATGCTTGCTTCTTGGCACTATCCTAAAATTGTAGGATCCCTTCTATTTAGCAGCTGCATCACTTTCTCTGAACTTTTCTAGAGAACCTATAACATTTCTGCACCAGCACATGCTGTACCATCTGACACGATCTCCTTAGAGCTACGCCTGTCCACCTGCACACGTTGCTCCACCTTGAACTGTGCATCATCGGCGCTCTGAACTCATGTCAAATTTTTTCTCCAATTATAAAGCCACCACTGCAAAGCTCCACCTATATCCAAAGTTCACTTGATGCCATAGAAGCCGACTCTATCATCGAGTTCCTTGAGGCCAACCATCCAACGCTGCACTGCTGGGCCTGCCACTGTACCTCAAACACTGTCGCTGTCCCTTCGAACCCTCCGCTCTCTGTGGCCCTCTTTGAAGCCATCTCAGATACCTCCGCAACCTACGGGCACCTCTAAAACTCAAGAGCTCATCCAACTCTTCTAAATTCAGTGACTGAATCCTAGAAAATTTCACCCTAGTCCTTCTCTTCTGCCCCTACACCAGCCATCGCTTCAGTTGCGCCCGGAGAACCATCCTCCATCTGAACCGCGACTCTCCTTGGTGCTCCTGCAGAAGAAACTTGATCCATGATACTTTCGACTGCCTGAGACCTCCTGGCGCTCTCTGAGACCTACTGACTCTCTCTGAGACCTACATCCGATTTCTCTGAGATACCACTAACACTCTCTACTGAGATACACTCCTCGACTGCTGCACCACTGTGCCTCTCTCAGCCCTGTGCCTCCAGGGTAGTGCTCTTACAGCACTCCAATGCTTCCTGACTCATCTCTATGCCATTCTACAGCCGTCCAGCCCTAATCTGCTAGACCTCCATAGATTATCCATCTCCATCACTCCCAAGGCTTCACAAATCCATGCTCTGTCGAACCGCTGAATACATCTTCGACTACTTTCCTGCCTTTCAGACACCAAAGGATGTATAGTCGCTTCTTCAGTCTTCCTTCGATCATTACCCCTTAAAAAACTTTTCTTCAATAGTCCTACACTGCCCATTTTCCTAGAGAACTTTGATGCTCTTTGCTGAGATACCTTCCTCGACTGCTGCATCATTGAGCCTTTCTCAGCCCTACATCTTCAGAAAAGTACTACTGTAGCACTCCAGTGCTCCCTGTCTATCACATAATCATCATACACCCCAGCCTTTCCACCAAGATCGATCAACAAATCATGCACCAAGTCCTTCCATCCCAGAAAAATCTCTTTTCGTTAATCCTCTCAACCTCCACCTTCAACTCGCTGCTTCTAATTGGTCAAACCACAGCAACAATAAGGTAGATTTGAGACATACCATGGAATCCTTGTACAGATTTTTAATTTCACCTTGTATGACTTCTTCTTCGCTTTCATGCACCATCAGGCTCTAAAATCTGACTCTTTCCACACACCATGAGGCTCTAAAACTTAGCTCTGATACCATGTTGCGGTCCATAATATTTCAGACATCACCTAGCTCTGATAGCATATTGTAGACCCATGATATCGCTCGAACGCCAATCATCCTTGACATCACAAGCATCGATATCATGTTGCAAAAGCTCTTGATCTCTAGCATGGACCTGAAGAAACTAGTGACGTTCTCTATGAGCAGCAAATCATCGATCCTCTACCTGGATCTATGATGAGGCACCTCCCTCCTTAGGCTTGAGGGAGATGCCCCCTTTTCTAGGGCTTCTTCAAGAACCTAGGGCGGCAACTTTAAAGAGAAGAAAAGAAGAGAGTTGAGAGAGAAAAGGTCTGTGTTCCACTCTCTCTATTGAAATCCTAATATAACCTATGTATTTATACATAGCCATTAGGTTCGACCAAAAAATTTTTCAACTAACCCAATATATGAAAGCACTCACCGAGCCCATGTACACCCATGTCTTTCATACTCTCATCCTCTGGATCTAGACCCGACCCATACATGAATTAGCTACCTTAAGACCTCTCAAATCAGGCCTTAAGACCCCTAGGATCAACCCAGATCCTAGCCCAAAATAGACCTTCGCATAACTCTGTCCGCGCACTGAGCTGGCTCAGTCTCAATATTGAGTCGACTAAGTTTTATGAGGTCGGCTCAGTCTGAAACTGAGCCGACCCAGTCCTGTGCCATATCAGTAGTCCCAAACATGCAGCTCTCTATTTTTTCTGTACTTTGAGACTTAGCCAATCCAGTTTTAGACTGAGCCAGCTAACCTGCAGAAAATTCTCTTTCTACAGTCTTGATTTTTCAACTTTAGTTTCTCACTTCATCTTATATCTCAGATCTATGAAGCACCAATCAAGCCCCTAAAATCTTCGAAGCCAACATTCTGACTCCTCCCATGGCCTCCCAAGACTTGGAAGCATCATAAATCCTGACATTATACTACTTGAGTATCTTTTTGTATGCAGTACATACTCCTACGAATGATGTATTTCTTTTCATATATGTATGCATGTTTACCTTTATATCTTTTTCTTGTCAATAATTCTTTGATGATGACAAAAGGGAGGAGAAAAAGATAAGCATAAAGAATGGGGGAGCACACAAAAATGGAGGAGGAAAATATAAGTATAAAAAAATGGAGAGGATACAAATAAAAGCACTTAAAAAAAATGAAACAAGTGTAGCAAGTAACTCATGTTTTAAAAAAATCTGAAAATGAGATACATACTTTAACATTTTGAAAATTTAGCACAAAATGGCACATTAATGGCACACTAATGGCATATTAATGGCACATACCATAAAATTCTAAAATTTCTTAATTGATGATATATTTTACTTTTAGCAAATAGAAAGGAGGAGAATCATTGCAATTAAAATGATAAATTACCAAAAAAAAAGGATGAACTTGTGAATAATCTGAATTTGCATTGATCACCTTAAGTTACAAATATGAAATGCTGCTTTCTTCATCTTGAATGCCTTTTTAAATTTTCAAATGTTATGTTTGAACTCAAAGGTTTTGTCATCATCAAAAAGAAAGAGAATGTTGATCCTAGGTATGATTTTGATGAATAACAAAAATATTTGAGTCTATTTTTGGTACTAATAATTTGGTTGGAGTGTTTAAGATGAAGTTTAGGAGGATAGGAACCCATATCAATGATGTTCCATATTTTAATTGAAAGAACCAAGAAAGAAAAGCAAAAGAGATCAAGCCAAATATTTCTTAAGAAATACTAGGTCAAAAAAGAACTCAAGAGATGTTTAAAGTTAAATCCGACATAGTTTCAGCACTTGGAATAGATTAGGAGTCGATTAGAAATCGACTCATGGAGGAGTTGACTCATGAAAAGTAGGAGCCGGATCACGTCTCAGTAGGGGCACCAGTCTAAGAACAGAATGATGAATGTTTTACCCTGCGATGGAGTCAGCTCATGAAGTCCAAAGCCGACTCCAGCATGCAGAACTGGCATGGATAGAAAATACAAAGAGTTGAATTTTTCATTCTACAACTAGAGTCGACTCAAGACTCTAGGGAGTCGACTCCCGAGCTTTTAACAGTCCTAATGGCTAATTTTTAGAACTATCCAAATTTTATTTTGGATGCTCTAAATAATTTTTTCTGATGTTCCAATGGCTACAAATCTATTTTTGAACTTCTTAACTTAGATTAGAAGGCCTATAACACTATAAAAATTCTGACTATCAGCAATAGCTAAACATCGTCACTAATAGTTCATTTACCATCACTAATAAACTTACCATCACTAATACTGTCATAAAATCCAATCTAAAAAAATCTTATCGCTAATTATCATTATTAGTGACGGCAACTATTGCCATTGCTAATAACTAATTACCGATAGCATTAGTGATAAAGATGCCATCACTAAAAATTTTAATTTTTATTAATTAAATTAGTAAAAATTTATTAACGATGATATTTTTGTCACTAATATCGTCACTAATAATTTTTTATTTTTAAAAAAAATTAAAAAACTATTAGCGATGGTTATTTTATCACTAATGCCATTGCTAATACTTTTTTATTTTTTTAAATTCAAAAAAATATTAGTAATGATAATCTACCATCGTTAATGCCATTGCTAATATTTTTAATTTTTTTAAAAAAATTATAATTCAATAATTTTAAACCTACTAATAAATAATAATATTTTTTAAAACTTATTAAAAATAAAATAATAATTATTTAACATAATTATAAATATAAAATTAATTATATTATATTAAAAATATAAATTATATAATTTTATATTAAGATACTGCTTTACAAGTATCAAAATTATATATAAAAAAAAATTAGGTAACATCCTCCTCCTTCTTGTCCTTCTGCTCATCATCAACAACTGGTGGATAACAGTTGGATATCTCAGCATCCTAAAATAAAAAAAATAAAATATTATTCATAAGTTTCGATAGGGAAATGTATCTTTCGATACTCTCCTTCGATTCTCGAATAGATTGTTTCTACTTGTTTCATTTTATGATACGGAACTATAGTCACCCTCGGTCCATCAACTAGATGGTTAGATTGAAATCCTAGATCCTCTTTTCTGACTTAAGCCTAGCCTAAATATGTGAAACTTCTAAATATGAAAACTTAAAATAAATAAAAGAGTTTACTAATAAAATTATCTGATGTGATGGCTGAAACAATGAGCCCAGCTGGTCATATAGCCGTGGATCCTGAAGAGCCTCCACAACTGCATCATGGATGACATTCTGAATGCTCTAAGGTTGCTAGCTCAGAAGTCTCTACACGACCTCCACATGAGCATTGCTCCAAATCTGAGATGTCGAGGCCTGTGAGGATACCAAAGATGATCGAGCCACTGAAGGATCGAAGCTATGGCTGAATCCTATGACCCAGCTCCTACTCATCCCTCTGGTGATCCTAAGCCATCCCTCAAGATCAAGGACGGACTGAGTGGATGGATCATCGCCGTACTGTGCAACGACGTACTCTACATAATCCACCTACACAGTTTAGAAATACATTAGTTCTAATATATATATCAGATCGTGTAAGAATTTAATAAATACAGTTTGAAATTCTTACCATGATCTACCGTGACCTAGAATCTAAATAATTACTAGTCCTCCTAGACCGGTATATGGCCTTCCACAACTGCAGCTGGTTTGGTGGATGACCCAGTTGCTATGTCTATAATAAATAAATAATAAAATTAAATTAATTAAGACATACATATAAAAATTTTTATAGTTCTAGTGAAGAGTTTTGGTTAGGACTGGAAGTGGGCTCAAGCCAGACTAGCTTCGGATCGAGCTTCAGGCTTAGCCTGAAGTCATTCAGACCGGGCTTGGGCCTAGAAATAGAGTCCATCTTTTTTTTTTTGAGCCAGGCTTGGGCCTATTTTTGACCCAGCCCGAGCCCGAGATCAAAGTTGAGCTCAAAATTTTCAGCTCGAGCTCGAGCCCGAATTTAGCCCATTTCCTTTAATTTAAGACCTAAAACTAGTTAAGACCCTTAAGTTAAAACCTTAAAATTGGATTGATTTAGACTTTCCTACTCGTCCATCTTCCTCTTTCCATTCCTGACTTCCCCTAAGCCAAGCCCCATTCGATGCCCTAGCCCCACCCTAGTCTATGGTCCATTTCGCGTTCGTCCATCGCCGCCAACCATCACCATCTTCTATCTTCCCCTATCGACGATGTGGGTCTATTGTCTTCCTTCGTCGACCATCCATGTTCATCAAACTTTCGGGCAAGCGGGCGGCCAACCGTGTTCGTCGGACTTCCACTCAGAAAGGGAGATCGATGCTCCAATGGAGGGAGCCCTCATTCAACTTCCATTTTCCATTTTCCCCCTTCTGCTATCGACAACATAGCGATGCACGATCTTCCATCTTCCCTTTTCGACATCATTGACTCAGGTATGGATAAATCAATTTCTTCTTTTTCAGTAGGAAAGTAGAACCAGGCATCCAAGTCTATCTATTCCTCATCTTCTTCTTCTTCATTGTGGCTGATTTTCGTAGGGGTTTTGGCTTTATGTTATCCATATATTACTCCCATGTTGATTATATCAAGTTCCTCGATAAGATCTTCAGTCAGCAAAAGTGCAAAATTTGAGAATACACACTCAACTGCTGGTTCAACACACCTGTAAAAGAAGTAAAAAAACCAAGCATGCATCATATATTGCAAGAAGACCAATTGTAGGCATTTATGGTCTAAAATAAGAAAGATTATTCAAATAATTTGTAATGAGAGAAGCAGCAAACCGAACAAGATCCAAAGAAGAGAGTAATGCTCGTTACTTAATCCTCATATTTCAAAAATCAACATTGGCAATGATGTGCTTTTACTTTTTGTGATGGAAACAGAAACCTCAGCAATGAAAATGTCAAACAGTAGTTTATCTTATCAAAAAATCGGCCAAAATGAGTTTCCAACTAAATTTTTCAGATCTTAGACATGTGTTTATGATGCACTTCTATGGTTTTTATGTTTTTCTTTGTTGATATGCGGTCTTTTTGAAATGATTTGTGGTTCGAGATTATTTTCTTTGAAGAGTTTTATGCCTACAATTATTACCCTTTCTTAAAGAGATGTTAATTGTAGAGTTTATCGATTAGTGATTTTTGTTTTGTCACAAGAGATTTTGGACCTTAAATAATTTTCTAAGTGTATCTGTAATGAGATCATGTTAAATGGGTAAATTAGTTTAGATTATCGTGTGATGGTATCCCTTAGTATATTTAGGCAAAATACTTTGGACATGAAGAAGTATATGATACTATAGAGGAGTGGCATTTTTCATTTCCTATAATGATGATCCAATTTGATGAGGGATATGCATATTGGTTTGGACAGCAACGTTAGCAGAGAATCATAATTTGGAACATCATAGATAGTGTAGGGTTTGATAATTATTGTTATGATTTTAAAAAGCAGAGTAAATTGCTTATATTTCAATAGGAACCATAGTAAATCTAATGGTGAATCTCCTCCTAGACGTGTAATGACTTGCATTTCTTGCAACATATATATCTTGTTTGTTTTGTATTTTTGAAACTTTACTGTCCAAATTTTGGTAGAGTTCCCGTTGCATATCCTTCTTTTTCTTATATTTGATAATGTCTTGGGAACTTATGATGTTATTTCTTTTTAGTAATTTATAATGTTATTTGTGCATATTATTTTGCTAATGTCTGAATCTAAAATGGGTGAAAATGAGACTGTTGAACATATAAGGAATGAGAATGACAAAAATGAAGATCATTCTAAAATTGATTGTGACAAAGGCTCGAAGAAAAGATCTTGGGTATGGAATCATTTTATTAAAGAAAGAAAATTTGATTAATCAATAGCTACATGCAAACATTGTAAAAAGGTATTAAGTTGTAGTATTAAAGGAGGAATAGGTCATCTAAAATATCATCTTGAAAATGTTTGTAAAAAGTATCAAGAGAATCTAGTTAATCAAATGTTGATAGTGGGAAGCTCAAAAGATCCAGTGAAGTCTTTTAAATTCAATCAAGAAGAGAATAGAAAACTTCTTACAAAATTTATCATATGTGTCGAGCTTTCATTTCGAATTATTGAGCATCCTATTTTTCTAAACCTTATGAGATCTGTTCAGCCATTATTCAATGTTATAGGCTGCAAGACTATAAGAAATGATTGTATTGCTTTATATCAAGGAGAAAGAAAAAATTACATGATAGTTTTAAGAAATCAACTTCTCGGGTCAGTTTTACTAGTGATATTTGGACATCAAATTAAAAAATCGGTTATATATCCCTCACAGCTTATTATATTGATTCAGAATTTATTTTGCACAAGAAGATAATCAGTTTTAAGAAATTATCATATCCTCATACAAGTTTTGCAATCAAAGATACTATTGGAAAGTGTCTTCTTGAATGGGAACTGGATTCTAAAATGTCTGCCATTACTTTGAATAATTGTGCTACAAATGATGCTGCAATTCGAAGGGTTCAGGATCATTTTAGTTATGGAATATTGCTTCATGGATAGTACAGTCGTATCAGATGTTGTGCACATATACTAAATATTATGGTTCAAGATGGGATGAAAATAATTCATGAAGCTATTGAATGCATAAGAGAGATTGTTAGATATGTGTCAGCAAGCCCATCTCAGATTCAAGCTTTTAATGAATTTGCACAACATATGAGACTTTCTGTTAGAAAAGAACTCACTTTGGATATTGCTACAAGGTAGAATTCTACTTATGAAATATTGTGTGATGTATTTGGCTATAAAGATGTTCTTATTAGATATGCAATAGAGCATTCATGTATATGTTCTACCAATGATGAATGAAAAAAGGCTAAGATAATTCTTAAATTCTTAGAAGCCTTTTTGGATGCCACTAAAGTATTTTTTGGTTCCAAGTATCCTACATCTAATTTATATGTAAAAAAAAATTAGGGAATTAGGGCAGTATTGATGGATGCGAGTGCTCATAGTGATGAAACACTAAAGCAATTGATGAATGAGATACCAAAGAAGTTTAACAATTATTGGTCTCAGTGTAATAATTTATTAGTAATTGCTTCTATTTTGGATCCCAGATCGAAGTTTATATTTATAGAATTTTGTTTTGAAAGGGCATTTGATGTGGAAGAGGGAAAGAAAAGAATTAATGATATTCATGCTTGCCTTTATAAACTTTATAATGAGTATGCAGATACAGCAAAAGTGCAATCCTATATAGATTCGAGTGAGTTGACATCTGATTTTGGTGTACAAAGTAATGTAAATTCAATTTCTTCATTTCATATGGAGAAAATTAAATTTGACATAGATTTTGCTCAATTTAGACGTCAAAGTTCCTCAAAATGACCAAAAAGATCAGAGTTGGATAGTTATTTGGATCGATGATGATGTGCTTCCTGGATTAAAGGATAAAAACTTTGATATCTTGGCATGATGGAAGAATAATGCAGCAGTCTATCCTATACTATCAAGAATGGCTCGAGATATTCTGGCTATTCTAGCCTCTACCGTTTCTTCAGAGTTGGCATTCAGCACTAGTGGTAGAGTTGTAGATCAGTATCAGAGTTCTTTGAGTCCATCTACTATTGAGACCTTATTTTGTATGCAAGATTGGCTTGTGAAGAATATGATGAAGGTATATAAATCTTTTATATTCATGTTAATGATTTTATTATGCTTATATTTTAAATATTTATAATTAATATTTATGTTAACACTTAATAGGTACAAATTGCTCAAGTTTTATAAAGTTGAATGCAGATGATGGTATGAATGCAGATAATGATTGATAGATCCAGCTGTAAAAGAATTATTAATTGTTGGCAATTACTTCTATTTTTTTTTTCTTTTTTTGGGTTTGGTTTGCTTACTTTTGTCGGTGCATTTTTGGAAGAACTGTAGTTAATTGCTATACTCTTTGATTTATTTTTTTTTTCTATTTGGTATGAAAATATTTATAGTATTTCTTTTTAGGATAATACTGATGATTGGTTTTTGATAATATTTTAGTGTACCCAAGATGGTTTTCAATCAGCAAATTAAAACAAAAGTAGAGGACTTAGTTGTTACATATTCTGTTTGTATTTCCTTTTAGTATTTTTGTTTGCTATGCTTATTGCATTTTCTTAAAGCTCTATAGTTGTTATATATTTTGTGAGCCTCATAGCCCTCTCTCCCTTTCTTCCCGTACAATATCATAATGCAATGCAGTCATATGATTTTTTTTTCTTTTTTCATAAATGAAAGAAATCGGGCCAACCCAATATGTGGCCTAAATAATGAATTCGAGCTGGCCCGATTGGGTTCGGGCTGGGCTTGGGCTTGGGCTTGGGCCCGGGCCAGGCTCGAGCCTTAACATTTACAAAATTTTCAGGCCTAAACCTGACCTAAAGCTCAAATAATAATTTCGAGCCTAGCTTGGGCTGGGGTGAGGCCCAGCCTATTTTCAGCCCTAGTTTTGGTATAGATTTCTTACTAGACTATCAGCCATAATATGTGTGCCGATGGAGCTGCTCGTGTGCCTGATCAGATCCTACTGGATGGTCTGATTTTGCCGGACCCTCTGCCGTCTACCAGCATACTTCTCATTGCTCCACTAGGGCACATAGAATAATGATGTAACATATAAGATATAATTATTTTTTTAATAAAAAAATACCAAACATAATAACATATAAGTCTTTAAAGGTCACGCCCCAACACAAGTCAAAAGAAAACAAATAAACATCTAATTGTGTACCAAAAAAAATTTGAATTACAAAAAAGTATAAAACACATAAAAATCGAACTGAATTCTTCTAAAATAAGTTCAAAATCTCTTATTAAAAGAGTTCAAGAAGCCCGAAGAAATCAACTAAAGAGAACACTGTTGGGGTGGCTATGTGCTTAAAAGGATCATGGGCATCCCAAATTAGCAACTCCAACAAGACGTGGGCCTTGCCCAAGCCTTGCCAGATCATCCTGCAAAATAACATTCTCATACAAGTTTTTGTTTGCTGCTAATTCAAGGATTATAACATGTGTACAAAACTGATAGCAAGTCCGGATAAAAGAGAGGGTTTCTGGTAGGTTAACAGTAAACTTGTTGCCCAAAGATAGCAACCCAAGAACAGAGGGTGAATTGGATTCTCAAAAATTTTAATCCTGATTGAACTTTAACAAGTATGTGCTTTAAAAGTTATCTAAAGAGCGTGGCAAAGATGAGTATAATATAAATAGCAATGGAATTAAATTATACAAATTGTTAACTAACAAGTAAAACCAAGCTAGTCAAGCATAGCATGTAAAGTAAGCAAAAGAAGGCACAATAAATACACGAAATTTATAGTGGTTAGGAGCAACCCGCTCCTATGTCTAATTTCCAAGTTTTTCTTGAGAATTTTACTATAATCCTTTCATGATTATAGCATGTTTATTTTTCTGGGGTCACAAACTAATTCAGTTGATTTTCATAAGAGCACCAACCAAAATGTTACACCATTAGTTTTTCAAAGTTACTAACAATCCAGTTGATTTTCTAGGCTAACCAACTAAAATCAATACAATATCCAATTATGGGCTTGAACTGGCCTAAATTCTAAGTTTTATTCTCTCAAAGAAACTTATAAAGAAATAAAAATATAAGTATAAGTTTCAGCATAAAATAGAAAATAAAAATTAGAACTCTTTAAAGCTCGAAGAAGTTGTTGTTGGATTGCTCAAATGATGCTTCAACTTCTCTTCTTGATGCTTGAGAGGATATGAAAGATGATGGAGATAGTTCCTCTTGAAAGTTCTCTAATTTTGAAGCTTGATTCCTCTCTTCTTTTTTTTTTTTAGGTATTCAATGGTAACTCATAAATTTGAATTAATTTTTTTTTTCAATCCACTTTTCATCCTTTTGAATGCCTTTTAAACCTTCAATCAATGTTGGATAATAATTAGTAGCCATTTAGAACCATTGGAGAGCATTTATTGGGCAGTTAATGCATTAAAAACTGGCAAAAAAACTAGCTATTACGAAAGTTTCCATCATAGGGGTCGATCTTAGGATCGTCCCCTAGCACAGGGGTGTTGACCTCTGTGACAAAAAATAGAAAATGATCAGTTTTTTATTTTCTAACCTGCAGAATAGTAGAGGTCGACCTTGGGGTCATCCCCTTTGGCGTGCCGACTAGAAATCAGCATGCCAAACATCCTATTTCAGTAAGGATCGATCCTAGGATTGATTTTTTTGCTAAAACTTGATTTTCTTTCAATTGTGACATCCAAAAAATATGAAATTACCTTCAAAAAATCATAATTCTTTTCTACTTGCTCTTAAGGCTTTCAAAATATATTTTTTTGATCTCCAACTTAATAAAATTATGATTTTGATCTTCTCCAAGCATTTTTATCAATTCAACTTTCGAAACCTTCTAAATTACTTCCAAAAGTTTCGAATTCTTCTCTAATACTCTTGAGGCTTTTGAATAACATTATTTTGGTTTTCAACTTGATGAAATTAAAGCTTTAGTATTCTTCAAGCATTTTTATCAATCTAAAAATTCTTGTATACTGTGAATACACAATTGAACTTCTTCCAAAGATAAAAATCATTAGCACTCTGCTCAAATGCTTTGTAGTTATCAAAATCAATTCTTAGGGCAACAAAACTTATAACTATAACTAATCCTTGAACATGAATCCTATAGATAGAATTATTGGAACATTCTCTACAAGTAATGCACTGCTTCGAACTCCAAGTGTAGTGAAAAATGGACTAGGGTTAACTAAGACTGACCCTAATTAATTTGGGATGAAGACTCAGCTTGGTTGAGTTGTGGGGAGAACAGACAATACATTGACATAGATAACAAATGTATCAAAAGCACCCATCAAATTTCATAATTCTAATCATCTAATTACCTAAAATATTCCAGAAAAAGCAACATGGAAGTCGTTGGGCCTATCAAATTTACCCTTGGAAGGATCAAATTTATCCTTGGAAGGTGGTGTGGGTCGGAGCCATGGGGTTAAGCCGACGAAGCGGGGCCATGGGCTGGGGGTGGTGGGGTAGGGGCCATGGGGGCAAGCCGGTGATGTCGGGGCCGGCAGGGTCCGAGTAGACATGGGCATGGAGGGATGTGAGCTCGGGGCTGTGGGGTGGGGTCGGCGGCATCGAGGGTGGCAGAGTCAGGGCGGCTACGAGGTCGAGCCAGGGACATTGGGGATGATGAGGTTGGGGCGACTGTGGAGTTAGGCTGGTGACGTCAAGGCTGGCGGAGGTGGGGCGGCCGTGGGCATGGACGAACATGAGCTTGGGCCCGAGGGCTTGGGCCGACGTGAGGTCAGAGGGGCCGCGGGATGCCAAAGGGACAAGACAATGAGGGAGGAAAGGAGGATTGGGGGAGTGAGGGGGTTCAAGCGTCGGCAAAAGGAGGATGAGGGGCGAGAATGATAAAGGATGAGTGTGGGCGAATGAAAAATTTATCCCCCATGAACTCCATTGCTAAAAATAAAAGTCCATCACTAATACTTTTATTAGAGAATTTTTTTTATAATTTTTGTTAGCAGTGGCAAACTAGCCGTCGCTAATGTCGTCAGTAAAAAATTCATCATTAATATTTTTTTTATTTTTTTTAAATATGATATAATTTTAAAAATTAAAATTTATCTTCACCATTCATTATCTATATAATTATTATTAAAGTATCATCATAAAAGATCACCTCGATCTGATAGCCTTAGCTATGTCGATCAATAAAAATTGATTTTGATGGCCACGAATGATTGCTTGATGATCTAATAGATAGAGACTATCGATGGATTTGAAAACTTACAATAATTATCTCAATGATATTCATAGCATGCTATCAAAATTTTACTTTAATCGAACATCACTATCATGATCAATTTAGCATAGGATAATTTTGATCATTAAATAAAAAATGAGTGATCAAAAGGCCAAACAGCGTCCGATTAAGATGATTTTTTAGATAAATAATCTTTGCTACTACTTTAATCATTGGTATGGTGGTGATCATAAAATTAAAATTATACATATATAAACCATCCATGTTAAGCAAATCTTACAAAAGCACAAGTATAATTACTTAAGGACTTCAAGAATGAGTATCAACAGACATATAGTTTTAGATTGTTTATATATAAACGATTTGAATTTTAGGATTATCACCATACAAATGATCAAAGTAGTAGCAAAGATTATTTGTCTAAAAAATTATCTTATAATAGGATGCCGTTTGGCCTTTTGATCACTCATTTTTTATTTAATGATCCAAATAATTTCATGCTAAATTGATAATGATAATGATATTCAATTGAAGTAAAATTTTGATAATATACTATAAATATTATCAAGATTATTATTATAAGTTTTTAGATCCATCAGTGGTCTCTATTTATCAGATCATCAAGCGATCATTCATGACCATCAAAATCAAATTTTATTGATTGACATAGCTAGGACTATCGGATCGAGACAATCTTTTATGATGATACTCTAATGATAATTATTTAGATAATAAATGATGAAGATAAACTTTAAATTTTAAAATTATACTATATTTAGAGAAAAATAGATTAAAATTTAAAATTAGCGATGATATTTAGTAATGACATTTTTGCCATCGCTAATACGTATTAGTGATGAATTTTTAACTATTAGTAACGAAAATACCATCGCTAATAAATTTAACTTTTTGTAAAAAAATAATTATAATTATAATTATAATTAATTAATTATCGATAGCTATTAGCGATGGATTAAGTTGCTATCACTAATAATTTTAAAAAAAATATATTTAAATAATTTAAATTATATATATTTTTTAAAATTATTAATATTAGCAATGGCTTTTTTCATCACTAATAATTCTACAATCAAATTTTAAAAAAATAAAATTAATTTTATTAGCAATGGCAAAATACCATCGCTAATAATTATTTATCATCTCTAATAATAATAAAATTTAATTAAAAAAATAAAATTACTTAGTATTAGCGATTGCTAACTGCTGTTACTAATATTATCACTAATACTTATAGCTATAGCATAGCCGTCGCCACTACCATAGCTAATAATTATTAGTGATGGCTAAATTTTTATCACTAAAGTTGTTGGTAAAAAAGATTATTAGTGATGGTAATATTACCATTACTAATTTCATCGCTAATATCCATTACTAACGATAGCAAAAATGTTGTCGCTAATGTCCATTGCTAATACTCTATTTTCTTATAGTATAAAATTAGATTAAGGCTTGAGAACTCAAGATATAAAAGCAAAAAATGGAAAACATCAAAAAAAAAATTTCAAAAAAAAAGTAGTGTGTTGTCCAAATAGTTAGCCAAAAGGAGCCTTCATTGTTGTTCATGCCACTCAACCAGCTGTGCAATCAAGGCATTCTCAAATGAAGGAAGGGAACATTCATTGCTAAAGCCTTCCAACAACTCAACTTATGTATTAAAGCTTCAAATCAGCTCTTCAAGGAGTTTGTTTCTCTTTAAATTTTTGTATCTCAAAATTTTTGTATTTTAAGTTTCAAAAGGATTGAAACTTGGGGAATAGGCTCACCCAAGTCTTAAATTAGATTTGTACAAGCTTAGGAGTGGCTTGAGATAAGATTTTGGTTAGTTAGCCCACAAAACCAACTAGGTTTAGACTATGAATCCGAAAGAAAAATAATCTTGTTGTAATCTTGGAGATTATAGTAAAATTCTCAATTGGAATGCTTGAGGAATGGACGTAGGTATTGGGTTTGACATCAAATCATTATAAAAATCTTATGGCTTTGTGTGTATAATTTATTTCATCAGCAATCATTATTTTCTACTCATTTGATCACTGCATTTTTATCATAGTAATATGCTAATTCTGCACATACACTTAGTAATCTAAAAATTTTTAAAAAACCCAATTCATCTCCCCCCTCTTGGATTATTCTTTTGGGCAACAAAAGGTCAGGTTGATTTCTACCACCCCTATCCAATCTGATCTGATCTTTTATTCGATTAGATTTGGATCCAATATTTAGACCCGACCCATATCCGACTCGTCTTAAACATGTTTGGGTTTGGATTAGTTTTACTTACTCACTTGAGATTAGGATTTTTGAATTCTTTTTTTGGTGCCCGATGAAAATTAAAAAGTTGAAGGCTTGAAGTAGATCGATCATCGGTGCTTTCTTTTATATTTCTTTTTTGGTGCCTGGTAGTAATTAATTGCTATAATCGGTTGTTACTATAGTTTCTTTGATTCTAATTTTTTGGATTAATTGCCCTAATTACTATAGCTTTAAAAATCCAATTAGTTACTATTTTGTATTCTTTTGATTTCTATTTTTTATGTTGAATGTCAAAATATGCGGTATGGCCTACATGTAGAGATTTGCTTTAAGGATTGTGTAGGGAGGCTATGATGATTTTGGAATATATTTTTGCTGATTCAACCATTTCTAATGGCAATAATCTTGGATGGCTTTTTTCTACAGGCAACCAATTGTTATTGTTTGGATTTAGTTGAAGATGAAATACTTAATCTGAGCCTTCTCTTAATTTTTGATATTTTAATTATTTTTAATTTTTTGATGGTTAATAGAAACTTTTATTATATGATATAGATGGATAAACGGGCGGGATTAGATAACCTGCTTATTAAATAGGTCAGGTTCAGATTTAAAAATCTGACCTGTATAATAAATAGATCGGATTTAAGTTTGATATTTTTTGATCCGACTTGTATCTGACCCAATCTGTTTATAATCTGATCCGATCTGATTGCCATCTTTGGGGTCGGTCGAGTCAGGTCCATGATCAAATTTCTTGATCCAATGGATCATTTAGATCAGATCGGATCCATACATAATACAGCTTCGATCCATGAAATATGGATTCGATTTGAGCCCAATCCATGATGTATCGAATAAGCAGAATCATCACGTATCTAAGCTCTTATATCTCGCATTTGGAATGCCACCTCCAGCCGCTCTCATTCTCCCAATCTCGATCTTAAGGGATTTCTCTCACAAACTCAGAATCGTCATGACCTTTTGGTATCATTTTATTTCTTACATTTCCTTGAATCATTTTAAATACTTATCTTGCATCATTTTAAATCTTGTATTGCGACCCATAATTATAAATCTATTTATTTTTATTTCTAGAGAGTATAGATCATATCTTCTAGAGGTCGAAGCTGTCACAGCCGAGGAGCGAGCTCTCATGCAGCTAGCTCACATCATTCTACATCATATATATCATGCGGTAAACTCTAATACGTTAGATATTCTCTTTTATATTATTTTTGTTGAGAATTATATCCTAAAGTCAATCATCTAGGTTGTAGATGATTGAGCTAAATATAATTATACTTAAATTATAAATAAATAAAATTATTATTTTATCATTTTCATCGCTTTATGCATCTTTTTGTAATGAGCTCTTCTGTGATAAAGTCCTTAGAACTATTTAGACTCGACAAAGAAGGATTTATCATTTAGTCCTTAAACCAGTTCGTGATCAAATGATTCATTGTTATTCAGGACAACAACATATCAAGTGTAGATCGTTGTGTACCATAAGTGTTGATTATCCTCTTAACCAAGAAGTATGGAGATACTATTATGGCATGCAGGTAAAGTGTAGGGGTACATTTTATTGAATGTGACCCAACTGTAGAGCTCTCTTCTACCAAGAGTTGTGCATGAAGGATATGGGTATATATGTGTCCCTTAGACCTGAAATCACCATGGTGACTTGCAAACAACTCACTGTACTTAGGTACCGAATTATCTGAATTTTTAATTAAGTGATGGAAAGCTACTGGGTGCAGTCAAGTACTTGGCTTATCGATGAGTGAGTCAGGATGGGATTGACCCCTTCAAGTGTTAGAGTAAGTGCATCGCTGTATTTCAATTTAGAAAATCCTCGATCGGGATAGTTCATATGATGGATGCTGAATTTTGAAATACAATATGGATGAATTTTTAGGGTTGGCAGTTAACCCTAGATTATCCTATGAGCATCAAGATCAAAGAGATGAATTATATGGTAACCATATACCACAGATTCATCAATGTTGCATTGCGACTATTCGATCTATCCGGACGTCGGGTACCATTACTAAATAATCACATCGATTGATACAGAAAATTAGTTTATGTGCTATCAGCTTAGGATTCGAACCTAATGGGTCACACACAATAGGAGTTTCTATCCGATCTTATGGCTGATATTGAGTCCCGATGACCTAGGACTCTATGGTCAAAAGTTCCACTAGACTGGGACTCTATGACCAAGAGTCCCATTAGACTGGAACTCTAAGTCCTACTTATCTGGGACTCTCTGATTGAGAGTTTTGATGATCTGAAACTCTATGATCAAGAGTTCCACTAAATTGGGACTCTATGACCAAGAGTCTCATAAGACTAGAACTCTAAATCCTACTTGTTTGGAACTCTCTGATCGAAAGTCCTGATGACCTGGGACTCTATGACCAAGAGTCCTAATGGACTAAGACTCTGAGTTCTACTCATCTAAAATTATCTGATTAAGAGTTCCACTGGTCTAAAACTCTATGATCATGAGTTTGATTCATTTGGGATACTGGGTTCAAGAGTCTCATTGGTTTAGGACTCTTCAAGAGTTTCATGTCGATGGAACTCTGTTGCCCAGACATCCACCTGATTGAGACTCTATATTTATTAGAAAATTAATTAGCAATTTGATTGCTGATTAGCTTAATTTGATTGAGTGATAAGGATTCGATCAAGTTCGATTGAATTTGATTCGATTGGGTTTGACCCGATCAGGTCAAGAGATGACCTAATCGCTTTGGAAGATTCGATCCTTATTTTTTTAAGATCTGGACCTAATTAATTTTTAATTTAATTAAAATTTTATTGGATTGGGTTAAGCCTAATTTGGTTGGATTTAACCTGATCCAATTGGGTCTGGATTAATTGGTTTGGTTGAAATCAATTAGGACTAAGTCAAATAAGATTTGAATTCAAACTCTCCCATGCGCCACCACTTTGACTTTTCCACCCTATGGCCCACACCCCTTTGGTTTTTACGTGAGTTTTTCTCACACAAAAGAGAGTCTTTCAACGCATCAAACACCCTAGGGGGTGTTGGAAGCAGATAGGAATTCCATTTGAATTTAAATTCAAGTGGCGATTGGTTGAAACAAGTTCAACCATCGATCCTATCTCATCCCACATGGTTTTCCCATCTTTCCCATGCTAATAAATTATGAGAATTTTTGTGGGTGCATGAGAGGCAGTCAACATTCTGTGATTAAAATTTCAAAGTAATTGGGCATTATTTTTGGATGAAAAAAAATCCTAGAGTGAAGGTGAGTAGGGTCCTATAGCACTTTATTTTTCCCTCATACCTCTCTTCTCTTCTGATTTTCACCTTTAAGGACACCCAATTTTTAGATATCATCTAAATAGAATTTATATATATATATTTCATCTTTTCATAAAATTTTCTTTCATGGAAAAAATTCACATAGAGAGGATGTGAGAGGGTTTTCAGTGCATCAAGATTTTGTGGCCGAGTGAAACCCTAAATTTGGATATCTAGGTTTGGATAGAGAGATCGAGTGTTGTGAGCATCAGATCACCACCAAACTTTGTACACCTCTTCATCATCCTCTAATATTTATGTTATAATTTTTTGGAATATCTAAGAAATCAAAAAGTAGATAATCGATCAGATCGATCGTGATTAGCCATTGGAGGCCCCGGCCAGGAGCTAGCACTTCAATGAGACTTATTGAGTCCAGAAGCTCCATGTGGATCAATCATAGAGGTCGGGCACATGTGCGACTACGATGTAACACTAAAGCATTATCCGATGAATTCAGATTATGATGATTAGCTATCCATGAAAAGGTATAGAGTTCTGAACTCATATTAGTCAGCAAATCTGATTTGCTGATCGATAGCATTTAAATTTTATATTACATATTAGCATGACTAGATCCTATTTAGGGTTATTTGATATGATCAATAGCATGTTTTAAATTAATGTTAGATTAATTTAGCTTTCATTGTGAATAATTCAAAAAAAGTTTTGAATTGCATGCTATAAATCCTAACCGATTTTCCAACAATGATATCGGAGCAAGAATTGCTTGACATATTAATATGTTAATTAAAAAGATTAAATACTTATATATTTGATATATATTTAATCTAAATAACTTAATAATCGAGGGTGAATGAGCCACCAAGCCATCCGGTCATAAAGGACAAGTATAGTTTAAAGGCCATCTCTTCCTATTCAGTGGGGATCCCTTATGGCGGTAGGGATGTCACCATGAATTCATTTATTAAGATGAACAGTAAAAGAATTTTATTAAAATTATTTTAACTAAAAAGTTAAACATGAATATGTTTAGATTAGATCTAAAAGATAATTCATGGTTTAATTTTTATTATGCCTTATTTTCTATTATGAGATTAGCAATAGAATTACTGTTTATGAAATGAGCTGACCCATTTGTCAAATGAGTCAACCCATTTGGTGAACAAAAAATAAAATCTTTTAAAATTTAAAAATTATTTTTAAAATATCAAACCCCAATCCATCAATCCAAAAACTTAATTAAAAGAATTAAGTATCTCATAGAATCTAGAATTATGAATTAAAAATTCTAAGACATAAGCATAAGCTATGGATTAAAGGGTTAGATGAATTAGGTTCATTAATTGGGTTAGACCTAAGGTTAGTTAAAGAATGGATTAATCTAGAGTAATTGATCAAATCTAACCAAGTGTTGAATTAGATTAGGTCAAGGACACTCTAGACTCAACTTCAATAGTTATAGTTGAATGAGTCCATGTCTTTAACTAGACCAAGATAAACTTGATTCATGGCTAAGCGGTCTAGCACGGAATTACTAGATTGATCAGATTAAACCTAATTAATCAGTTGGTGTCTAAGGTAAGTTTAACAGTTTAGATCGATGGTTTTTAATTGGGAGCTACTAGCATTGATTCAGTCTTTGATGAGTTAATAGCATATTCCTTCCACTGATCTCACTTATTTGATCGACATGATCGATTAGAGTTTGATTAGATCACTTGGTAATTCGAGCTGACCCATGTCACTAAGAATCAGTTTGACTAATTTTAATCAGTAAGTCTTAATTAGGTGCCCATGGATCTAAATTGATCCTAGTCCTAACCTATTGACTTAGTGAAGTCAGTGGAAGGATTTGACTTGGTGAAGTCAGTGGAAGAAATTGGTTCATGTTCTTTCTATCCTTAAATCATAAGTAACCTAAATCTTCTAAATTATTAGATTCTTAAAATGACTAAGTTATGGGGATAACTGAGTCATAGCCTTCTATTAAGATGAATAATAATGAGTCCAATTTTCTAAATGGACATTGGAGGTGCCTAACACCTAGTGTTCATCTGGATATTGAAATTACTATCCATCATATGATGATTACGTTACACTCTCTTAATGGAGATCAGATTAGCTAGAGCCTACCTCGGGTTTGGTCATTATTGGTTTGATGCATTGAATTCAATCATGTTAATGGTTGGACCTAATCAGACCTTTTTAGTAGAGCTCAAAGCCTACTAAATTAGCGTCTAGGACAAAATTTAGTTACTAAAAATTATTTAAAAAAATAATTGATTGTGAACCTACCTATAGATACACACGGATTAGCCAGAGCCTACCTCGAGCCCATCTATAGTCTATACGGATTTCAGTAGCTACTAAGAAGTTAGTATAATTCCTCAAATTAGAGGTAGAGGCTACCAATTTGCTAAAAATAATGGAAGAACTTTTAGACTAAAGTCCAAGTCTTTAGGATTAATTAATTTAAGTACTAATAAGATTTCATATTTTTCTTTCAGATAAATGGAATGGCTAGTGTTAGTCCACTCCATTCACTGTTGAACAGTGGTAAGCATTTAGGACCTAAGAATGAGGAGTCTAGTGTTGATCCTAATCAGGCAGATCTGAAAAAAAATTATCCTCTTGATCTGAATAGACTGAATAGAAAAAATTAAAAAGTGGTTGCTGATCAAGGCTATTATATGATAATACCTTGCAATTTCTTCATTTATGATACATCTACCTGGGTATTAGATACCAGGAGTCTAATTCATATATGCAATTATTGCATAGACTTCAAATTGATAAAAAATTTCAGAATGACGATAGGTTCTTGAATGTTGGGGATGGAAGTAAAGTTTTAGTCCTAGCATTAGGAACTCTTGAGTCATTTTTCAAAGATAAAAATATCATTTTAAGTGATTGTCACTATTATCCATCTTTTATGATGAACATAATATCTGTTGAACTTTTAACCCAGGATGGTTATTATTTGTCAATAAAAAAAATTATTATGATATTATTATGAATAATATTATAGTAATGTGAGGATAATTAAGAAATAGCATTTATATTTTATCATAGCCTGTTAGTATAATGTACACATCAAACAAACGCCCAAAGCTTGATCATGTCTCCGATGCCTATCTTTGGTACTGTAGGCTCGGTCATATAAACAAGAATAGGATAAACAGATTAGTTAAAAAAAATATCCTTGACATCGATGATTGCGAATCATTGAATACTTGTGAGTCCTATCTACTTTTACTGAAAAAGATGAACGGACCACTGAGCTTTTGGCTCTAGTACATACTGATGTATGTAGACCCATGAACATATGTGCTAGAGATGGGTTCTACTACTTCATTACATTTATTGATGACCTTCGAGGTATGGGTACGTCTATCTTATGAAGAATAAATTTGATTCATTTGAAATGTTCGAACGATATCAAAATAAGATAGAAAAATAACTTGGAAAGAGTATTAAAATTCTTCGATCAGATCGAGGAGGTGAATACCTTTTCAACAAGTTTTTGACGTATGTAGGAGAGAATGAGATTCTTTAACAATGAACCCCTTCTGAAACACCATAGCATAATGGTGTATCAGAAAGGAGGAATTGAATTCTATTGGACATGGTTCGGCTCATGATGGGGTTTGCATGTCTGTCAATTTCATTCTGGGATTATGCATTAAAGACTGCTTGTTATGTTTTGAATGTTGTTCCGAGTAAGTCTGTTGCAAAGATTTTATATGAGATATGGACTGACTGTAAGCCGACACTCTATCACTTTAGGATTTGGGGATGTCCGACTTATGTCAAACATTTGCAATCAGAAAAGCTTGGATCTAGATCCGATAAATGCTTGTTCATAGGGTACCCCAAGAAAACTATGGATTATTACTTCTATCTTGCTGAAGAACAAAAAGTGTTCATCAGTAATAGGAGGGTCCTTTTAGAAAAGGAGTTTCTTATGGAAGAAATAGCTGCCTCTAATGTTGAGCTTGGTGAAGTTCGATAGGTAGAAGAATCGACACATTCTAGTAAACCTACAAAACTAGATTTGATAAAATCAAATCTAGAGCCCATTGAAGAGGCACCTTTAAGGAGATCTAGTAGAGTACGACGTCAACCAGATAGATACTATGATTTTTTGATCTAGGATGGTGATCCTGTTAAACTCGATGAGAATGATGAGAATTCAATCACCTACATGAATGCTATGCAAAGATCCAACTCTGATAAGTGGCTCAAAGCCATGAAGTCTGAAATGGAATCCATGAAAGTCAATAGGGTATGGACACTGATTGATCCATCTGAAGGGGTAAAATCTATTGGGTATAAATGGATTTTCAAAAGAAAAAGGAATGCAGATGGAAAGATGGAGACCTATAAAGTCCGTCTGATTGTCAAGAGATATCGTCAATGTTATGGTATTGATTATGATGAGACATTTTTTTCGATGGCAATGCTCAAGTTCATTCGAATTATACTTGCGATACCAGCATACCTAGACTATGAGATCTAGCAAATAGATGTGAAGACAGCTTTCCTAAATGGAGAGTTGGATGAAAAGGTGTATATGATACAGCCTGAGGGTTTCGCATCTATAGACGAGTCCAAGGTGTGTAAGCTTCAAAGATCCATCTATGGATTGAAGTAGGCATCTCGGAGTTAGAACATATGTTTTGATAAAGTGATAAGAATGTATGGCTTCGTTAAGAATGGAGAAGAACCCTACATTTATAAATGGGCTAATGGTTCTATAGTTGTATTTCTTATATTGTATGTGGATGATATTCTCTTAATCGGAAATGACATTCCTGCACTACAAGGAATAAAGGTTTGGCTGTCATCTCAGTTCTTCATAAAGAACTTAAAAGAAGCTTCCTACATCCTAGGAATGAAGATCTATAGAGATAGATCTAAAAGATTGCTTGGTTTATCCCAATCTACGTACATCGATATCATGCTGAAAAGGTTCGGTATGAAAAATTTCAAAAAGAGCTATCTTACGATAGGCCATAGAATTACTCTTTTGAAGAGAAATTATCCGACAACTCCTCAAGAAAGAGAGCGTATGAGTAGAATATCATATGCTTCGATAGTGGATTCTATTATATACGTCATGACGTGTACGAAACTAGACATGGCATACTCACTAGGGGTAGTGAGTAGATACCAATATGATCCAAGTGAACATCACTGGAAGGTTGTAAAGACAATCCTGAAGTATTTAAAAAATACAAAAAACTAGTGGCTCATCTATGAAGATACTGATTTGAAACTTATGGGATATACTGATTCTAGTTTCCAGTCAGATCATTATGACAATAAGAATGTGTCAGGATATATGTTTACCCCAAATGGTAGAGCGATCTGCTAGAAGAGTTTCAAGTAGCATACTGTGGTCGATTATGTGTGCGAGGTAAAGTATATCACGGTATCCGATGCTATGAAGGAAGCTGTGTGGCTACGGAAGTTCATCGACGAGCTAAAAGTGGCATCCTCCTTGGATGGTTCGGTTCTACTTTACTATGATAGTACTGGAGCCATAGCTCAAGTGAAGGAGCTGAAGGCACATCAGCGCACCAAGCATATTCTGCATCGCTACCATCTTGTACGAGAGATCGTAGAATGAAGTGATGTCGACCTTCAGAAGATTGATGGAAAAAAGAATGTGGCCGACCCATTTACTAAGGCTCTCGAAATCAAAGAGTTCGATAATCACAAATGAAAGATGGATATTCGATACTGTTCTGAGTGGCTTTAGTCTAAGTGAAAGTTATTGAAAATTATATCCTAAAATCAATCATCTAGGTTGTAGATGATTAAGCTAAATATAATTATACTTGAATTATTAATAAATAAAATTATTATTTTATCATTTTCATCATTTTGTGCATCTTTCTATAATGAGCTCTTATGTGATGAAATCTTTAGGACTATTTAGACTCAACAAAGGAGGATTTATCGTTTCGTCCTTAAATCAGTTCACGATCAAATGATTCATTATTATTCAGGACGACAACGTATTGAGTGTAGGTCGTTGTATGCCATAAGTGTTGATTATATTCTTAACCAAGAAGTATGGAGATACTGTTATGGCATGCAGGTGAAGTATAGGGATATATTTCACTAAACATAACCCAACTACGGAGCTCTCTTCTACCAAGAGTTGCTCGCGAAGGATATGGGTATATATGTATCCCTTAGACCTGAAATCACCATGGTAACTTGCAAGCAACTCACTGTACTTAGATACCAGATTACCTAAATTTTTAATTCAGTGATGAAAGGCTACTGAGAGCAGTCAAGTATTTGATTTGTCGATGCATGAGTCAAGATGAGATTGACCCCTCCAAGTATTGGAGCAAGTGCATCGCTATATTTTAATTTAACAAATCCTCGGTCAGGATAGTCCATATGGTGGACGCTGAATTTTGAAATACAATATGGATAAATTTTTAGGATTGACAGTTAATCCTAGATCATTCTGTGAGCATCGAGGTCAAGAGGATGAATTATATGGTAACCATATGCCATAGGTTCGTCAATGTTGCATTGCGACTATCCGATCTATCCGGATATCGGGTACCATTGCTAAATAATCACATCGATTAGTACAAAAAATTAGTTTCTATGTTATCGGCTTAGGATTCGAACCTATGGGGTCACACACAATAGGAATTGAGTCTTGCTGACCTAGGACTCTATGGTCAAGAGTCCCACTGGACTGAAACTTTATGACCAAGAGTTCCACTAGACCAGGACTTTGAGTCCTACTTATTTGGGACTCTCTAATCGAGAGTTCTGATGACTTGAAACTCTATGGTCAAGAGTTTCACTGGATTGGGACTCTATGACCAAGAGTCTCACTAGACTAGGACTCTGAATCCTACTTATCTGGGACTCTCAGATCAAGAGTCCTGATGACCTGGGACTCTATGATCAAGAGTTCCACTGGACTGAAACTCTATGACCAAGAGTCCTAATGGACTGAGACTCTGAGTCCTACTCATCTGAAACTCTCTGATCAAGAGTCCTACTGGTCTGGGACTCTATGATCGCGAGTTCGATTCGTTTGGAACATTGGGTTCAAGAGTCTCACTGATTTAGAACTCTTCAAGAGTTTCATGTTGACGAAACTCTGTTGTCCGAACACCCATCTGATTGTGATTCTATATTTATTAGAGGATTAATTAGCAATTTGACTGTTGATTAGCTTAATTTGATTGAGCGATGAGAATTCGATCAAATTTGATTGAATTTGATTCGATTGGATTTGACCCGATTAGGTCATGAGATGACCTAATTGCTTTGAAAGATTCGATCCTGATTTGATCAGAATCTGGACCTAATTAATTTTTAATTTGATTAGAATTTTATTGAATTGGGTTAAACCTAATTTGGTTGGGTTTAACCTAGTCCAGTTGGGTCTGGATTAATTGGTTTGGTTGAAACCAATTAGGACTAAGTCAAATGAGATTTGAATTCAAACTCTCCCATGCGCCACCACCTTTGATTTTTCCACCCTATGGCCCATGCCCCTTTAGTTTTTACATGAGTTTTTCTCACGTAGAAGAGAGTCCTTCTACACGTCAAACATCCTGGGGGGGCGTTGGAAGTAGATAGGAATTCCATTTGAATTTAAATTCAAGTGGCGATTGGTTGAAACAAGTTCAACCATTGATCCTATCTCATCCCATGTATTTTTCTCATCTTTCCCATGCTAATAAATTATGAGAATTTTTTTGCATGCATGAGAGGGTGTCAGCATTCCATGGTAAAAATTTTAAAGTGATTGGGTATTGGTTTTGGGTGAAAAAAATCTCGGAGTGAAGGTGAGTAGGGTCCTATAGCACTTTATTTTTCCCTCATACCTCTCTTCTCTTCTAATTTTTATCTCTAAAGACACTCAATTTTTAGATATGATCTAAATAGGGTTTATAGATCTGAAAGTCATCTTTTTATAAAAACTTATTTCATAGAAAAAATCTACACAGAGAGGGCATGAGAGGATTTCAGTGCATCAGGGTTTTGGGCCCGAGTGAAATCCTAAATTTGGGTATCTAGGTTCGAGTGGAGAGATCGAGTGCTGTGAGCATCAGATCGCCATCAAACTTTGTACACCTCTTCATCATCCTCCAGTATTTATGCTATAATTTTTTAGAGTATCTAAAATATTAAAAAGTAGATTATCGATCAGATCGATCGTGATCAACCGTCGAAGGCTCCGGTTAGGAGTTAGCACTCCAGTGTGGCTGATCGGAACCAGGAGCTCCATGTGGGTTAACCGTAGAGGTCGGACATATATGCGGCTATGATATGACACCAGAGCATTATTTGCTGGATTTAAATTGCGTTGATCAGCTATCCGTGAAAAGATATAGAATTCTAAACTCATATTGGTCAACAAATCTGATTTGTTGATTGACAGCATTTAAATTTCATATTACATATTAGCATGCCTAGATCCTATTTAGGATTATTCGATACGATCAATAGCATGTTTTAAATTAATGTTAGATTAATTTAGCTTCCGCTGTAAATAATTCAAAAATAGTTTTGAATTATATGCTATAAATCCTAACCGATTTTCCAACAATTTTATCCTTTATTATCTAATATAATATTCTTTATGATGTCTTGATACTACTGTTAGGTTCCGATGATGCAGGGTCATAGTAATCTCGCAATCATATGGAGCAGCATCTAGCTCTCAAATTCAGCAACATGGTAGAGACTCGCCCAGCTTATGGCACCTCTAACTCTATTGGAGGATAAAGAGCTCATCCATATTTAAAGCTGCTCGCTCATCCATATTTAAAGCTGCTCATAAGTACTATATCTTCATTGAATATATTTAAAACTTAGCTATTTTAAAATATAATATTTATTGCTCAAAATCAATTTTATAGTATATTTAGAGCTTGGAGTGCCTCGCGTGGTTACCGAGATCAATCTACGATTGATGCCGGGGTCAGTAAATGAGTTCTCTAATTAACCATCAGAAACTCGTGATGCAGCCTGAAAAATGTTCCTAGTAAGTCAAAGGTATTTAATTTTTAAATTCTTGATAGATTTGTATTCTATTTATTAATACACGCTTGCTTGTACTAGCAAGAGTACTACTGATTTGAGACTCCTCAAAATGAGAAAACTAGCCATCGGATCTTCGAGGAGATGGCTACACATAGGCTCAGGGATGGATTGTACAGCCTTAGGTAGTTTGTCATAGAGCACTCTAGTTCTGAATCACCATCAAACTGAAAGTCATACACAAATCACTAGATGTGGGTAGACATATGAAAAGCCCTCTATGATCGATGGAGCACTAAGAAGTACTCTGATGGCAACAAAGGGCATGATAGAATCAGACTACCAAGCAAGATCCGATCAAGCACACATACGACTCTGTTGGCACACATGTTGTGACTGATAGATTGCTAAAAATTCTATATTTAAATTAATTTCATATTGAATTGATCATATGTATGTTTTAATTTATTTAATTTTATTATTTATTTATTGTAGATATGGTAGCTGGATCATGCACTAAGATAGCTGTAGATATGGAAGGCCACACACTAGTCTAGGAGAGCTGGTGATTACTTAGATCCTAAATCTTGATAGATCATGATAAAAATTAAAAATATTATTTATTAAGTTTATATATATATTGATATGTATAGACTAATGAATTTCAAAATTGTACAGACGGATTACGCGGAGTATCTCATATCATGGCATGGTAAGGACCCATCTTCTCAACCCTTTTTTGACCTTGATAGATGGCTTAGGGCCACCGGAGGAGTGAGTAGGAGTCGGATCATGGAATTCAACCATAGCTTCGACTCTCTAGCAGCTTAATATTCTTCGACGTTCTCTTCTCAGGTCTTAACAATCCAGATGTGGGGTGATACATATATGGAGGAGGTCGTGTAAAGACTTTAAAGCCAGTGACCTCAAAGCTTCCGAGATGATGTCCATGATACAATCGTTATTCTCTAATTAAGACCCATATCTACATGATCAACTAGACTTGTTGTCACAGCCATCACTGCATGTAAGTCTAATAATATTTTTTTTACTTATTTTAATTTTTTATATTTAGAAGCTTCATATATTTAGACTTAAGTCCGAAAAAGAAATCTAGGAGGTAAAAATTTAATCTAACCATCTAATCAATAGTCCGAGGATATTTATAGCTCTGTATCATCGAATAAAATATATAAAAATAATCTGTTCGAGATAGTATATCGAAATATATGTCTTCATATCGATATATATGCTTTCGTATCAAAATTTATTAATAATATTTTTTTTCTTTCTTATAGAATGCTGGCATATGCGGCTCTCATCCACTAGCTACTAGAGAGGATATACAAGAGCAGGAGAAGGACGACGAGGAGGATCTCACATGATTATATATATATATATATATATAATATTTATACTTGTAAAGCAATATAAATTTATAAAATTATATAATTTATATTTTAAATATAATATAATTAATTTTATATGTATGATTATAGTAAATAATTATTATTTTATTTATAATAGATTTTAAAAAATATAATTGCTTGTTACTATGATTAAAATAGATTTTAAAAATTTTAATTATAATTTTTTTAAAAAAATTAAATAATATTAGTGATGGCATTAGCGATGCTAGTATATGTTGTTAAAGACTATTGCCGACAATATTAGCATCGACATTACTATTGCTAATAGTTTTAATTATAAAAAAATTAAAATAAAAAAGTATTAGCAATGGCTTTATTATTGCTAATTATCCATATTAGCAATGGGATTTTTGTCATCGTTAATAATGGTAATTAGTGATGACCATATTTTCGACGAGATTTTAGCAATGGGATTCCATTGCTAATAGTATTAGTGATGGAGATTTAATTATTAGCGATGATATTAAGCCATTACTAATAACCTAGTATAGTTCATAAATAGACTTTAAATCTGATTGTTTTGAAATTAATAAAAAATATCAATATCTTTTCTCTTCTCTCTTGTATGCTCAGTCTAAGATATTTTCTTTTGAGACAGACCACATTTTTTCTTTTTTTTTTTCACTCTTTTTTTTTTTATTGGACATCTGAAGGAAGTATTTTGGGGCAGCCTCACCAACGATCATGTCATTATAGGAGAATTTGACTAAATCGAGTTGTTGTACCTTGAGGATGAGATCGTCATAGATTCATACGATATGGAGCAAATCATGTTTTTGGGATAGTATTTCACATGGTTCGACTTAGGTAATTTTTTTAAAACTTTCTCTTTCTTTTGATTTTTATTTTTTTATAATATTATCTTAAAATTATATAAATAATATAGTAATTTTTTATATATTTTAATTGATTTTTTCTAACAAAATAAAGATCCATAATCTAGGCTTTTTTTTTTTTTTTTAATAGCATTTTCGGTGCAATGAACCAGCACAACCCATGCAGCACATAGGAAAATTTGATTACTTGAAGATAAAGGGGATGTAGAACGCAATCACAACCGCTTGATTAGCTTTCATCAACTGAGCGCACGGTCACCCATCAAACAAATTTTTGGCACCTTATAGGGACTCAAATGGAGGGGTTTGGATTGTATCTTTCTTGCCAAAAATAATTCGTGCTGTTTCGTGACGTCGACATTAGATGGCACAATAGCCACTCCAGAATCTGGGTAGATATTGGGAGGGAAAATGTTGGGGGTGCTTTGTAAGACGCAATCCCACGATTGATGTCTGATTAATCATACAAGCCGAAGCCATTATAGGGTTGGATGGAGGAGCTCTTATCTGGCTAACCACTTAGATTCGGTCCAAGCAGATGCCAGTGGTTGTATTTATTTCAGAGCCATATAATTTTATTTTTTTTTTCTGACAAAAAAAAAAACTTCGATTGGTTGGGTGTTTTTTTTGTTTTTTAGAAAATAGATCTTGGTAATTTGGACGGTGGATGAATCTTTAGCCGTAGCCGAAACACGTCAGCCGTGTTTATTTGTGGACCAGGATCATCATCCGGAATCCTTCCCTTCCTCTCCTAAGCTTCTACGTGGCCGTACGTAGCAGTCAAAGTGGAGGGACTAGCGTAGCATACTTTATAACCCCTCTAGCGTCCGTTCCATGTCTCTTCTTTAGCCCCAAAATCCCCACGCGAAGAATCGGAAGGAAGAAAGGAGAAGAAGAAGAGGAGGCGGCCGCTTCGCTTCTTTTCTTTCTGTCTTCTCTCCCTTTCTTTCTCGGCCGTGACAGGCGGGACATATGGCCGCTATCAACAGCGTCGCCTCCCCTTCGAGGTTTCTACCCCTCCCATGCCAGCCTCGGCCTTCTTCCTTACCCTCTACCTCCAAGCCCTTCCTCTCCTCCTCTAGATTCCACGGGACCCTCGCCCCTCCTCCTTGGAGGCCCGACCGAGCGCGGAGGGACCTGACTGTCGCCGCCTCGGTGACGGCGGCGGAGGACCTGGACGTGATCCCCGTGAAGATCCCCGACTCGACGGACCAGCAGGACGGGGTCGTCTCCGTCGCTGCGGTGAGAGAGCAGGAGGAGGACGGCGGTGGGAGCAGCAGTCACAATCATGTTGGAGGATTCGCCTTCGAGAACGGCGGGGTTGGTGGAGTGACCGCTGGCAGCGCTGGCGGCGGCGGGAGTTTATACGCTTCTCCGTCGTCTTCGTCTCTGGAACAAGGTGAGGATGTGGATCGGCTGGTGGATCGAGCGATCAACGCCGCGATCGTGCTTGCAGCGGGGACCTACGCCATGACCAAGCTGCTTACCATCGATAGGGACTACTGGCATGTCGGTGATCTCTCCTTCCCTCTTTTGCCCAGTTGGGCCTCTTTCGATATGATTAAATAAAAAATGGATAAAAATTGTGCTTTGAATTGAGTCGGCTTTTGTGCCGGATTATTTGAATGTGACTCGGCTTTCTTGATTTCCTGTGGTTCCGAGTTTGGGTCACTGGTTCTCGGATTGGCTAGTTTTGATTCGGCTTGCTAGGGTTTTTGCCAGATACCTTTGTTTGCGGGCTTTGTGCTTGGTTTTGTTGGACTTATCGAGGTTTTACTTTCTTTCTTTTCTTGAAAGTTTTAGCTTAGAGCCTTTTTTTTTTTTTGGATCTTTTTGGATCGTTTTGCATGCATATCTGCCTTTGAATGAGCACAAGACTAGGTTAAATTTTGTATCCACATTGAGGAATTGTGTAGGGAAAGCTTATGAAGTTGAGGATCTCATAAGCAGCTAAACTAAAAATTGGCAGATGATCAAGATTGATAGCTGAGAGATCCTCTACGTTGTTGTTTCATTTTTCATTTTTTTTTTTCTTTTCTTTTTTTCTTTTGAGTGAAAAGAAGGCTTAGCCACCCGAAAAATTTTTATTCAACTGAATATATTTACAAGGTCAGAGACGAGGAAGTAAGAGGAACAAACAAAGCAACAGAAGATCTGAAGAGGTTCCAGATCCTGAACAGTTCAAGAAAACAAACAAAAACATCAGGACAAGCTAAACATCTGCAAGCTCCTTTATCAATTAAGTTTAAATAAGAAGTCCTAGTAGGGATTTAGTGGTGCTGTGGGAGCATATGCTTTTGGAGCAGGTGCTCATACAGGCTGTCCAGCAAAGCACAGGGCTTCCAAAGCGTGCCTGCACAACCTACACGTTTGCTTGCACAACAGGCAGGCATGTGGCAGGCTCAAGGGTGAGCTGGATGCACAGTGAGTAATACGTGCCAGCTGACAGTGCCTTCACCACCTCGTCTAAGTGGATTTTACAAAGATGGCAGGTGCTTATGTCCTGCTGTTTTACAAATACATGCCTAAGTAATTATCGAGATTTTTTTATATGCAAACTGTTGGTGCAAAATCTGGTCGACGCTGGATCGAGCTGGAGCTGAGGAAGATGTCGCCACCTGTGACCTGCAAAACAAAGTTCTGTTCGGAGTCGGTGGTGGTGGCTCCGGCAGAATCCTCCGACGATCAAGTCAACTCTTCTGCCAATAGCAATTGAGTGCTCAAAAAAGAGTTCGACAGAATTTTGGAAAGGAGAAGAGAGCTTAGAGAAAACGTATCTGGAGGATCTCTTTTGTAGATGAAGTTCTGGAGCAGACTGATAGTGACAGACGTAGCTATCTGATAGCTAGCCGCTCGGAGCCGCGTGAGAAGGGCACCGTTTGCAGCAGACTAATAGTGACAGTCGTAGTTGTCCAGTACTGAGCCGCTCAGGGCCATGTGGAGGGGTGAAGAGCTTTGACATATGTCAATTCTAGAGGAGTTTGGACTCCTAAAGGAAATACGGTTAGAGAGAATCATCCGGGAGGAATGCTACTTGAAATCTGGAAGTAATCTGCTGGAGAAATTCGGATGGAGTTTGATTGATGGAGAAGTCCATAAGGAGTCCGACTGGTGGAGAAGTTCGGTTAAAGGATAAGTCTGGAAAGAGTTCGGCTTCTGGAGGAATCCGACTAAAGGAAAGATCTGGAAGGAGTTCGGCTCCTGTAGGCATCCGTCTGAAGAAGAAGTTTGGAAGGAGTTCGGCTCCTTGAGGAGTCCGACTGAAGGAGAGGTCCAGAAGGAGTTCGGCTCCTGTAAGCATCCGACTGAAGGTGAGGTCCGGAAGGAGTTCGGCTCCTGGAGGAGTCCGACTGAAGGAGAAGTCCGGAAGGAGTTCGGCTTCTATAGGCATCCGTCTGAAGAAGAGGTCCGGAAGAAGTTCGGCTCCTGAAGGAGTCCGACTGAAGGAGAGGTTCAGAAGGAGTTCGGCTCCTGTAGGCATCCGACTGAAGGTGAAGTCCGGAAGGAGTTCGACTCCTGAAGGATTCTGACTGAAGGAGAGGTTCAGAAGGAGTTTGGCTCCTATAAGTATCCGTCTGAAGGAGAGGTCCGAAAGGGGTCGAATTCTGAAGGAGTCCGACTGAAGGAGAGATCTGGAGGGAGTTCGGCTCCTAAAGGAATCAGATTGAAGGAGAAGTTCGGAAGGGGTTGTACTTCTGTAGGCATCCGTCTGAAGAAGAAGTTCGAAAGGAGTTCGACTCCTGGAGGAGTCCGACTGAAAGAGAGGTTCAGAAGGAGTTCGGCTCTTGTAGGCATCCGACTGAGAAGAGGTTTGGAAGGAGTTCGGCTGGGGTTCGGTCATTGGAGGAGTTTAGCTGGGGTTTGATCACTGGAGGAGAATTTTCGATCGAAGCTCTTTCATGATTACCAGTTGCATTAAGCTAAGCATCAGGCTGGACTTCGACGGGAGCAGGATTTATTTCCAACAATAGTCCTTCCACTCTTGAGTTCAAAATTCGAAGGAAGTACAAAAAAGGCAACTACCGAAGTTCTCTTCCGGGATCTGCATCCATTCAGGTTGAAGCTCAGGGGAGACCTTATCTCCAGCCAAGGCTGAAGGAGATCTTATCTCCTGTTGAGGTTGGCGTTGAAGTTCGGGGGAGATCTCCTATTGAAGTTGACGTTGAAGTTGAAGCTCGGAGGAGATCTTATCTCCAGTCGAGGTTGAAAGAGATCTTATCTCCTATTGAAGTTGACGTTGAAGTTGAAGCTCGGAGGAGATCTTATCTCCAGCCAAGGTTGAAGTTGAAGCTCGGGGGAGATCTTATCTCCAGCTAAGGTTGAAAAAAATTTTATCTCCTATTGAAGGGTTGGAGTTCGGGGGAGATCTTATCTCCAACCGAGGTTGAAGGGAGATCTTATCTCCTATTGAAGTTGATGTTGAAGCTCGAAAGAGATCTTATCTCCAAACCGTGGTTGAAGAAGATCTTATCTCCTGTTGAAGTTGACGTTGAAGCTCGAGAAAGATCTCATCTCCAGTCGAAGTTGAAAGAGATTTTATCTCCTGTTAACGTTAACATTGGAGCTAAATTTGAAGCTCGAGGGAGGTCTTATCTCTAGCCGAGATTGAAGTTGAAGCTCGGGGGAGATCTTATCTCCAGTCGAGGTTGAAGTTGAAGCTCGAGGGAGATCTTATCTCCAGCTGAGGGTTGAAGGAGATCTTATCTCCTATTGACGTTGAAGTTGAAGCTCGAGGGAAATCTTATCTCCAACCGAGGTTGAAGGAGATCTTATCTCCTGTTGAAGGGTTGGAGCTCGAGAGAGATCTTATCTTCAGTCGAGGTTGAAGGATTCCTCTTCTCACATCGTCTAAAATGAACGAGGTCTTCGATTTTGCTCACGTTAGGACGAGGATTTTCTTCGATTCCCAACGGGCTGTAGGGGCCCATAAGGGCCGTTGTCAGGGCCTTTTCCCTCATCTCGTCTAGAATGAACGAGGCTTTTGATTTTACTCATGTTAGGACGAGATTTTTCTCCTGTTCTTAACAAACTGTAGGGGCACATAAGGGCCGTTGTCAGGGCCTCTCCTCTCATCTCGTCTAAAATGAACGAGGCCTTCGACTTTACTCGCGTTAGGACGAGGTTCTTCTCATATTCTTAACGGACTGTAGGGATACATAAGGGCCATTGTCAGGGCCTCTCCCCTCATCTCGTCTAAAATGAACGAGGCCTTCGACTTTGCTCACGTTAGGACGAGATTCTCCTCCTATTTCTAACGGACGGTAGGGGCACATAAGGATCGTTGTCAGGGTCTCTCCTCTAATCTCATCTAAAATGAGGCCTTCGACTTGCTCATGTTAGGACGAGGTTCTCCTCCTGTTCCTAATATGGCCACTATTAATTGCTTCTTCCCGATAGTACATTTTCAAATTCTCTGAGTTTCAAGATCGTGGGAGCGTTGTCCGTCCGAGCTTCTTTAGGCGATAAGTTCCGAACCGGACGACCTCCTCTACTTCATACGGGCCTTCCCAATTTGGGGCAAGCTTTCCCTGACTCTGAGGCTGAGAGATGGCGGCTTGCCGAAGTACTAAACTCCCCAGAGATAGCATTGATGATGCCGGGAGGCGATCGATCTTCTTGTTGTTCCTCCCTCATTGGTGGTTCTAGCTGCGGTAGCGTTCTTGGCTGATCTTCTCTTGCTTCAGACCGACGTCTGTGGAACATTAAGAGAGGCGTAGTTGTGAAACCTTCTGGGAGGAACTTCTTCGCGCCCTTCCGTCAGGGCTTCTTTGACGACGAGCTCGAGGAGTTCGGACTCGCTTGCACTCGAAGGGAGTCCGGGAGCGCGGCCGAACTTCATTCGGCCCTCCATCAGCCATGGATTTACTAGACTCGCCCGCCTGCCACTCTCCTGTGGCTCCCTCATCTCTCAATTTAAAGGCTTCTTTCGTTCGGGCATATCCTTTAGCCCGAGCTAACAGATCGGCAAATTTCTTGGGGTACATGTTCTCCAAGGAGAACAGCAAATCATTCTTCTGAAGGCCGTCCTTCAGTGCGGCCATTGCAACAGACTAGTCCACGTTCCGGACCTCCAATACAGCAGCGTTAAACCGGATGACACAAGCCTGGATAGATTTTTCCTCCTACTTGATATTTATTAGGGAATCCGAACCTCGACACGAACGTCGGCTACTGACGAAGTGAGCCGCAAACTGATGGTTTATCTAGTCAAAGGAGAAGATCGTACCCGGCTTTAATGCCGAGTATCAATTTCTTGCTGCTTCCTTTAAGGTAGACGAAAAAGCTCGGCATAAGATGGCGTCTGGTGCGCCATGGAGCAGCATCATAGTTCGAAAGGCTTTCGGATAATCGACCAGATCAGAGATTCCATCGTAGCTTTTAAACCAGAGAAAGCTTGAAGTTCGATGGAATGGACTCTTATATAATTCGCAGAGAGAAAGGGGGATCGGTGCGAACGTCGTCATGGTGAGCCAGGGCAACGTGGCCGAGCTCCTCAATCCGACGATCCATCCTCCATAGTTTTTGATCGAGGACGTCATCTCGATCGCAGACCTTGAAAGGCTTCCAGCTGTAGATGAAAAATATTTCTTTCGGAGAAGAATAACGATCCGAACAAGAATTCTCTACTCTCTGTTTTTCCTTTCCAGGGGCGACGAGTATGCTAGCCCAGTGCTCTTTCTTGGAACCGGTTCCTGACATCCTGATGGTGGATTTTCTGACGGAATCGCCGTCGGAGGCTGCCACATGGCCTGCACCATCTCGGTGAGGCCCTGAACCCGCTGCATCAGCAGGTTAAACTGCTATGGATCTACCATGACCGCCGATGGAGGAGGTTGAAGCGCCGGCGCTGGAGCCGGAAGGGATGGATCCGGCTCAGATCTGGCGGCAGAAGCAGTAGATCTCTTGTTAGTCGCCTTCTTTGGAGGCATTTCTTGGGATTAAGAGAGAGGATGGAGATGGACCTTGGAGAAGAAGCTCCACAGGGTCGATTGAGCACTCCTTTAAGAACAAGAATACCTCGAAAATAGAGGTCCTCTTAGCGCCAATTTTGTTGGTGCAGAATCTGATCGACGTCGGATCGAGCTGGAGCTGAGGAAGAGGTCGCCGTCGGTGATCTGCAAAATAAAGTTCCGTCCGGAGTCGGTGGTGGTGACTCCGGCAAGATCCTCCGACGATCAAGTCAGCTCTTCTGGCCAATAGAAATAGAGTGCTCAGTAAAGAGTTCGGCAGAGTTTCGGGAAGGAGAAGAGAGCTTAGAGAAAACGTATATGGAGGATGCCTTTTGTAGATGGAGTTCTGGAGTAGACTGATAGTGGCAGCCGTAGCTGTCTGGTAGCTGACCGCTCGGGGCTGCGTGAGAGAGGCGCCGTCTGCAGCAAACTGATAGTGACAGCCATAGCTGTCCGATATTGAGCCGTTCGGGGCCACGTTGAGGGGTGAAGAGTTTTGACGTATGTCAATTTCAGAGGAGTTTGGACTCCTAAAGGGAATACGGCTAGAGGAGATCATCCGGGAGGAATGCTACCTGAAATCTGGAAGTAATCTGTTGGAGGAATCCGGATGGAGTTCGACTGGTGGAGAAGTTCGGCTGAAGGAGAAGTTCAGAGATGTTCGGCTCCTGAAGGAATCCGACTAAAGGAGAGATCCGGAAGGAGTTCGGCTCCTATAGGCATCCTATTAAAGGAGAAGTTCGGAAGGAGTTCGGCTCCTGTAGGCATCCGTTTGAAAGAGAAGTTCGGAAAGATTTCAGCTCCTGTAGACATCCGTCTGAAGGAGAGGTCCGGAAGGAGTTCGGCTCCTGGAGGAGTCCGACTGAAGGAGAGATCCGAAGGGAGTTCGGCTTCTGGAGGAATCCGACTGAAGGAGAAGTCCGGAAGGGGTTGAACTCTTGTAGGCATCCGTCTGAAGGAGAAGTCCGGAAGAAGTTCGGCTCCTGAAGGAGTCCGACTGAAGAAGAGGTCCGGAAGGAGTTCGATTCCTATAGGCATCCGACTGAAGGAGAAGTTCGGAAGAAGTTCGGCCGTTGGAGGAGTTCAACTGCTAAAGGAGTTCGGCTAGGGCTCGGCCGCTGAAGGAATTCGGCTGGGGTTCGACCGCTGGAGGAGTTTGGCTGGGGTTTGGTCGCTGGAGGAGAATTTTCGATCGAAGCTCTTCCATGATTACCAGTTGCATTAGACTAAGCATCAGGCTGAACTTCGGCGGGAGCGGAGTTTATCCCCAACACAAACTATAAGGCGACAAGGTTATGTGTCTGTCATGTTGGACACTAAAAACGGTATTGAGTAGGTATATTTTTAATAGCAAGGTTCACAATATTTGTTGAGTCTAGTTATTTGACTAGACTAGATGGGATGATGTGAGTTCTGATTTAGATGATCATCTATGTGCAACAATTTCAAGTTGAGGCCCTTATAAGAGGAGCATCATGTACATGTGTGGAAGAGTATAGGGAATTTTTTTTTTTTTTAAAGAAAAAAGATTCCATCTTTTAAGTTAAAGAATGCCTGGTCATATTTAGTCCAAATATGTGGCAATTCTACACTTGCCCAAAACTGGTGTGCATTTCAGGAAGAATCATATTCCTTAGTGTTTTTCACATTATCTCTCAAAATTGGACTATACCTTGTAAGACATTAGACAACCATACATATTCAGCTGTTTTGTCATTAATATGCATATTGAACCAAATTTTGGATCAAATACTCCAACTTAGATTAGCTGTTCCAGGTGCAGAATAAATATATCAAATTTTATTTTCTCCAAATAAGGAGCTTTCAATTGTGACATTACTTATTTGTCTTCCTCCTTTTACTTTTTGAGATATGTGGTGATGGTTGCTCTATAATTTTGTATGTAGAAACATCTATGGCATGTTATGCCATAGACATGTATGAGCCGCATATGTTTATGCCAGCCTCGAACCGCTTGTTTGTCATCTCACCAAACCTGAGTTTTAAGCCCAGTTATTCAGTACCATCCCAATCACCTCATCTTCTTTCCATATCATTGATATTCTTCATTTTCATGCTGTAGTTGCTCCCCTAATATATGCCATTCCACTTTGTTTATTGAGAAAAACATAAATTCATTTTTTCACTTATATTTGTGAAAAGAAATCACAACTTCCATAAGTTCTCATTCTCTATGTTTTCTTCAATAAAAAACAAGATGTTTATCAGCAGCCACAAGCTTATTTAATGAAATACTATATTAATGATGCAAGGTCAAAAAATTCCTGATCAGGGAAAAGGCAAAAGCGATTACATTTATGTATCATATAGATGTGTCCTGACATGTTCCAGTTCTTAATTTGCATGATTGTTTGTTAAAGTAATTCACTGCTTTGTTGTCCTGACATTTGTAATTTGACATGACTATTACAATTATATGTTTATTTTTTTAATCTTAAGCTACCTTGTTGGCATTTTCTTAATAAACTTCCTGCTTATGCTAGTTATGATTCTAGTCGATTTATTATTTGTAAGGCTTAGTGAATGTTAAACGTGATATACTTATATTCTCATGAGCATGTGATTTTTATTGTTAGGGTTCAATGTATTATTTAGTTTAAAGCTTAGTGGTTACTTTAAATATTAAATGTGACATACTGATATTCTTATGAACATCTGATTTTATTGTTAGGGTTCTATTGTTTTTAGGAGCACTAATATTGCAATTTTCTTGGATTGTTAAACTTACGGCCTGGTTCATGTTTCACCACATTACAGGGGTGGACCATTTATGAGATCCTAAGATATGCACCCCAGCACAACTGGACTGCTTATGAGGAAGCTTTGAAAGCAAACCCTGTTCTGGCCAAAATGGTGATAAGTGGTGTAGTTTATTCTCTAGGGGATTGGATTGCACAGGTGGATGCTGTTTTAGGTTATCAATTATTCATAAAATTTGTTGCAGTTTCATTGGCATCTAATTGTATTTTTGTTTGTATACCAATGCAGTGCTATGAAGGGAAACCACTTTTTGATTTTGACCGTGCTCGCATGTTCAGATCTGGTCTTGTTGGTTTTACTCTACATGGCTCCATTTCTCATTACTATTACCAATTCTGTGAGGTTGCTAGCTTCTAGTATTGTTTCCTATATCTGATAACAATTTCTTCTTGTTGTCATGACCAATATGTTGTATGGGAGACTGATACGGAGGTACTCTTTTCCAGTCTCTTTTTCCTTTCCAGGACTGGTGGGTGGTTCCTGCTAAGGTGTTGTTGGACCAAACTGCTTGGGCTGCAATATGGAACAGCATTTACTATGCAGTCCTGGGATTTTTGCGTTTTGAATCACCAAGTAACATATTCAGTGAACTGAAGGCTACATTTTGGCCAATGTTAACTGTAAGCGATGTTCTACGTTGATTATTTATGCCACTCAATCTTGTTATCTCCAATTTTTTTTTATGAATTGAGGCTGCTTTTCCTCTTCAATGGTTGAACACTGAACCTAGCACACATGCATATCAAGTTTGAGCACCATTTCGGTTGACCACTAGCTTGGCTGATTATTCTGGTAGTGTAACTCTTGATGCAAGCATCGGTACTATAGAAAGCAAGCTTAAAATGATTATACTTTAACGTGACAGTCTTGCCACTGGGAAGTAAATTGATCTCGTTGAAACTGAGGAACTGACTGTTGCCTCAAAGTCTCAGGCATACCAGACTGAGTCGGTGGATATATGAGTCATTTGGTGGATCATTCTACCATGTTTTAAATTAGTCACTTTTAGAAGCTGGTCTATTATGGACATTCTGGAGAGGGTAATATATCACAGAAAGTTTGATGTGCATCATGAATTTTTTGAATTCAGCATGATAAATTTGTTTTGTCATCAGTTGTAGTTGTTGTCTAGCTTCATCATGTCATTTGCACGATGCATCAGCATTTTTGGGTTGACAACTTGGTGTGTTTTGGCTTGACAGGCAGGTTGGAAGCTTTGGCCTTTCGCCCACCTGATTACTTATGGTGTTGTACCAGTAGAGCAGAGACTTCTCTGGGTGGATTGCGTGGAGCTGGTTTGGGTGACCATTTTATCAACGTATGCATCAAACCAGCCTGCTCAACATAATGATTATGACTCTCTATCTTGTTATTTTTGGGATTAATCATGTAAACTGTTAATAATGTATTTTTATATTTTAAGACTATGCATGAGATATTATAGGTCACAGAAGTTTATGCCCTTCTCTTTCTTTTTAGTTATTCAAATGAGAAATCTGAAGCAAGAAATTCAGAGGCGATGTCTGAGCCACCTGCTGTTCCTGAGGTAATGTGATTCCTTACCCCGCTAAGAATATTTTCTAAGTCTTGACGGGGAGTGATAACCATCAGTATCGGTGTTTCTCTTTTAATTTTTCCTGCTATTCTTTGTTACAGGAATTGATAAAGTAGATGGAAAAACTGACCATGTTTTGGCCCGAACGTTGTGGGAATTAGCACCACAGATTTTTGTTGGCTGGGAAACGCAGCTAAAGCAGCCCCAGGATCATCAGGTGGGTGCTGTACAGATTACTTGTATAAGAAGCAGAGGCAATGGTTCTTTATTGAGAACTAGTTTTAACACATGCAAGTCAGATATGTAATGCAGCAGTTGGCTGTTACGCGTGTAAATATTACATGGCTTGTTGTAACAGTCATACAAGGTTGATTCAAATAAGTAATTTTTACAAGGTATGTGCCTAATAATCATCAAAGCTTCAGATGGTTGTATTGTGAGCTATTTTTTCTGTTCTTTTCTTTTTCCACTGTGTGTGTGCAATGAACAGAAGATAAAATTAAAACAGCTCGTCATGGCTCGTGGGGCTTGAAATTTTGGCCTTGCGGAGGAGGTAGATGAGTCTCTCCAGGCTATCGTGGAGTTGTAATTCGAGAAGGATATCCGAGTGGTACACAAATTGCCGGCCTGAATCATGGAGCCATTTTTGAATTTACCCTTATGCTTAGCCCGTCGTTGTTGGGCCATTACGCCAGACGTGTACTCTGGCCCCGGTTGGTTTATAGTTCTGCCATCATTAATTACCAATTCTTGATTCATGGTGGATGGGATGATGGATGTCAAGTTGCACGTTTTGTTAAAAGAATTGGGAAGCTGTTCTAGTGGAAAGTAGATATGTTTTTTTTTATAACAAGAGTCGTGTCCCTCGTTTTTTATAACCCCGGTCCAGGAGAAAATCTTGGGTAGTCTACCATAAATGCTAGAGACAAAACCAACAAAAAAAGGGCCACAGCAGCTGCAACCAACAACCCTGGAACCGAAAGCTCTGTAGTGATGGAGGTGAGGGGGTTGGCATTCACTGTTCATTGTGGCGCGGTTGAGGTGAGGGGTTGGCATTCACTGTTCATTATGGCACGGTTGATGTTTTTTTTTCTTTCTTTTTTTCTTTTTTCTTTTTTCTTTTAATGGAAAATTGTGGCACGGTTGATGTTGTAGTATAATAAAACCAAACCCCCTTTTGACGTGGTAGGTGGGCTTCTTTTGGTTACCACGGTTGGACCACAGCAACTCCTTTACCCCCAACAGAACGGGAGGCCATTCAATGAACCGTTGATCTTTCGGCGGCATAAACTTATCGTCATTCATTTCGACCAGCTCAGATCTCAGCTACAAATCCCTCCCTCATAGAACTGAGGAAGCTCGAGTCACAGCTTTCTGTAGTGAACTAACCAATTTTCTACCCGTGGAAGCGAATTCAATGAATCATAGCCGGTACCATTCTCCATGGGAAACACCTCCTTAGCTCTGGGATTCAGTTCTTTCCCCTTCTACCCATGCCGACAAAAGCTGGTGTCTTTGTTACCAATGTCCAAACATGATTTTCCCTGAATCTGGATGTCCTGAGAATATAAATTATTTTGTCATCAAAGACCATAGATGAATTTTAGCATCTCCTAGCCGTAGGGTAATGCCTTGCGTACTTTTTTTTATCAATCTTCTACACGTGCAACGCTCCTCTTTGCTTTGCTTTGGAGTGATGCATTTTAGCAGCGAGTGACATATAAAATCGTTCCAGTGACAAACAATTCTTAATATTTTCACCTCAAAAAAATAAACAAAGAAAACATCGTTCGAGATATAGCTCTGTAGTGCATAATGCATTTCTGACAATAGCTTACACCTGATCCATCAGATAGAAGACAAGACGGAACTGGAATAGTGGTAATTGTATGGATAGCAGTAACTTGGATTCATAGACGACACAGGCCACACTGTTTTATTGAAGATAGAAGTTACACTGTCACGATCCACTTCCAAGACCCCATTAACTTTACTTTAGACACTGAAACTAAATAATAATATTATTGAAAACAGAAGCACGACAGCATAGCATCCCTCCGGCAGCTTCCCAACAAAGTATTCTTGCTAACCACCGATCGAAGACGGCAAGGACGAAGGCCATGCAGATGCATCATAAAACTGATCTAAGGATTTGATCCACGATAGGGATTGGGAATTTCGAAACCGGGGTTTGGAACAAAAGTGTCGTCAAATCCTGGCAGATACCGGCTGTTTCTTGCAGCTGGGCCACTGTGGTCTAGATCACCAAAACCAGAAATCCGAGGGATGCTGCCAATCGTGAAGCGCCCGAGGCCAGGAACCCGTGCAGTCCCCTCTTGACCGAGGGCTTGGGGCGTTAACGTTTTCTTGTCAGAGGGAGCTGGAACTGGACGTCCAGCAATGATGACTTGTGTGAAGCATGGCAGAACCAGGAGGAGGAGGAGGAGAAGGGAGTGACAGGACTTTGCGTGGATTGTCATTGCAAGAGGAGGGCAGGAAGGAGTGGAGAATGCTATTGGTTTTCTGGTGGAATTGCTGGAAACTTGTTTCCTTATATAAGGGAAATTTTTTCTAGTGTTGGATGGGAAAGAGGCGGTGCATTAAAAGACCGGTGGCTATTCCTTAGCCTTCATTATCATCAAACAAAAAAAGACTGTGATTTGGTTGGTGAGCTTTACCTTTCTTGTTCTAGGTGGTTGTCGGTGTGTCTACCGTCTCAGGAGTGAATATTTTCACAGAAGAACTAGGTATGACGCTCTCACATACCGTAAACTAAAAATTAAGGAGCTTCGGTACCGTGGAAGTACCGAATATGCTTTCACTTGCTACGAATTGGGAATTGAATGGTGTTCAATTCTTTCAACCGAAATTTATTAGCCCTACTTCTCCAACAACTTGTGACGCTCATTATATCCGACTTCAGCTCCATGAATTGCCCGCAAAGTATTCTTCAAGTCTTTTGAATCTATGGTTTTTTCGGGGGGAAAAGGAAAATGTAAAAATGGGAATTGTGCTTGTTACTTTCTCGGTGAAGAGTAAAGAATCCAGACTATTTGATGGTGGTTTTAATGCCCATAAAGTTTGAAGTGGACCTCCTAAGTTGGAATCTCAATAATTTAATGTCTTGATATGTCTTGCTTTAGTAATTGCGTGGTTGTTAGAGTATTTGGGTATTGTAGTTGCAATTAGTCATGGTCTCTGCCTTATATCATATGATAGATTCGTCCCTTGTTAGCAAAACAAGGGGAATGATAAGATTTATAACAATTTCATATATATCAGTCTTGCATCATTAAGACCCCAGGAAACCATGGGATGAACCATTCGAGGTGTCCATCCACCGTCCACGGCAACGTCAATAAAGGATACTGAAGGCAGTATACGAACACTAGAGCCAACAAATTGCCATTGCATGGATTTCAATCGAGAGAATCCATGAGAGGTTGCCATAGAATTATAAATCCTCACAGACGTCACTCAAACGGTGGAGTCTCATCTAATGGCTGTTTTGTCCTAGTGGGGAAACTACGTTACATGTAAATGGAGAATATCTTATAAGACAAAAGGCTCAGGACTCTGCAGTTCTTACTCAAATGACCAAAGGTGAAGATCCCGCAAATGGATTATTACAAATTTCAACCTTATGGTTCTAGTCTAGGGCCTCTAGGCAGAGACCTTTTTTTCTTTCATTGTCGTCCGAGCACTGGCTGTTGATTTTTTTCTTTATCTTTTTTTTTTTTTTTTTTTGCTTGGTCTATAATATTAAATGGCACCTTTTTTTCCTTATTTTTGCTCCATTGGAATTACTCTTACTTGCTTTAACATGGGGCCTTAGCAAAGCATACGCAAACTGAAAGAAAAACGTATATAAGGTTTGGCCATGATGTGCTAGAAACTCAAGCCATATCCATTACGGCTGAGAGCTGCAGTGACCTCATAATGTAAGGCTGCCATAGTTTTAATGTGGGGGCTTGGCTGGGCATACTCGAACATAAACAAGGAATAAAGGTTGAGATGCAATTACTCGAGTCATTTCTGTTACGGGTAACCTGGAATGGATCTCGCGTCATGTAGGGTCGAAAAGTTTTTAGCCAATCCGCTTGCTTGGACCTTAACCCCACCTCGTGATTCAGTGCTAAAAAGTATCGCCAAGGCAGAACCCATTTAAATGCCGAAAGCTTTGGACCTGGGGATATCACTCCATGCACTTATGGTGAAACTACAGTATTAACTGTGTCTGATGGTGAAAAGATACCGTCTCTTTTATTTCTAATACATCTAGTTTAATAACTACGGTACGTTCCAAATGACCAGTCTATAGTCCACACAATTTACTCTAAGCACGATCTAAGACCATGCTGACACTCGAAGGATCTCCAGTAGAATCACTGAAGCCAACTCCTTATTCAAACCAAACATCCTACCACCAGACATTCCTTCTACAGCTCTGAGGCAATACTACAACACCACAACACGAACAATAACAGACGGATAATGCTGCAGAAGGTGATGAGTTGGATTGGACTCGCTCAAGGAACCGATCGACGAAAGGGATTTGGAACTTCAAAACCGGGGTTTGGAACAAAAGTGTCATCAGCTCCTGGGATATACCGTCCATTGGCAGCTGCGGGTCCACTGTGGTCTAAACCAACGATCTCAGGTTTCTCATGGCTGCCAATCGTGTGACGTCCGATACCAGGAATTAAAACAGTACCTTCGTGGTCGAGGCACTCGGTCTGTTTCTTGTCAGTGGAAGCAGGAACTTGACGTCCGGCAATGATCAACTGGGTGGGGGATAGCATCAGCAAGAAGAGAAAGGAGAGAGAGAGGCACGAGGAACACGCCATAGGAAGAATATGGAAGGAGTGGAGACAGGCTGTTGTGATGATGAATGGAATAGAGGAGTATGGACTTCCTATATAGGACTATTGTTTCAAGAGTTTGGATGAAAAATTGCGGTGAGTTATGAGATTTTTCAGTCAAGGGCCGACTTCTCTTTCTGTTCTATTAAGTCCGGGTTTGGTCACTTTAGTGCAGTCCTTGAGGATTTTTTTACTTTGCTTGAAGAACTGCATGCCATGTACTTCCAAATTTACTAGACTCAATTTTTCGTTGTTCAATTTATTACCCCATGTTCACCAACAACTTAGAACACTCAATAAATTTGCTGTTGGTGGATCCAATGTGTTTTCTTACGTTGTGCATCCTTAATTACTAGTTATGTTTTAAAAGAAGAAGAAGAAGCTCATGTCTTTTTTGATGAAGGCAGCACTGCATTGGCATAAGAAGTTCATGATATTCTAATGTAATAAATGCATGGTCAAGGGTACATTATTCATGATTAGTAACAATTCATGAAGCATATGCTATGACCAGGAGGTATTAATATAAACACGTCGCTGGCTAACGAGTGAGTTCTAGTAGGACTTATACATCATAATTCAAATACCAATGTCATGATAGTGATTCAAGTTCACTTCAATGATAGAATTCTTAGGAAGTATGTCATGTGTGCTAGATCTTTCCTTTATTTTAATCTTTAATTAGTTTCACGACATGGTTTAATTGCAAAATATCTTGCTGAAAGAGAGAAAAATTATGTGAGGAACTCTAACAGTTGGGCAGGAGATTGCGACCGTGGGAGGGACAGCACAAAGCCAGAGCAAGTGACCTTCCATTACCACGGACAGGTTCAAGTGCCAACTACTGTTGCACCGGCCGGAAAAGAACGAAGTTCGCGAAGAAGTGTCGGCCGTTGGAGGAGTCAACTGCCTAAAGGATTCGGCTTAGGGCTCGGCCCTGAAGGAATTCGGCTGGGTATCGACCGCTGGAGGAGTTTGGCTGGGTTTGTGTCGCTGGAAGCGAGAATTTTCGATATCGAAGCTCTTCCATGAATTACCAGTTGCATTAGACTAAGCCATCAGCGCTGAACCGGCTTCCAATCAGCCAATGGAGCGGAGTTTTATCCCCAAACACAAACTTATAGGCGACAAGGTTATGTGCTGTCATGTGGACACTAACAAACGGTATTGAGTAGGCCTATATTTTTTAATAGCAAGCGTTCAACAAATTTGTTGAGTCTAAGTTATTTGACCAGACTAGATGGGATGATGTGAGTTCGTGTGATAGATTTCATCTATGGTTGCAACAATTTCAAGTTGAGGCCCTTATAGAGGAGCATCAGGTACATGTGTGGAAGAAGTATAGGCGAATTTTTTTTTTTAAAAGAAAAAAAAGAAATTCCATCTTTTAAGATTAAAGAATGCCTGGTCATATTTTAGTCCAAATAATGTTGGCACATTCTACACTTGCCCAAAAACTGGTGTTGCATTATCAGGAAGGAATCATTATTCCTTAGTTTTTTCACATTATCTCTCCAAAATTGAGACGTATACCTTGTTAAGACATTTTAGGACAACCATACATATTCACTGTTTTGTCATTAATAGCATATTGAACAAATTTTTTTGGGAAAATCAAATACTCAACTATAGATTAGCTGTTCAAAGGTGCCAGAAAAAAATATATTCAATTTTATTTATCTCCAAATAAGAGCTTCAATTGTGACAATTACTTTATCTTGTCTTCCTCCTTTACTTTCTGAGGATATTTGGTGCATGGTTGCTCTTATAATATTTGTATGTAGAAAACATCTATGCCATGATTTATCACATAGACATTGTATGAACCGCATACTGTTATATTGCCAGCCTCGAACCGCGTGTTTGTCATCTCACCAAACCTGATTTTAAGCCCAGTATATCATGTACCATCCCAATCACCTCATCGTCTTTCCATATCATTTGATATCTTCATTTTCATGCTGTAGTTGCCTCCCCTAATATTATGCCATTCCACTTTTTTATTGAGAAAAAACATAAATTCATTTTTTCACTGATAAATTTGCTGAAAAGAAATTCACCAACTTCCATAATGTTCTCAGTTCTCTATGTTTTCTTCAATAAAAAACAAGATGTTTATCAGCAGCCACAAGTCTATTTAATGAAATACTATATTAATGACTGCAAGGTCAAAAAATTCCTGATCAGGGAAAGGCAACCAAGCGATTACATTTATTGTATCATAATAGCATGTGTCCTGACATGTTTCCAGTTCCTTAATTTCCATGATGTTTGGTAAAGTTAATGCACCTGCTTTCGTTGATCACTGACACTTTCGTAATTTGACATGACTATTAACAATTTATATGTTTATTTTTTTAATCTTAAGGCTACCTTCGTTGGCACAATTTTCTTTAATAAACTCCGGCTTTCATTGCTAGTTATGATTCTAGGGCGATTTATTTATTGTAAGCTTAGTGAATGTTAAACTGATATAGCTTCTATCTCATGAGCATTGCTATTTTTATATTGTTAGGGTTCAATGTATTATTTAGTTTAAAGCTAGTGGTTACTTTAAATATAAATGTGACATACTGATACTTCTTATGAAACATCTAGATTTTATTGTTAGGGCTTCTATTGTTTTAGGAGCACTAATATTGCAATTTCTTAGGATTGTTAAACTTACGGCCTGGTTCATGACTTCACCCACATTACCAGGGGTGGACCATTTATAGAGATCCTAGAATATGCACCCAGCACAACTCGGACTGCTTATGAGAACTTGAAAAGCAAAACCCTTTGTTCTGCCAAAAATAGGTTGATAATGCGTTTGTAGTTTATTCTCTAGGGGATTGGATTGCACAGGGGATATGCTGTTTTAGGTTATCAATATATCATTTAAAAATTTGTCTGCAGTTTCATTTTGGACATCTAATTGTATTATTTTTGTTACCAATGCAGGCTATGAAAGGGAAACCACTTTTGTTTTGACCGTGCTCGCATGTTCAGATCCTAAGGTCTTGTTGCGTATTTACTCTACATGGCTCCATTTCTCATATACTATTACCAATTCTGTGAGGATTTGCTAGCTTTCTTAGTATTGTTTCCTATATCTGATAACAATTTCTTCTTTGTTGTCCATGACCATATTGTTGTATAGGGAGAGACTGATACGAGGTACTCTTTCCAGTCTCTTTTTCCTTTCCAGGATGGTGAGGTGTTTCCACTGACCTAAGGTGTTGTATGCGACCAAACTGCTGGCTGCAATATGGAACAGCATTTACTATGCAGTCCTGGGATTTTTGCGTTTTGAATCACCAACATTAACACATAATTCAGTGAACTGAAGGCTACATTTGGCCAATGATTACTGAAGCGATGTTCTACGTTGATATCTCATTTATATGCCCACTCAATCTTGCTATCTCCAATTTTTTTTTATGAATTGAGGCTAGCTTTTTCCTCTTCAATGGACTTGAACACCTGAACCTTAGCACACAGCATATCAAGTTATGAGCACCATTTCGGATTGACCACTAGCTTGCTGATTATTTCTAGGTAGTGTAAACTTCTTGATGCAAGCATTCGGTACTATTAGGAAAGCAGCCTTAAAATATTAATACTTTAACGTGACAGTCTTGCCACTGGGAAGTAAATTGACTCGTTGAAACTGAGGAACTGGACTGTTGGCCTCAAAGTCTCAGGCCCATACCAGACTGAGTCGGTGGATTATTATGAGTCATTTGGTAGGCATCATTCTACCATGTTTTTAAATTAAGTCACTTACTTAGAAGCTGGTCTACTTATTGTGACAATTTCTTTGAGAGGGATAATATATCACAGAAAGTTTGATGTGCATCATGAATTTTGTTGAATTCAGCATGATAAAATTTGTTTGTACATCAGTGTAGTTGTTGTCTAGCCTTCCATAATGTCCATTTGCACGATAGCATTCAGCATGTTTTGGTGTTGACAACTTGGTTGTTTTTGGGCTTGACAGGCAGGTTGGCGAAAGCTTTGGCCTTTCGCCCACCTGATTAACTTATGGTGTATGTATACACCAGATAGAGCAGAGACTTCTCTGGGTGGATGCGTATGGAAGCTGGTTTGGGTGACCATTTTTATTCAAGCGTATGCATCAAAACCAGCCTGTGGCTCAACATAATGAATTATGACTCTCTATCTTGTTATTTTTGGGATTAAATCATGTAAACTGTTAATAATGTATTTTTATATTTTAAGAACTATCATGAAGATATATAGGTCACAAAGTTAATTGCCCCTTCTCTTTCTTGTTTTAGTTATTCAAATGAGAAATCTGAAGCAAGAAATTGACAGAGGCGATGGTCTGAGCCACCTTGCTGTTCCTGAGTGTAATGTGATTTCCTTACCCCGCTAAGAAATATTTTCTAAGTCTTGACGGGGAGTGATAAACCATCAGTATCGGGATGTTTCTACTTTTAATTTTCCTGCTATTCTTTGTTTACAGGAATGATAAAGTAGATGGAAAAACTGACCATGTTTTGGCACCGAACGTTGTGAGGAATTAAGCACCACAGATTTTTGGTGCTGGGAAACGCAGCTAAAGCAGCCCCAGGATCATCAGGTGGGTGCTGTACAGATTACTTGTATAAGAAGCCAAGCAATGGTCTTTATTGAGAACTAGTTTTAACACATGCAATCAGATATGTAATTGGCAGCAGTTGGCTGTTACGGCGTGTAATATTAATGGCTTGTTGAACAGTTCATACAAGGTTGATTCAAATAAGTAATTTTTTACAAGTATTGTGCCTAATAATCATCAAAGCTTCAGATGGTTGTATTGTGAGCTATTTTATCTCGTTCTTTTCTTTTTCCACGTTGTGGGTGCAATGAACAGAAGATAAAATTAAAACGCTTCGTCATGCGCTCGTGGGGGCTGAATTTTAGGCCCTTGCGAGGAGGTAGATGAGTCTCTCCAGGCTATCGCTGTAGTTGTAATTCGAGAAGGATATCGGTGGTACACCAAATGCCGGCCTGAATCATGGAGCCATTTTTGAATTTACCCTTATGCTTAGCCCGTCGTTGTTGGGCCATTTACGCCAGGACGTGTACTCTGGCCCCGGTTGGGTTATAGTTCCTGCCATCATTAATTACCAATTACTTGAATTCATGGTGGATGGGATGATGGATGTCAAGTTGCACGTTTTGTTAAAAGAATTGGGAAGCTGTTTCTAGTGCGAAAGAAGAATGTTTTTTTTTATAACAAGATTCTGTCCCTCGTTTTTATAAACCCCGGTCCAGGAGAAAAATCTTTGGGTAGTCTACCATAAATGCTAGAGACAAAACCAACAAAAAAAGGGCCACGCAGCTTGCAACCAACAACCTGAACGAAAAGCTCTGTTAGTGATGGAGGTGAGGGGTTGGCAGTTCACTGTTCATTGTGGCGCGGTTGAGGTGAGGGTTTGGCATTTCACTGTCATTATGCCACGGTTGATGTTTTTTTTTCTTTACTTTTTTTTCTTTTTTCTTTTTTCTTTTTAATGGAAAATTGTGGCACGGTTGATGGTTGTAGTTATAATTTAAAACCAAAACCCCTTTTGACGTGGTAGGTGGCTTTCTTTTGGTTACCCACGGTTGGACCACAGCCAACTCCCTTTACCCCCACAGAACGGGACCATTCAATGAACCCGGGTTTTGAAAAATTTTTTCCCCTTTTTTTCGGCGGCATAAACTTATCGTCATTCATATTTCGACCAGCTAGATCTCCAAGACTACAAATCCCTCCCTCATAGAACTGAGGAAGCTCGAGTCAGCAGCTTTTCTGTAGTGAACTAACCAATTTTCTACCCGTGGAAGCCTGAATTTCAATGAATCATAGCCGTACCATTCTCCATGGGAAACACCTCCTTAGCGTCTGGATCATCTTTCCCCTTATCTACCCATGCCGGACAAAAGCTGGTGTCCCTTTGTTACCAATGTCCAAACATGATTTCCCTGAATCTGGATGTCCCTGAGAATATAAATTATTTTGTCATCAAAGACCATAGATGAATTTTAGCAATCTCCTAGCCGTTATGGTAATGCCTGCGTACTTTTTTTTATCAATCTTCTACACGTGCAAAAACGCTTCCTCTTTCTTTGCTTTGGAGTGATGCATTTTAGCAGCGAGGTGACATTATTAAAATCGTTCCAGTTGAACAAACAATTCTTAATATTTTCACCTCAAAAAATAAAACAAGAAACATCGTTCCGAGATATTAGCTCTGTAGGCATAATGCATTTCTGACAATAGCTTTAGCACCTGATCCATCAGATAGAAGACAAGACGGAACTGGAATAGATGGTAATTGGTATGGATAGCAGTAACTTGGATTCATCAAGACGACAACCCCCAGGGCGGGGGGCCCCCCACGCACTCGGTTTATTGAAGATAGGAAGTTACCACTGTCACGATTCCACTTCCCAAGACCCCATAACTTTACTTTAGACACTGAAACTAAATAATAATATTATTGAAAACAGAAGCCACGACAGCATTAGCATCCCTCCGGCCAGCTTCCAACAAAGTTATTCTTGCCTAACACCGATCGGAAACGGCAAGGACGAAGGCCATGCCAGATGCATTCATAAAAAACTGATCTAAGGATTTGATACCGACGATAGGGATTGGGAATTTTCGAAACCGGGGTTTGAACAAAAGTGTTCGTCAAATTCCTGGCAGATACCGGCTGTTTCATTGCAGCTGGGCACTGGTTGGTCGTAGATCACCCAAAACCAGAAATCCGAGGGATGCTGCCAATCGTGAGCGCCCGAGGCCAGGAACCCGTACTGCAGTCCCCTCTTGACCGAGGGCTTGGGCGTTTACGTTTTCTTGTCAAGGGAGCTGGAACTAGGACGTCAGCAATGATGACTTGTGTAACATGGGCAGAACCAGGAGGTGAGGATGAGAAGGGAGTGACAAGGACTTGCGTGGTGTCATTGCAAGAGGAGGCAGGAAGGAGTGGAGAATGCATTGGTTTTCTGTGAATTGCTGAAACTTGTTTCCTTTTAATATAAGGGAAATTTTTCTAGTGTTGGGATGGGAAAGAGGCGGTGCATTAAAAAGACCGGTGGCTATTCCTTAGCTTCATTATCATCAAACAAAAAAAAGACTGTGATTTGGTGTTGTTTTGAGCTTTACCTTTCTTGTTCTAGGTGTCGTTGTCGGTGTGTCTACAGTCTTCAGAGATGAATATTTTCACCAGAAGAACTAGTATGACGCTCTCACATACCGTAAACTAAAAATTAAGGAGCTTCGTTACCGTGGAAAAGTACCGAATATGCTTTACTGCTACGAATGGGAATTGAATGGTGTTCAATTCTTTCAACCCGAAATTATTAGCCCTACTTCTCCAACAACTTGTGACGCTCATTATATCGACTTCAGCTCCATGAAATTGCCCGCAAAAGTAATTCTTCAATCTTTTGAATCCTATGGTTTTTTGCGGGGGAAAAGGAATGTAAAAAATGGAATATTGCTTGTTACTTTCTTCCGGTGAAGAGTAAAAGAATCCAACTATTTGAGTGTTTGAATGCCCATTAAAGTTTGAAGTGAGACCTCCTAAGTTGGAATCCTCAATAATTTAAGCTCTTGATAGTCTTGCTTTAGTAATTGCGTGGTTGTTAGAGATTTGGGTATTGTAGTTGCCAATTACATGGTCTCTGCCTTATATCATATGATAGATTCCGTCTTCCCTGACTCTGAGGCTGAGAGATGGCGGCTTGCCGAAGTACTAAACTCCCCAGAGATAGCATTGATGATGCCGGGAGGCGATCGATCTTCTTGTTGTTCCTCCCTCATTGGTGGTTCTAGCTGCGGTAGCGTTCTTGGCTGATCTTCTCTTGCTTCAGACCGACGTCTGTGGAACATTAAGAGAGGCGTAGTTGTGAAACCTTCTGGGAGGAACTTCTTCGCGCCCTTCCGTCAGGGCTTCTTTGACGACGAGCTCGAGGAGTTCGGACTCGCTTGCACTCGAAGGGAGTCCGGGAGCGCGGCCGAACTTCATTCGGCCCTCCATCAGCCATGGATTTACTAGACTCGCCCGCCTGCCACTCTCCTGTGGCTCCCTCATCTCTCAATTTAAAGGCTTCTTTCGTTCGGGCATATCCTTTAGCCCGAGCTAACAGATCGGCAAATTTCTTGGGGTACATGTTCTCCAAGGAGAACAGCAAATCATTCTTCTGAAGGCCGTCCTTCAGTGCGGCCATTGCAACAGACTAGTCCACGTTCCGGACCTCCAATACAGCAGCGTTAAACCGGATGACACAAGCCTGGATAGATTTTTCCTCCTACTTGATATTTATTAGGGAATCCGAACCTCGACACGAACGTCGGCTACTGACGAAGTGAGCCGCAAACTGATGGTTTATCTAGTCAAAGGAGAAGATCGTACCCGGCTTTAATGCCGAGTATCAATTTCTTGCTGCTTCCTTTAAGGTAGACGAAAAAGCTCGGCATAAGATGGCGTCTGGTGCGCCATGGAGCAGCATCATAGTTCGAAAGGCTTTCGGATAATCGACCAGATCAGAGATTCCATCGTAGCTTTTAAACCAGAGAAAGCTTGAAGTTCGATGGAATGGACTCTTATATAATTCGCAGAGAGAAAGGGGGATCGGTGCGAACGTCGTCATGGTGAGCCAGGGCAACGTGGCCGAGCTCCTCAATCCGACGATCCATCCTCCATAGTTTTTGATCGAGGACGTCATCTCGATCGCAGACCTTGAAAGGCTTCCAGCTGTAGATGAAAAATATTTCTTTCGGAGAAGAATAACGATCCGAACAAGAATTCTCTACTCTCTGTTTTTCCTTTCCAGGGGCGACGAGTATGCTAGCCCAGTGCTCTTTCTTGGAACCGGTTCCTGACATCCTGATGGTGGATTTTCTGACGGAATCGCCGTCGGAGGCTGCCACATGGCCTGCACCATCTCGGTGAGGCCCTGAACCCGCTGCATCAGCAGGTTAAACTGCTATGGATCTACCATGACCGCCGATGGAGGAGGTTGAAGCGCCGGCGCTGGAGCCGGAAGGGATGGATCCGGCTCAGATCTGGCGGCAGAAGCAGTAGATCTCTTGTTAGTCGCCTTCTTTGGAGGCATTTCTTGGGATTAAGAGAGAGGATGGAGATGGACCTTGGAGAAGAAGCTCCACAGGGTCGATTGAGCACTCCTTTAAGAACAAGAATACCTCGAAAATAGAGGTCCTCTTAGCGCCAATTTTGTTGGTGCAGAATCTGATCGACGTCGGATCGAGCTGGAGCTGAGGAAGAGGTCGCCGTCGGTGATCTGCAAAATAAAGTTCCGTCCGGAGTCGGTGGTGGTGACTCCGGCAAGATCCTCCGACGATCAAGTCAGCTCTTCTGGCCAATAGAAATAGAGTGCTCAGTAAAGAGTTCGGCAGAGTTTCGGGAAGGAGAAGAGAGCTTAGAGAAAACGTATATGGAGGATGCCTTTTGTAGATGGAGTTCTGGAGTAGACTGATAGTGGCAGCCGTAGCTGTCTGGTAGCTGACCGCTCGGGGCTGCGTGAGAGAGGCGCCGTCTGCAGCAAACTGATAGTGACAGCCATAGCTGTCCGATATTGAGCCGTTCGGGGCCACGTTGAGGGGTGAAGAGTTTTGACGTATGTCAATTTCAGAGGAGTTTGGACTCCTAAAGGGAATACGGCTAGAGGAGATCATCCGGGAGGAATGCTACCTGAAATCTGGAAGTAATCTGTTGGAGGAATCCGGATGGAGTTCGACTGGTGGAGAAGTTCGGCTGAAGGAGAAGTTCAGAGATGTTCGGCTCCTGAAGGAATCCGACTAAAGGAGAGATCCGGAAGGAGTTCGGCTCCTATAGGCATCCTATTAAAGGAGAAGTTCGGAAGGAGTTCGGCTCCTGTAGGCATCCGTTTGAAAGAGAAGTTCGGAAAGATTTCAGCTCCTGTAGACATCCGTCTGAAGGAGAGGTCCGGAAGGAGTTCGGCTCCTGGAGGAGTCCGACTGAAGGAGAGATCCGAAGGGAGTTCGGCTTCTGGAGGAATCCGACTGAAGGAGAAGTCCGGAAGGGGTTGAACTCTTGTAGGCATCCGTCTGAAGGAGAAGTCCGGAAGAAGTTCGGCTCCTGAAGGAGTCCGACTGAAGAAGAGGTCCGGAAGGAGTTCGATTCCTATAGGCATCCGACTGAAGGAGAAGTTCGGAAGAAGTTCGGCCGTTGGAGGAGTTCAACTGCTAAAGGAGTTCGGCTAGGGCTCGGCCGCTGAAGGAATTCGGCTGGGGTTCGACCGCTGGAGGAGTTTGGCTGGGGTTTGGTCGCTGGAGGAGAATTTTCGATCGAAGCTCTTCCATGATTACCAGTTGCATTAGACTAAGCATCAGGCTGAACTTCGGCGGGAGCGGAGTTTATCCCCAACACAAACTATAAGGCGACAAGGTTATGTGTCTGTCATGTTGGACACTAAAAACGGTATTGAGTAGGTATATTTTTAATAGCAAGGTTCACAATATTTGTTGAGTCTAGTTATTTGACTAGACTAGATGGGATGATGTGAGTTCTGATTTAGATGATCATCTATGTGCAACAATTTCAAGTTGAGGCCCTTATAAGAGGAGCATCATGTACATGTGTGGAAGAGTATAGGGAATTTTTTTTTTTTTTAAAGAAAAAAGATTCCATCTTTTAAGTTAAAGAATGCCTGGTCATATTTAGTCCAAATATGTGGCAATTCTACACTTGCCCAAAACTGGTGTGCATTTCAGGAAGAATCATATTCCTTAGTGTTTTTCACATTATCTCTCAAAATTGGACTATACCTTGTAAGACATTAGACAACCATACATATTCAGCTGTTTTGTCATTAATATGCATATTGAACCAAATTTTGGATCAAATACTCCAACTTAGATTAGCTGTTCCAGGTGCAGAATAAATATATCAAATTTTATTTTCTCCAAATAAGGAGCTTTCAATTGTGACATTACTTATTTGTCTTCCTCCTTTTACTTTTTGAGATATGTGGTGATGGTTGCTCTATAATTTTGTATGTAGAAACATCTATGGCATGTTATGCCATAGACATGTATGAGCCGCATATGTTTATGCCAGCCTCGAACCGCTTGTTTGTCATCTCACCAAACCTGAGTTTTAAGCCCAGTTATTCAGTACCATCCCAATCACCTCATCTTCTTTCCATATCATTGATATTCTTCATTTTCATGCTGTAGTTGCTCCCCTAATATATGCCATTCCACTTTGTTTATTGAGAAAAACATAAATTCATTTTTTCACTTATATTTGTGAAAAGAAATCACAACTTCCATAAGTTCTCATTCTCTATGTTTTCTTCAATAAAAAACAAGATGTTTATCAGCAGCCACAAGCTTATTTAATGAAATACTATATTAATGATGCAAGGTCAAAAAATTCCTGATCAGGGAAAAGGCAAAAGCGATTACATTTATGTATCATATAGATGTGTCCTGACATGTTCCAGTTCTTAATTTGCATGATTGTTTGTTAAAGTAATTCACTGCTTTGTTGTCCTGACATTTGTAATTTGACATGACTATTACAATTATATGTTTATTTTTTTAATCTTAAGCTACCTTGTTGGCATTTTCTTAATAAACTTCCTGCTTATGCTAGTTATGATTCTAGTCGATTTATTATTTGTAAGGCTTAGTGAATGTTAAACGTGATATACTTATATTCTCATGAGCATGTGATTTTTATTGTTAGGGTTCAATGTATTATTTAGTTTAAAGCTTAGTGGTTACTTTAAATATTAAATGTGACATACTGATATTCTTATGAACATCTGATTTTATTGTTAGGGTTCTATTGTTTTTAGGAGCACTAATATTGCAATTTTCTTGGATTGTTAAACTTACGGCCTGGTTCATGTTTCACCACATTACAGGGGTGGACCATTTATGAGATCCTAAGATATGCACCCCAGCACAACTGGACTGCTTATGAGGAAGCTTTGAAAGCAAACCCTGTTCTGGCCAAAATGGTGATAAGTGGTGTAGTTTATTCTCTAGGGGATTGGATTGCACAGGTGGATGCTGTTTTAGGTTATCAATTATTCATAAAATTTGTTGCAGTTTCATTGGCATCTAATTGTATTTTTGTTTGTATACCAATGCAGTGCTATGAAGGGAAACCACTTTTTGATTTTGACCGTGCTCGCATGTTCAGATCTGGTCTTGTTGGTTTTACTCTACATGGCTCCATTTCTCATTACTATTACCAATTCTGTGAGGTTGCTAGCTTCTAGTATTGTTTCCTATATCTGATAACAATTTCTTCTTGTTGTCATGACCAATATGTTGTATGGGAGACTGATACGGAGGTACTCTTTTCCAGTCTCTTTTTCCTTTCCAGGACTGGTGGGTGGTTCCTGCTAAGGTGTTGTTGGACCAAACTGCTTGGGCTGCAATATGGAACAGCATTTACTATGCAGTCCTGGGATTTTTGCGTTTTGAATCACCAAGTAACATATTCAGTGAACTGAAGGCTACATTTTGGCCAATGTTAACTGTAAGCGATGTTCTACGTTGATTATTTATGCCACTCAATCTTGTTATCTCCAATTTTTTTTTATGAATTGAGGCTGCTTTTCCTCTTCAATGGTTGAACACTGAACCTAGCACACATGCATATCAAGTTTGAGCACCATTTCGGTTGACCACTAGCTTGGCTGATTATTCTGGTAGTGTAACTCTTGATGCAAGCATCGGTACTATAGAAAGCAAGCTTAAAATGATTATACTTTAACGTGACAGTCTTGCCACTGGGAAGTAAATTGATCTCGTTGAAACTGAGGAACTGACTGTTGCCTCAAAGTCTCAGGCATACCAGACTGAGTCGGTGGATATATGAGTCATTTGGTGGATCATTCTACCATGTTTTAAATTAGTCACTTTTAGAAGCTGGTCTATTATGGACATTCTGGAGAGGGTAATATATCACAGAAAGTTTGATGTGCATCATGAATTTTTTGAATTCAGCATGATAAATTTGTTTTGTCATCAGTTGTAGTTGTTGTCTAGCTTCATCATGTCATTTGCACGATGCATCAGCATTTTTGGGTTGACAACTTGGTGTGTTTTGGCTTGACAGGCAGGTTGGAAGCTTTGGCCTTTCGCCCACCTGATTACTTATGGTGTTGTACCAGTAGAGCAGAGACTTCTCTGGGTGGATTGCGTGGAGCTGGTTTGGGTGACCATTTTATCAACGTATGCATCAAACCAGCCTGCTCAACATAATGATTATGACTCTCTATCTTGTTATTTTTGGGATTAATCATGTAAACTGTTAATAATGTATTTTTATATTTTAAGACTATGCATGAGATATTATAGGTCACAGAAGTTTATGCCCTTCTCTTTCTTTTTAGTTATTCAAATGAGAAATCTGAAGCAAGAAATTCAGAGGCGATGTCTGAGCCACCTGCTGTTCCTGAGGTAATGTGATTCCTTACCCCGCTAAGAATATTTTCTAAGTCTTGACGGGGAGTGATAACCATCAGTATCGGTGTTTCTCTTTTAATTTTTCCTGCTATTCTTTGTTACAGGAATTGATAAAGTAGATGGAAAAACTGACCATGTTTTGGCCCGAACGTTGTGGGAATTAGCACCACAGATTTTTGTTGGCTGGGAAACGCAGCTAAAGCAGCCCCAGGATCATCAGGTGGGTGCTGTACAGATTACTTGTATAAGAAGCAGAGGCAATGGTTCTTTATTGAGAACTAGTTTTAACACATGCAAGTCAGATATGTAATGCAGCAGTTGGCTGTTACGCGTGTAAATATTACATGGCTTGTTGTAACAGTCATACAAGGTTGATTCAAATAAGTAATTTTTACAAGGTATGTGCCTAATAATCATCAAAGCTTCAGATGGTTGTATTGTGAGCTATTTTTTCTGTTCTTTTCTTTTTCCACTGTGTGTGTGCAATGAACAGAAGATAAAATTAAAACAGCTCGTCATGGCTCGTGGGGCTTGAAATTTTGGCCTTGCGGAGGAGGTAGATGAGTCTCTCCAGGCTATCGTGGAGTTGTAATTCGAGAAGGATATCCGAGTGGTACACAAATTGCCGGCCTGAATCATGGAGCCATTTTTGAATTTACCCTTATGCTTAGCCCGTCGTTGTTGGGCCATTACGCCAGACGTGTACTCTGGCCCCGGTTGGTTTATAGTTCTGCCATCATTAATTACCAATTCTTGATTCATGGTGGATGGGATGATGGATGTCAAGTTGCACGTTTTGTTAAAAGAATTGGGAAGCTGTTCTAGTGGAAAGTAGATATGTTTTTTTTTATAACAAGAGTCGTGTCCCTCGTTTTTTATAACCCCGGTCCAGGAGAAAATCTTGGGTAGTCTACCATAAATGCTAGAGACAAAACCAACAAAAAAAGGGCCACAGCAGCTGCAACCAACAACCCTGGAACCGAAAGCTCTGTAGTGATGGAGGTGAGGGGGTTGGCATTCACTGTTCATTGTGGCGCGGTTGAGGTGAGGGGTTGGCATTCACTGTTCATTATGGCACGGTTGATGTTTTTTTTTCTTTCTTTTTTTCTTTTTTCTTTTTTCTTTTAATGGAAAATTGTGGCACGGTTGATGTTGTAGTATAATAAAACCAAACCCCCTTTTGACGTGGTAGGTGGGCTTCTTTTGGTTACCACGGTTGGACCACAGCAACTCCTTTACCCCCAACAGAACGGGAGGCCATTCAATGAACCGTTGATCTTTCGGCGGCATAAACTTATCGTCATTCATTTCGACCAGCTCAGATCTCAGCTACAAATCCCTCCCTCATAGAACTGAGGAAGCTCGAGTCACAGCTTTCTGTAGTGAACTAACCAATTTTCTACCCGTGGAAGCGAATTCAATGAATCATAGCCGGTACCATTCTCCATGGGAAACACCTCCTTAGCTCTGGGATTCAGTTCTTTCCCCTTCTACCCATGCCGACAAAAGCTGGTGTCTTTGTTACCAATGTCCAAACATGATTTTCCCTGAATCTGGATGTCCTGAGAATATAAATTATTTTGTCATCAAAGACCATAGATGAATTTTAGCATCTCCTAGCCGTAGGGTAATGCCTTGCGTACTTTTTTTTATCAATCTTCTACACGTGCAACGCTCCTCTTTGCTTTGCTTTGGAGTGATGCATTTTAGCAGCGAGTGACATATAAAATCGTTCCAGTGACAAACAATTCTTAATATTTTCACCTCAAAAAAATAAACAAAGAAAACATCGTTCGAGATATAGCTCTGTAGTGCATAATGCATTTCTGACAATAGCTTACACCTGATCCATCAGATAGAAGACAAGACGGAACTGGAATAGTGGTAATTGTATGGATAGCAGTAACTTGGATTCATAGACGACACAGGCCACACTGTTTTATTGAAGATAGAAGTTACACTGTCACGATCCACTTCCAAGACCCCATTAACTTTACTTTAGACACTGAAACTAAATAATAATATTATTGAAAACAGAAGCACGACAGCATAGCATCCCTCCGGCAGCTTCCCAACAAAGTATTCTTGCTAACCACCGATCGAAGACGGCAAGGACGAAGGCCATGCAGATGCATCATAAAACTGATCTAAGGATTTGATCCACGATAGGGATTGGGAATTTCGAAACCGGGGTTTGGAACAAAAGTGTCGTCAAATCCTGGCAGATACCGGCTGTTTCTTGCAGCTGGGCCACTGTGGTCTAGATCACCAAAACCAGAAATCCGAGGGATGCTGCCAATCGTGAAGCGCCCGAGGCCAGGAACCCGTGCAGTCCCCTCTTGACCGAGGGCTTGGGGCGTTAACGTTTTCTTGTCAGAGGGAGCTGGAACTGGACGTCCAGCAATGATGACTTGTGTGAAGCATGGCAGAACCAGGAGGAGGAGGAGGAGAAGGGAGTGACAGGACTTTGCGTGGATTGTCATTGCAAGAGGAGGGCAGGAAGGAGTGGAGAATGCTATTGGTTTTCTGGTGGAATTGCTGGAAACTTGTTTCCTTATATAAGGGAAATTTTTTCTAGTGTTGGATGGGAAAGAGGCGGTGCATTAAAAGACCGGTGGCTATTCCTTAGCCTTCATTATCATCAAACAAAAAAAGACTGTGATTTGGTTGGTGAGCTTTACCTTTCTTGTTCTAGGTGGTTGTCGGTGTGTCTACCGTCTCAGGAGTGAATATTTTCACAGAAGAACTAGGTATGACGCTCTCACATACCGTAAACTAAAAATTAAGGAGCTTCGGTACCGTGGAAGTACCGAATATGCTTTCACTTGCTACGAATTGGGAATTGAATGGTGTTCAATTCTTTCAACCGAAATTTATTAGCCCTACTTCTCCAACAACTTGTGACGCTCATTATATCCGACTTCAGCTCCATGAATTGCCCGCAAAGTATTCTTCAAGTCTTTTGAATCTATGGTTTTTTCGGGGGGAAAAGGAAAATGTAAAAATGGGAATTGTGCTTGTTACTTTCTCGGTGAAGAGTAAAGAATCCAGACTATTTGATGGTGGTTTTAATGCCCATAAAGTTTGAAGTGGACCTCCTAAGTTGGAATCTCAATAATTTAATGTCTTGATATGTCTTGCTTTAGTAATTGCGTGGTTGTTAGAGTATTTGGGTATTGTAGTTGCAATTAGTCATGGTCTCTGCCTTATATCATATGATAGATTCGTCCCTTGTTAGCAAAACAAGGGGAATGATAAGATTTATAACAATTTCATATATATCAGTCTTGCATCATTAAGACCCCAGGAAACCATGGGATGAACCATTCGAGGTGTCCATCCACCGTCCACGGCAACGTCAATAAAGGATACTGAAGGCAGTATACGAACACTAGAGCCAACAAATTGCCATTGCATGGATTTCAATCGAGAGAATCCATGAGAGGTTGCCATAGAATTATAAATCCTCACAGACGTCACTCAAACGGTGGAGTCTCATCTAATGGCTGTTTTGTCCTAGTGGGGAAACTACGTTACATGTAAATGGAGAATATCTTATAAGACAAAAGGCTCAGGACTCTGCAGTTCTTACTCAAATGACCAAAGGTGAAGATCCCGCAAATGGATTATTACAAATTTCAACCTTATGGTTCTAGTCTAGGGCCTCTAGGCAGAGACCTTTTTTTCTTTCATTGTCGTCCGAGCACTGGCTGTTGATTTTTTTCTTTATCTTTTTTTTTTTTTTTTTTTTGCTTGGTCTATAATATTAAATGGCACCTTTTTTTCCTTATTTTTGCTCCATTGGAATTACTCTTACTTGCTTTAACATGGGGCCTTAGCAAAGCATACGCAAACTGAAAGAAAAACGTATATAAGGTTTGGCCATGATGTGCTAGAAACTCAAGCCATATCCATTACGGCTGAGAGCTGCAGTGACCTCATAATGTAAGGCTGCCATAGTTTTAATGTGGGGGCTTGGCTGGGCATACTCGAACATAAACAAGGAATAAAGGTTGAGATGCAATTACTCGAGTCATTTCTGTTACGGGTAACCTGGAATGGATCTCGCGTCATGTAGGGTCGAAAAGTTTTTAGCCAATCCGCTTGCTTGGACCTTAACCCCACCTCGTGATTCAGTGCTAAAAAGTATCGCCAAGGCAGAACCCATTTAAATGCCGAAAGCTTTGGACCTGGGGATATCACTCCATGCACTTATGGTGAAACTACAGTATTAACTGTGTCTGATGGTGAAAAGATACCGTCTCTTTTATTTCTAATACATCTAGTTTAATAACTACGGTACGTTCCAAATGACCAGTCTATAGTCCACACAATTTACTCTAAGCACGATCTAAGACCATGCTGACACTCGAAGGATCTCCAGTAGAATCACTGAAGCCAACTCCTTATTCAAACCAAACATCCTACCACCAGACATTCCTTCTACAGCTCTGAGGCAATACTACAACACCACAACACGAACAATAACAGACGGATAATGCTGCAGAAGGTGATGAGTTGGATTGGACTCGCTCAAGGAACCGATCGACGAAAGGGATTTGGAACTTCAAAACCGGGGTTTGGAACAAAAGTGTCATCAGCTCCTGGGATATACCGTCCATTGGCAGCTGCGGGTCCACTGTGGTCTAAACCAACGATCTCAGGTTTCTCATGGCTGCCAATCGTGTGACGTCCGATACCAGGAATTAAAACAGTACCTTCGTGGTCGAGGCACTCGGTCTGTTTCTTGTCAGTGGAAGCAGGAACTTGACGTCCGGCAATGATCAACTGGGTGGGGGATAGCATCAGCAAGAAGAGAAAGGAGAGAGAGAGGCACGAGGAACACGCCATAGGAAGAATATGGAAGGAGTGGAGACAGGCTGTTGTGATGATGAATGGAATAGAGGAGTATGGACTTCCTATATAGGACTATTGTTTCAAGAGTTTGGATGAAAAATTGCGGTGAGTTATGAGATTTTTCAGTCAAGGGCCGACTTCTCTTTCTGTTCTATTAAGTCCGGGTTTGGTCACTTTAGTGCAGTCCTTGAGGATTTTTTTACTTTGCTTGAAGAACTGCATGCCATGTACTTCCAAATTTACTAGACTCAATTTTTCGTTGTTCAATTTATTACCCCATGTTCACCAACAACTTAGAACACTCAATAAATTTGCTGTTGGTGGATCCAATGTGTTTTCTTACGTTGTGCATCCTTAATTACTAGTTATGTTTTAAAAGAAGAAGAAGAAGCTCATGTCTTTTTTGATGAAGGCAGCACTGCATTGGCATAAGAAGTTCATGATATTCTAATGTAATAAATGCATGGTCAAGGGTACATTATTCATGATTAGTAACAATTCATGAAGCATATGCTATGACCAGGAGGTATTAATATAAACACGTCGCTGGCTAACGAGTGAGTTCTAGTAGGACTTATACATCATAATTCAAATACCAATGTCATGATAGTGATTCAAGTTCACTTCAATGATAGAATTCTTAGGAAGTATGTCATGTGTGCTAGATCTTTCCTTTATTTTAATCTTTAATTAGTTTCACGACATGGTTTAATTGCAAAATATCTTGCTGAAAGAGAGAAAAATTATGTGAGGAACTCTAACAGTTGGGCAGGAGATTGCGACCGTGGGAGGGACAGCACAAAGCCAGAGCAAGTGACCTTCCATTACCACGGACAGGTTCAAGTGCCAACTACTGTTGCACCGGCCGGAAAATGAATGCTGTCCTGCAAAATGATTGCAACTTTCTTGCTTTCTTTTTCTCTTTTTCTTTTTTGTTGCAAAATACTATTGCAACTTTGTACTTAGAGTTCTCAATGGAATGGCTCTATCGTGTGAAGGGAGTAATCGGATGTTGTAGTGCAATCTTAGCAAGAACTACGGCATTCTGGATTTAGCAATACAGGCTAATCTTAAATTTGTGTTGAGCTTTATTATTATATCAACATATCTAATTTTCATAGAGATCAACGTAACCCTGAGTTTAGGGGATCCTATGAACCCAGCCGCCAGGTTATTCTTTAAAGAAACTTTAGTTTTGGTGAGAGTAGTCTGAGAGAAAAGAGATAAACTCCAATTCATCTCTTGTTTGGTTCGGATTTTAGTATCTCAAATTTCGGATTTTAGTATCTCAAATTCGTCCTACGGCAAAGCCTACAACAAAAAAGCTCATGAATGTAAAGCAGGCATGCACACCCTGCAAGAGCACACGGCCTAAGATGCACTAGTGCACGGTCTACCATGCAGTCCAGAGGGGCGACATGTGTTCTCTACGTGCGATCTATCATGCGGATTACGCGATCAAGTGGCTACGGATGCGTGCAGGATTGGTCGAATGGCCAGAAAGGTTTTGGAGTCTTAACAGAAGACTTGGACCAACTAGGACATGATTTTAGAATTTTTTTAAAAAGAGCTTGATGGCTTGTGGAGCATAGAGAGCATCGCGTAGCGGCTAAGGCAGCGATCAGAGCCTCAATCTTTTTGTGAGAGAAGAGAGCTTTGTGAGGAATCTGTATTTCTTATTGAGAGAGAGATTAATGTATGAGAGTTGAGAGGGTGTGATCTTCTTTTGTATTTATTTTCTCTCATAGTGAAGCTTACAGATCCCGTAGAGATAAATCTTGGATTAATCCATGTTATTTTGATTTTGTTTTTCATACATCTCTTCTTCTTTTCTATTATGGTATCAACATCATCGGCATTGCAATCCTGGGTGTGAATCCGTATTCCATACTTTTGAGGAATCTTCTAAACAATCTCCTAACGTGCTTCTCATGGACCCAGCAATAACTGTCCTGTTCATGTCTCAATTTCGGTGCTTGTGAAGCTGGTTCGTGTATAACAAGAAAGCCGTGAAGTTTGCTTGAGCCCACCAGACATCACAAAAGCTTCACATTTTCTTTTACGCAAGCCAGCGAGTGCCAGGGTCAGAACAAGTGAATGGATAGGAGTAACCAGGGTGGCTGCTGCTCAAATGGATTAGCTGGACAGGATCCAACCACATCAATTTTTCACCACCCTCTCACAGACTCGGGCAACCCAACCCAGCCTGCGGCAGGACAAGTAATCACGCGCATCCTTGCCTCGCAAGCAACTCTTTGAATTGAAGAATTTCACGTGTTTGGAAACTCCTCGTATTGTTTTCTTTGAGTTCGGTTGCTCCATGGCGCAACTTTTGTACCCCATGTTACTATCGTGGTCTGCCTGGGAAAAAACTTGACATCAAAAGTGTTATTTCTTTTAGTGAAATTTCTGAGGCATAGATTTATTTCCACAATATAGAAAGAGGAAGGGTAAAAATAAACAAGAAAAGAAAGATGATTAGCTACTCATTCCCATGTCATGGCATGTAATGATATCCATGAATGATCGGCAAAGATTAACGTTGAGTTTCCTGTAGAGTTCCGGAATATGAATGCCAACGAGAACGGGGCAGAGCCAATGTACTTCAGACGGTCACCTCTCGCTTTATGATGCACAATGTAGGAGGTGCAAATCTTTTTCTTTTCCAAGGTAAAGGATGCAAAAGCGCCACCCGTCATTTATTGAGTAGGGTAATATAACAACAGAGGATTACGAAAGAAAGAATAGAAAAAGAGACGGTGGGAGAGCATTCAGCATATCCGAGATATATAGATAAAGCTGATCTGAAACCGGGTGAGAAGAGCCCCCTTCGTCAGATACAGATACGGGGACAGAGTCGGTAACAGAGGAAGCTGACCTTACCATCAAAAGAAAGGAGGAAGCTGATCGGAAACAAAGAAACCCAAGTGCAGCACGAGTAAAATACAATGTCTGTAGTGCAAATTTACGTTGGATTTATCTACTCGAATAAATTATTCATTCGCTCGATTCTGCCCCGTTCGCGGAGAACGATTTTTTCTTTTCGATTTTTTTTCCCCTCTTCCAAGTCTTCCAATAGATATGGATAACACTTCTAACATTGTCCAAAAAAAAAATCAGTGGTAGAATTTTAATTTTTAGAATTAAAAAAAAAAAAAGGGAGACATTGCCGGATTTCTTCATTTGACAAATTTTGTTATTGCTGATACAAAAGGAATGAGTATTTTTTAAAAAACAATTAATCACCGATGCCACAGATTAATGGAGGAGCTTGCACTTGCATCCGGTTGCTTTTTACACTTAACAAAATAAAATATGTAAAAAAAAAAAAGGAAGGAGATAAAAATCCCATGGAATACATCTAATGATCCAACGACATGTTCGAGAGGCGACTGCGCGTGGGGCGGAAATTCCACCGCCTCAGGCCACCACTCGGCGGAGCACGTGGAGAACTCCCGCGACGGACGGGAGGCGACAGCGCTCGCCTCAGTAGCTCTCGGCACCCCGATCGCCGGCTCAGCTTCCGGAGCCTTGCAGCCGCCGCCGCCGCAGCCTCGTGCAGGTCCGCCTCAGACGACCGCCACCCCGGCTGCACCCGGAACCCCAGAGAGGAGGAGGGCACGAGATGGTTCGGCCGCCTCGGGATTGCTGCCCTTGCCGGAGTCGCCGCCTCCGGCCCCCGGTGGGACGGCGGTCTAGCTCTCAGCGGCTCGCCAGTGCTGCGGTGATTCATTGAGTGTATTCTACTTCGTTTCTTGGCTATTTGGAAACTTGCTTGCTTCTTCTTCTTCTGGTCTATATTTATGTCTTAAACTTGTTACCATCCATCGGATTCTACGATTTCGTGGTAGACCGGAAGAATCCGGCGTTCAGCTTCCGGCTAGGTTATTCTGACTAGGTCGCTGTTTGACAATTCCAAACTGATGGTATTCTTTCGTGGAGGACGGCCCGCACAACGACTTTGACTTCGTTGCACGTCGCGTGGTCTTTCGAATTTATTTTTCGGGTCTGGTGTCCGCCGAACCAGGTCCAAAGCACGCGGAGGAAAAATTATTAGGTAGGATAAGTCTATCTAATAATTTCTCCAGGATAATTCCAGTGGCGGTCTCCCAAGCTGCCGAGCATCTCTCTCTCTCTCTCTCTCTCTCTCTCTCTCTCTCTCTCTCTCTCTATATATATATATAGAGAGAGAGAGAGAGAAAAGTGCCAACAATCAAGCCCAAATAAGAATGTCTTATTATTTTGCCAAAAAATTAAAAATAAAAGTGTATCATTGTATCTTCATCATTAAATTATCTCAAGAACCACGTTTAGTAGAACTGTTCTGACCAAATCCCATTAAGTTTAACAAGGATTACGCAATTTCTACTTGTCCTGACCCCTCCCTCTAGCCTTGTCTTGCCCGCGACTATCAGCTAAGTTATTGAAATAGGATGTAAATAAATACATAAAAATATATATTAAGAATTTCTAAATTATATATTATTTTAATAATTAGTAGTTGAAAAATTATTGATTACACTCAATGAATTAAATCATTGATATTAGATTCTTAATCACCAATTTTACTTAGATTGTTACGTGGGTGTTCGATTATTTTTTCCTTTTTTTTTTTAATTTGTTAGATAGGATGTGGCTATGATACGGCATGATAATTCATCTTAGACATGTTCAATGTTATTTGAACATCAACTAGATGCTGATCTAATTGACTTGAGTCACATCGAGCTGAGATAAGAAGTCGAGATTTATTACGATCTATTCTATATTTTAGATATGCTCCAAATTAAATAAATAATAGCTAATTTTAGCTAAATAATGTACTTCATCAATCATACTCTTTCTTTCGAAATCGATCAATTGCTCCATCTATCCAAATAAGTTTTCAGGCTCCACTGTTTTTTTTTTTTTCACTATTCTTTGATGACTAAATTGAGTGAAAGATCGCAACCAAAAATAATTTCAATAAGAAGCTCGATTTGTAAGTTACTACAAATCCATTCACTCTTGCACAAGATTGGCCACCAGCAGCAACTGGTTGTAATTAAACCTAGTTTATACATATGGCTGGACGCACGAATATTATGATGGGATCGGTTACATAACTTAAAATTAAATTATGGATATAAACAGATAGGGGGGGATAAGGATCGTACCGAATTATACTAAGCTTATAAACTAAACTAGTTCGACAGAACTTGCTCATGATAATTGCAATAGTTCTGCAGAACCTCTCTTTTTTTATTTATTTATTTATTTTTTCTGACACTTTGCATGATGCCTGTGAACTTGGTCGCACTTTGTGGTGCTGCTTTATGATCGTTTAAATATTATTTTATTTGCTGTCGCAGGGCAAGGAAAATATATTATATATTGTAGTTTATGATTCCATTGATCATATCTGGGATCTAATTGCGACGATGCGGGCCGGTAACCGAAATAAACCGACAAATATCTGATAAGTTGTCGTATTCTTATTTTCTGAAAGCCAACCTCGATTCAAGTGTTCAACTCAGACCTGAAAAATATAGTGTTGCTGTCTAGGCCCAGCAAAGTATCCTTGATATGTGGGTCCATTGGTGGAGCCAGGCTAAGCCAACCAAGGCAGTCGAATAGTTTTAGTTGAACCAAGTTTCAGTAAATGAGGCTGGACCTGGCAGAGTGAACCCTTGACCTAGAGGAACCTATTTAAAAGTTGTAGACCTGGCCCTGGTGTTTTCAGGGCATTGCTGAAATCAGCCATAAGGAAATAAGACTTGGCCAACTTATGGGACCTGACTGGCTCTTATTTTGATTCAAACCCTTGTTAAAAAGGATCATCTTATCATGGACTTGGCACTGCTCCAATTTAGCTAGGAATTATAGGAGAGTTTGGAGGACGCTTACCTTGGTCATCATTTTACCTGTTCATGCTAATATTATATTATACAAACTGTGCTTGTGAAGGGCAGGTTTTGGCTTGCTGTGTAACGGAAACAAAGAGTTTCCTCTGGCTTTGAGATTCCTGCATGGTACTTGATGGCATTCATCCGTGCATATCCACCAATAGTTTTTATTGCATCTTCTAACGTGTATGAAACTAGGAATCTCTCTCTTGCTGCAATATAGGGGACCTAAACCATGCACATTTTTCTTAATGCTATAATAAGGTTGTAAATAGGTTGGATTGACTCATGACGTAAAGGATCCGTGAGATTGGGTTGGATTCTAAAATTGGATCCATTCCATTTGCTAAGTAAGATCCGAGTCCATTAAATTTGGACTCGACCCAATCTGATCTGCTTAATTTTATGGGTTGATTTGGATTTTATGCTCAATGACTCGATCTGATCCAAACTCAATATTCACCTAATTTTATAGTTTTTAAAATTTAGATGAATATATGATTGGATTTAAATCACATGTCCATATCAAGTCTTGGTCTCTTTTCCTAAGTTTTGAGTGGGTTTTTTTTTTCAACGATGGTGGGGATGCGATTGTAGTTAATCTGCTATATGGTGCCGTCTTGATTTTCTTTCTGAAGATGCTAATCACCTTCTCTCTTTTTCCATGTAAATTGTAAATCCAATCATGGTGATTTTTAATTGATATATCTTTTGATGAATACACTGCATGCAGTATTGAAATGTTAGAGGGCCTAGTAATATATTTTCAATTATTTTAGAAGATCAATCATTAACAGCATCTATAAAACACGTATTTCTTCTGAGTTGAATTGTTTGAAAGTTGTGTGGTTGCTAAGGAGGTGAGAGAGAAGGCATTTAGCAAGGAATGTTCTCTAAATTAAATAAAAGAAGTTTGAAAGAAAAAAATAAAGTTCAATGGAAAGAGATAGATAGGATTATAGTTCATTAACATGATTAAAAATATAGATGTACCGGTCCGGGTCCAAACTAGATCTAATCTGGATCCAAATTTTTCATGTTGGGTTGGGCTATATATGGATTCAACTCGATTTCAACGAGGCGAAATTTTTATTTATGGATCCGATCCAATCCAATCCGATATTCTATTAGGTTGGATCTGGATCCAATATTAGAACTCGATTAAGAAATTTAAGTACTCGGGAGTCCCACCGGAGCTAGCCCATCACACCATTTTGCATCCCGTGCTTGTTACATGGTTGAAAATGGTTACAGTTTGAAGGAAGGCTCCGAAACAGCAGGGTAGAGTAGTTCCTGGATTTGCTTCACCAAAATGTAGATCCTGGATGCTTCGCATCCTTGATGTCGGTTCTAGAGTAGCGTGCAAATTTGCGGACTTGATCATGGCTGAGAATTCTAACTGCAGCTGCGTCGTCTAGAATGAGAATGAGGTGGAATTGGAAAAGTTGGTCGTGACACGTTCCATCGATCGTGCCGCGTTGAAGGACGCTCAACCATGTAGGTGGTTTCGGAGACCACTCAACGTGAGGATCACATACGCTGGGACCAGTTTGCTTGGCCGATTCATCCAGTGGATACAATCAGACAAACAGCAACGAAAAGTTTTTTTTTTTCCAGCCCGCGCAGTTTGCTTGACTGATTCATCCAGTGAGTTCACTCGCGTCACTTCCTACAGGCCTGACCAACTCTAGTCCTCCATGCCATCTGCTTTGTTTTCATCAGCCACAACAGATATTCTAGAGTTTCCTGCTGACCTCTCTGTGAAATTTCTATCCAAGGTGGGTTCTTGGCCGTGTGCTTCGTTCAATTCAACCACGGAGCCCTCACAGGTACGGTTGACCATACTAGTTGTGCTATTCTCGATATATTTTTCCATCAAAATATAAGCTAACCACCGCACAATCATCCATTTTTTGGAGTAGGGTGTTCATAGGAATGTGCATCCGATTTTTTAAATTTAAAATTTATCAAAATTTTAAAAAATCAAACTACTGAATTTATATTTTATAGAATCAAAAATCAAACTAAAATAAACTAAACCTAAACAAACCAAACCAAAATAATTTTGACCTAATTTGGTTTCATAATTCGATTTTGGACTTTCCTATGCAGAGCTTTTGGTTTTGATCTGGATTCATTAATTTTTTTAATAATTTTATTATTTGAACCATGGAATTATGCTTCGACTTAGTATTGTTATTCAAATTCAAATCAACAGCAAATTAAAAAAAAAAAAAAAAAGCTTAATTCAATAAAATTATCTTAAGCTTTTTGTAATCTATCAATATAATATTCATCATAAATCAATCATTTCGATTTTTGATTAGTCAAAGTTATCGAAGATCAAACTGATTAAAAAATTTTAGTTCAATTTTAAATTAAAATTAAAATTTTTAAGGAAAAAATTGAAGTGCTAAATACTAAAATAATTAATAATTTAGCTCGATTTTTTATTAACCGAATCATTGGCGCACCTTTAGATATTTAAGCTTCCATTCACAAGTTGCAATTTCAGCCATGAACTTTGCAGCTGGTGATCGCGCGAGAGATGAGGACATAATATCCATAAGTTCTTTGTTGCTAAGCACATCCTAGACCTGCAATGTCCACTCTTAGTTGGCACAATGTGTTAGTTGGCATGGATATTACTTGGCACGGAGCGTTAGTATGGATTATTATTTGGTACATATCATAATTTGGCATGGACCGTTATTTGGCATGGAGGATATTTTGGTGCGATGCATTGGTCGTTAGGCATGGTGCATTAATCTGCCACGGACAATTATTTTAGAAAGAAGCATATCGTGTTCTATATGCTCATGCCATTTACATGTATCATGTAAACTAATAGACAAACTTAATTATAGCACTCACCTTAAACCCTGTTGTGAATAGTCAACCAAATGAAGTAGCCAAGCCATATCAACAGAGTAGACATCTCGTGCCACCTTAGTCAACTAGATCACCTACAATACAAGATTGAAAATCATGGCATTATTAGAAGGTATTAGTATACATAAAATTCCACAAACATGATTCTTTACTCACATATTTTTTAGACTTTCTATCAGTCATAGATACGTAGTGTCTGAAGCATCTCTCATCTAGATTCACGATAAGTAGGTATAAATATCTACTTGACTTTAGCCAAAAAATGTGGTATCAAGTCTTGCATAGCTTTATTAATAACCTTCCATATGCCCAGCACATGCTCTAAAAGGGAAATAAAATGAAACATACCTTATCAGGCATAAAACTAGATCAAAGCATGATATCACATAAAGAATACGAAATAATTACTATAAAAAAGGGTCACGGCAAAAAGCAAGAGTCTAAACATGGATCCATCAATGCATGCTATTGCAGGGGGGACCAAAAAACACCTATGGCATGGCATGCACATTCCATTACAAAAAATGGAAGTTAACTTCATATATGCTTTATTTTGACTAATTAATATAAAATACTTACATTGTCTTGATCATATTGCTGGATATGATATCATGAACTAGTAGCCTATTGATGGCCCTGATGCTATCATTCCAAACTAATGATCCGGCTAGGAAAATTAGTGCCGAAACTAGATAGAATTTGTTTTAAAGACATCAAAATAAAGTTGATGAAGAAATTAGGCCATGATTTAACATGTCAATCGATTTTTTGCCTTAGAAAGTCTAGGACATACCTACGTTCCTCGTCATCCAGAAACTGCAATCCAGAGAAGTCACGACTGGTTTCAAAAAACATTTTCATGTCACATGAGCATGTGGGATGTGAATAAAATATGAATGCTCAAATAAATGATAATTCTACTTACCACCACTTCATCCTTTTTATAGGGTTTCTTCTTTCTAGGCTTTTCTTTCTATGGAACCCTCTTCTTTTTTTTTTTTCTTTTTCTTTTTTTCCTTTTTTTTTTTTTTTTCCTTTTTTTTTTTTTTTTTTGGATACTTTGCGAAGCAATGAACGATAATGTCTATGAACTAGTTCTATGGGCTGCTCTGTGATCTTTTTTAAATATTATTTTATTTGCTGTGGCAGCCCAAGGAAAAGATATTATATATGCTAGTTTGTGATTCCATTTAGATATAATTTTGACCATGCGGATCCGTAAATTCTACTTGTGTACTCAACGAAATAAACCGACAAATATCCGATGAGTTGCCGCATTCTTGTGCTCTGATTTCTGAAATGCAACCGCAATCCAAGTGCTCAACTCGGACCCAAGAAATGTGGTATCCTTGATATGTGGGTGCATTAATGGTGGAGATAGACTAACCCAACCAAGGTAGCCGAATAGTTTTAGTTGAACGAAATTTCAGCAGATGAGGCTGGACCTGGCAGAGCGAACCCTTGATCCCAGAGGAACCTATTTGAAAGCTCTAAACCTGGCCCTGGTGTTTTCAGGGCCTCGCTGAAATCAACCATAAGGAAATAAGACTTGGCCAACTTATGGGACCTGACTAGCTCTTATTTTGATTCAAAACCTTTTTAAAATGGATCATCTTATTATTGACTTGGCACGGCTCCAATTTAGCTAGGAATTATAGGAGAGTTTGGAGGACGCTTAGTCATCATTTTACCTGTTCATGCTAATATTATATTATACAAACTGTGCTTGTAAAGGCCAGGTTTAGGCTTGCCGTGTAACGGAAACAAAGAGTTTCCTATAGCTTTCAGATTCGTGCATGATACATGATGTCCTTCATCCATGCGTATCCACCAATAGTTTTTTTTGCATATTCTAACGTGCATGGATCTTAAGGTCAGCCATGAAGGACATCCTAAAGGAGGAATCTCTCTCTTGCTGCAATATAGGGGACCTAAACCATATGCATTTTTTTTTAAATGCTATAATAAGGCTGCATATAGGTTGGGTTGACTCATGATCCAACCTGATCCGACTTAATCGACGTTAAAGGATCCATGAGATTGAATTAGATTCTAAAATTGGATCGTTCCATTTGCCGAGTAGGATATAAATTCACTGAATTCGGACTCCACTCGATTTAATCTGCTTAGTTTTATGGGTTTATTTGAATCTTATGCTCAATAACCCGATCTGACATAAACTTAATATTGGACTTGAATGGCTAATTTATGATTTTCATAGTTTAGATGAATATATGATTGGATTCAAACTACATGTCAATATCGAATCTTTCTTTTTTTTCTTGAGCTTTACATAGGTTTTTTTTCCAAGGGTGATGGAGATGCACTTGATTGTAATTAATCAGCTATGTGAGCCATTATGTTTTTCAGTCTGAAAGATGCTAACCACCTCCTATCTCTTCCCATAATGCTAACCACCTCCTATCCCTTCCCATGTAAATTGTAAATCCAATGACTTCTAATTGGTATCTTTGGAGGAAATACTTTCTATACCGCGGGCAGTATAGCTCTGTGGACATCGTCTGTGATGATTTGTGAGCACGTGGAACCTACTCATGGCATCAAAAAAAAATTTTCTACTTCAGATCCGCATGCTCATGAATCACCATGGGCGGTGTCCGTGGAGCTACACCGTCCGTGGTGTAGAAAGTATTGCAAACATCATCCGTGGTGTAGAAAGTATTTTTCTATCTTTTGATGAATACATTGCATGCCGTATTAACATGTTGGAGGACCTGATAATATATTTTTAATTATTTTAAAAGATTAATTATTAATAGTATCTATAAAATGCATATTTCTTTTGAGTTAAACCGCATGGAGGTTTTGTTTGGTTGCTGATGAAGTGAGTGACAAGGCATTTAGCAACGAATTTCCTCCTAATTAAACAAAAAAACTTAAAAATAAAAAAAATAAAGTTCAATGGAAAGAAATAGATGGGATCATAGATCATTAACATGATTAAAAAATAAATATAACAGTATTTTGGGATTATAGATCCGAACTTGAATCGGATCCAATCCAAATCCAAATTTTTTAAATTAAATTAGGTTATACATAAATCCGATCCGATCCGAATGATCTATTGCAGCAAAATTTTTATCTATGAACCTGATTCGATCTAATCTAATTTTATATTAAATTGGATCTGGATCCGGTCCGACCCAATGCTTTTGCACCTCTATGCTATAATACAATCAGGATCACCCATAATCCCGGATGCTTCGCATCCTTGACGTCATTTTTAGACTAGCAGGCAAATATGCGGGCTTGACCATGATTTGCCTTCCTGAGAACTCTACCGCAGCTACGTCGTGTAGAATGAGGTTGAGATGGAATTGGAAAAGTTGGTCGTGACACGTTCTTCCATCGATCGTGCCTTGTTGAACGGCACTCAATCATGTAGGTGATTTTGAAGACCACTCATACCCGTCAACGCGAGGCTCACGGGACCAGTTTGCTTCACTGATTCATCCAGTGGATCCAATCAGACAAACAGCAACAAAGTTTTTTCCAGGCTACACAGGTTTAATGTTTCCACCATGAACTAAGGTGGACAAAACATTCAAACAAAACCTCTGCACTGCTCAATCATTGTGCAAAATTTACAACTCAACTCCACAAGAGGAACTAAGGTCGCATGGCGATGGATCAAACAGAACTAGGAGATTCCTAACAAGCATCAGACAGTCACCTTCTCATCCAAAAATCTTGGAAGCTGAACCAGCGAGTTGACTCGTGTCATTCCCTCCAGGCCTGACCAACTCTGGTCCTCCATGCTATCTGTTTTGTTTTCATCAGCCACAACAGATATTCTAGTGTTTCCTGCTGACCTCAGTGTGAAATTTCTATCCAAGGTGGGTTCTTGGTTGTGCGCTTCATTCAATTCGACCACGGAGCCCTCACAGGTGCAGTTGGCCATACTAGTTGTGCTATTCTCCACAGATTCATATTCAGGATATATTTTTCCATCAAAATATAAGCAAACCACCGCACAATCATCCATTTTTGAAGTAGGGTATTTAAGCTTCCATTCACGAGCAGCAGCTTCAACCACGAGCTTTGCAGCTGACGATCGAGTGGGAGATGAGGACACAATATCCACAACTTCTTTGTTGCTAAGCACATCCCAGACCTGCAATGTCCACTCTTAGAGTTGGTTTAGTGGATAATTATATCTGGGATTTAACTATGAACGTTTGTGTATCATATATTTCTTCAGGTAAAAAAATTATTCAACTTGTACTTGAAAAATATTTAGTGATCAAAGTGCTTGAACAACAGATAGAGACAATTTCATCAACTACATAAACTTATAAAACTACATCACAAGAGAGGCTTATCTCCTTCACCGAGTCGATTATAACTTGTGAACAAATCCTAACCAATGGGGCAAAGAGCAGTTAAAGAGAAGAACTAAACATGGTTGGAGAGACATCTGAACTCATCTGGCTTCTGAATCTTTTTACAACCAAGACTATAATAGACGGTGCTTCTTTTTAATTGAGATAAACTCAACCAAGCTGAACAGAAAGCTCGCTTATCATATAGAATAATAGCTGGATATATCAGTAACTACCACTAAAAAGACTCCACATCATGGTACCGTTCCAGCCATCAAGATTCTAGTCACTAAATCATTTGTCAAATTTATATTTAGTAATCAGAGAAGAGATCTGCATTTTGCTTCTTTTATACAGCATATAATAATATAAGTTTAATCCACATTCTTTGATTAAACCAACCATGGCATAAGCCACATGCCTATCCCAGGATTTATAATGCTAAAAGAAATTATAACACCAGAAATTTGCATACCGATTATGGTTTGTCATGAACATCACTTAAAAAACTGCTCTTGTTGGTAGGAGGAAAACAAAGTCACTGCTGTCTATATACATATAATTAGGATTCAAAGCAGATATAACACTGTTCCATAGGTATTCATCACTGTCACAGTTCCAATATGTCAGCCACTTGGCTTTTCCAACCAAGCAAAAACAACACATCCGTTCTATAAGTATCAACACTATAACAACATATTAAAAACAAAGACGAGAAAGGGCATGACGATTAGAAAACAATGCACAAAGGATTTGCTATATTGTTATGGCAAAAGCATAGTCACAGACAGTAGCAAGGAGAGAGGCATTGGTTCTGTAGAGAAAAACCTATTAATTCAGCATCACACACATGGAAAACCTGGTGAACATGAGCTTTCTTAGCTGGTTCAGTTACCTTGCAGAAGAATAGAAATCAGACATTAAAATCTCTAGATTATACTCTCTTTTATGGTTCTTCCTATTTAGTACTTAAATGTTCTCGGGCAAATGCATCACTGACTCAATATCTTCTCATTTTGCTACCTGAGGATAAAACTATTATATGAATTAACAAGATTCCCTCCCTGCATTATCTCTATACCATTGTTCAAAATGCCCATCTCTGTTCAAGTCTGATAAGATCTCAAGCATCTTTCTTTCTTGCATATTGTGGGATTGTGGCTTACTATTTTTGCATTATCTCCACATAATTATTCTTAACAATGTGGAATTTGTGGCTGGTGAGAGTAAAACAAGCACATCTAATAATCTCCTGATAATCTGTAGATAAAGAGATACATGCAGTAAATTCAAACAGTTAACTTGCATCTTTACAAATCTTGATCATAATAAGCAACCAATGCAGTTTATAAAAGGGTTCCTTGACAGTCCAGAATACATTCCAATGACGGTTACTACGGCCAATATTTTGTATTAGAGATGAAATTCACTAGTATTAGCCTGCCATGTTTACAAATCATCATGCCTATTTTTGATCCTAGTGATGATAAAAATTGTGTGTAACCTGCAGCCCAGTAAACCCTGTTCTAATGCATCTGTCAACTAGCAATGCTAATTCTTACAATGCATCATATGATCTAGAAGTTAGATGATAGATTGCTAAGTGCATTTCCTAGATCCTAGCCACAAGAAAAGCTAACAGGTCAATCAAACCTCTTACATTTGTAGAGAAAATCTGAAAATCAATGATCATTTCAGAAAAAGAATACCTTCAGTGTTAAATAACATGATGCGGTTTTGAAGGACATCCAACTAATGTAATATTGGATAATGTTAACAAGTACCTAAGAAGATCTGTGTATGTCATTGAACAAAGCACAGACTTGATTGGTCACATGACTTTGACATTTAATCATAATAAGGAAGAGAAAAATGGTTCAATGATGGGTGCAGGATTGTGGGATCCTTTTTATCATTGAATTAGATAAAACAAGGGTTGAAAGCTATTTCAACAAAGGGTGTCTAAAAAGGTCTAATGGAGCCACCAATTAGTTCCAGGCATGTTAAAGGTTCAAACCTAAGAAAAATACCCTATAAACTAGTCTACCAATCAACAACTGGTTAAGATGCGAACACTACCAATCCTCCCTAGACAAGGGCATCTTCTCCAGATCGTAAGCTTATATTCTGACAAAAATTAAAGAAAAATGAAAGGAAAAGGTGGGGGGGGGGGCGGAGGAGACAATTGATCATGCTTGCCACTGCTGTTCATTCACTTGGCCACTTCATCCACCTGATCTCCTTGGCATTCGAACCTACATGAATTAGATCCCTAACATGAGAGAGAGAGAGAGAGAGAGAGGGGAGGGGGGGTGGATGGTCTCTCTTTGTTTAGAGTTAGATATGGTATGGTCCGTTACAAAAAGGCAGGTTGATCAAGTGAGCACTATGGCTAGGAGAAGTGTTTTCAGGGTTAAGTATGGTAAAACAGCATTCCTTGTAACAATTGCCCCATCTTCAAACTTTTAAGCGAGGATATTATTCTCTCGATGGTCAATGCTATGCATCAGTTCAAGAAATCTGTGGCATCCAAGCTTAATGGCTAGACGTAAGCATCAAAGTCAAATTAGTTGATGCTTCTTGTGATTTATTGAAATTTAAGCTGATCTCTGAATGAAGTTTCTTGAAAAACCGGGTTCTATGGAATTTGTAGAGTTGTCTAGGTACCATTCGTTGACCCTGTAGATCCATCTAAACCAAACAGCTAGATATTGTCAATAACTAAAACATATACAATAAAGTCGGCTGTGGGCCTACCGAGCCCATCCATTCTTCTGTCCAACCAAAATTTCTTCCACAAGCTCCATTATCATGAAATGGCTCTTGTCATCTTCTATTTGGCCATAGGTTTCAACATATTGCAGTTACATCTCATCAGCTGTCAAGAATAAACCATAACCAATATCCCGTATATCTAGGGTTGTTTCTGTGTGCTACTTTTCATGGACTGGTGCCATCAGTGGCTGAAGGCAATCCATCGTGAGATTTCATGCCCAAGTTAATTAATAAATGGAATGCATGCATGCCAGCAAACAGAGCAGTGAGCACGACATCCAATGCTATTATTGTTTAGACACATGGCCATGTGAGAAGACAGTTAAGCAATCAAGTTGCAATACAAGCGAATGGTCAAACATTTGTTTAAGACTACTTGTTCCTTCCATGTAAACTCTAAGTTTTTACAAGCTCTTGGCGTCCGTGAGCTTGAAGTTTTCAGGAATGCTAATTTCACTTAAAAGCAAGCACAGAGACATATGCAAATCAAAGAGAAGAATGCCGTGTCATCATCTAATAGCAATGCAATTGTGTGGTTTTCTGGACATATATTTGGAGCATGTACGCAATAGCATATGTAAACGATCGAATAGAAAGATCGCTGTTATAATGAAAAGATTATAATTTCTGCAAGAATGGATGGTTTGTCCATGATATTGATATTCAATAGAAATTAAATATGAATGGCAGGATTTGAATGCCAATCTACAAAGAAAAGAAAGGCAACTCACGCCATCAGATGCAAGAACGACAAACTGGTCCCTTTCCGTGAGCGTCCAGTGGAAGAACTCCGGCACCGAGATCACTCCATAATCCTTCAAGCAGAAATCCCCGAAAGCTCTAGCCATCGCCAGCCCAGGAGCATCGTCAAATGGCAGCCACACCCTCGGCACTCCGGGCTCATCCTGCAGCGAAAACACCCTGCCCCTGCACCGTTTGATCCTCTCGGCTTCTCCTGCAGCATAGAGACCGGCAGCAAAAGTTGGCACACAGCAGAGTCCAACAAAATTCAATTCGACTAAGGAGAGGAAAAGAAATGGATTTCATACTTGGGAGATCAGGCTTGAGGTCGACCGTTAATTGCACAGCGACAATGGAACCGCTGCTATCATCGTTGGACCCCAAGACCGCACGAGAATCGCCAATGTTGCCAATATAAAGCTTGGAGCCCTAAACGTACAAAGCCAAGAACCTCAGGGGATCAGGAGGGAGGGAGGGGAGGTCGGGTTGAAGGAGATTAAGATGTGGGGTAGAGTAGAGCGCACCAGCTTGAGCAGGGTGACGGCGGTGGTGCCGCTGCAGAAGCAATCGAGAGTGGGGTGGGAACGGAGGTCTCTGTCCATGGACTTGTACGACCTCACGAAGGCCCCTCTCCAAGCTGAGAGCAACAACTCCCCCTCCGCCTCCTCGTGTTCCTTCCCCGCCTCCGCATCGCCGGCAGGAGCCCGAGGGGCGCGCCTCCTCCCGAGACATCCCAGTCCCGTACGACGGGCGACGGCGCCGCCGAGAGGAAGAGAGGAGAGGAGCTTTAAGGGGAGGGCATTCCGGACCTTGCGCGCCACGAGGTGGCCCTGCGGGCCGTGACCGTCGAACACACCACAGAGGACGCCGCCTTCCATGCCGAAATCCTTCATCGATGAATCAATCAATCAACGATACTTCAAAAAAAAATAATAAATAAAGGAAAAAGAACAAAGATAGAAGGGGGGGAAGAGAAGGGAAGGAGTAATGGAGCGGCTTTGGTCGTTGTTTCTTACTTCCCAAAGGATCATGGCGTCCTGGTTGATGCCCTTGCGGCCCTGCTGGGTGTAGATGGAGGAGGTGCTGCTCCTGCCCTCGTTCGAGAAGATCCTACCCGGCACCAAATACAGCTGGTCCTCCCGCAGCAACTTCGACCGCCAGCCGGCGCCGTTCCTCCTTCTAGCCGCGGCGGCAGTGGCGGTGGCCACGGTGGTCTGGCAGTTCCCCATCAGAGCCCCAATGGCACCAGGAAGAATAAGAAAGAAAGAGAGAGACCCCCCCCCCCCCCCCTCCTCCTCCTTCCCCGCTGGTCCCCCCGGTATAAATAAATTGCGGAGGGAAAACAGAAAGAAAAGGAGAGGAGAGAAAGGAATGAGTAAAAGAGAGGAGAGGAAGAAATGGAAGTCTTTCGTTCGTTTCCCTGGTCGGGTGGGCTGCGGGTTATCTCAGTGAAGATGGGGGTGGACTGGGGGCCGTACAGGAGAAGAGACGACTTTCGGGGTAGAGGAACCGAAACAAACAGGGGAGCGTGCAGACGAAAACATTTCCTGCACCAATGCCAACAATAGCATTACGTTAAAACCAATGAAGTGAGAGGGCTAGAGAGAGAGAGAGAGAGAGAGAGAGAGAGAGAAATCTTCCAATGAGACGACTTCGACCAAGCTGGCGGGAATGGCGTATGCTGTTACTCTTTACCATATTTTTTTTTTTTGAGGAAAAAAAAATGCATCCTGTCGGAGACCACAGGGTGCGGTTTCTTTTTCTTTTTCTTACTCCCCCTTGTGACCCGGTCGGAGTGGCCATCCATCCGGGGATACAATCGATTAATGATCGTTGTTAGTATTTAAATCTCTGCTACAACTACCGCATAATTAAAAATAATCCAGAAAAGCATAATATATATCTTTCCAAAGGCAGGGGTGGATGGTTTCTCCAATAGGGGATCGGATCGGATAAGGAACGATACGGGAAGAAAGGGGATGGGAGAACAGGAAGAAGGGGCAGAAGCGAAAGAACTTGGTTTGAACGTTGACAACGACTCGTGGTGGTTGTGACAGCTCGACTGGTAATTATCGTTCCAATTCAGCGAAAAGAGGTATACAGTGGATTGGATATGAACGGGAGACTTCATATTTTATTTCTTCAACGCTGCGAAAATTGGGGACGTCTACGTTAGGGTAAGTCGTTATGAGAACGAAATTTCGAAAGAGTAGAAGTCAATCAAGTTGTTGAGGACATTTGAGTGGGCTGGAAAAAACAAACAAACAATCCACGAACCCGGTTCAGAACAACTCCCTTTAGATCGGTTTACATTCAGGTTTTCTCAAATTTGATTTGGTGTTAGTTTGAGAAATTTGGGAAATGCTTGAACCTAAAAGAAATAGGTTCAATTTCAATTTCAATTCTCAAAAAAATAATTTATATTAATTTGACCTATATATATTTAGAGAGAGACGGATTATGCTTGAGTCAATCAAATTTAGAGTCGATCGGTTCAAATCCAATCAAATTATCCACTATTTGATTTGCATGGATCCCTCCACAGCAAAACAAAAGCTAACGCCACTTTTCATCATTTAAATTTAATATATATATATATATATATATATATATATATATATATATATATATGATGCATATGGGATGGGTAACGAAAGCCCAAGGGATAAGATCAAAATTTATATTTATTCTACGGCATTTCAATTTATTACCATATATTTTGTATTTATTTTAAAGTATTTTTGTTTATTTTGCTTCTCTTTATTCTAGACTTATTTGTGTTTGATCCTAAAAATATTTGTATTTATTCTAAAAAAATTTGTGTTTATTTCATATGAAGTTTTTCTTCATCCTTCATTGTTATTTATTATGGGAAAGATGTAAAATGATTTCCCTAAGACCATTAACATAAACCTTCAAATGAGATAATTCACTTTATGTGTCTCTATAATAAATAATAATAATGAAAGGATAAATAATAATAATAATAGAGGATAAATATAAATTTTGGATGGAATAAACAAAAACCTCTTCATAATAAAAATGTAAAACTTTCTAGAATAAACACAAGTAAGTCCAAAATGAATAAAAATAGAAATATTTTAGAATAAACGCACTCTATAGATTAGCAGAAATTATAAGGACCATGCAGGTATATATTTAGTCCAATATTGATTATTTGCTGGAAAGATTTTGGATACTTATATAACAACAAGGAATCCAAATAATATCTTCCAACTAGTTTTTTTGGAGAAGGTCCTAGATTGTGATACATGGTATTAAAACTAATCCAACTTCTAGCTTTTATGGACTAGAGGATATTACAACATGAATTCATTGGCTTGACTATAGGCTGATTGCAATGCTTATGAATAAATATACAGATTTAGATCTTTAGTCTAACAAGAATGCTAGGATTTAAATAAAGCAAGCATATAAAGACACTAGGATTTAAATAAGAAAAGTATATGAAGATTCGAGTGAGAATAAATTTAGCCCCACATCCATTATTCACTACGAAGATCTTCAGTACTTATATAAGGTTAAAAAACTCAAATAATACCTTCTATTTAGTGAGGCCCTATGTTGTGATAGAAATACTCCAGAATAAATACAAAGTAAGCCTCCAACGCTTAATATGCATAGGCTTCCGCCCTATCTGCATTAATGCTCTTTTTTATATATAGTTTTTCAAACCCAAATAGATGAAAAGGTTGGCCATCAACTTTTTATTTTTTTTATATAAAAATATATATGGATTGAAACTGTGTGTATGGGCCGGAGGTGCCCTTCTTAGTTTTATCATAGACTGCATATGGATAAGAGAATAGCCTATAGTTGTAGGACTGATTTCCTACCTGATATACTATTGTGGCCAAAAGCTCATGGCTCGGTATATGAGATATGATATAGGCTTATGGATCTTACGATTTTATCTTTTGAAAGACGTCTCACGTGTGAAAGATGGTTCCTTCATATATAGTTAGAGTCTTCATTGACTCCAAACTAATATGGAACTAATGATGCTCTCGATCCCTTCTTATATATATATTACATAAAATGTAATATTTATATTTAGACTTAATTAGTATAGCCTATTCAATCTAATCCATTGAACATCAACTCTATACAATGTTGAAGTTTTATGTTTAGACTTGGTTCAACCCATTTAGGTCAATCTATTGAATATTAACCCAATAAATCAGTCCAAACTTTTGGATCAGTTGTAATAAATTTTTGATGATGATCAGATTGATTTTGGTTTTAAAAAATTGATTGAAATAATTAGTTCAATTTTGGATTTAACTCCAAACTGATGCAACATGACCTGCTCTTATATTCTCTGTTGGACAATTGGGCTATAAAGCACTTCCAGTAAAAGAGCTTAAGTTTTGCATAACAATCTCAAGCCCAAGAGCTTAAGCTTTGCATAACAGTCTCAATCAAGGCCCAGCAAGACGATCTTTGTGACGGGAGGAATTCAGGGAAGCATCCTCACCAGCTAAGAAAACTTGAGAGAAGCCTGAGATGTTTTGTGGGTTCTAATAGAAACAATTTCCGTTCTGAATCCAATTTTCACACCCAGCACATAGGGTCGGTCCAGTTCTGTCAAACCCGTTGAATTATTTGGAGAATGTTAAAGGTGCCGCGGAAGAACAGGATTACGTGGAACGTGATGTCATGGCCCAAGAGCCATGCAGAGAGAATTTAACTCCTAAAATTGCTTGAACAAGGTTGGACAGGCATTCGACTCGCTGGCTAGCATCACGTGGCTTCAGATAAGAAAAATAATAAGATGTCGGCTGGCCTTATTTTGCTGCACTCTTCTGGCTTGTCCAAGTCAAATCATCTACTTTCTCTTCCTGATTTGAAGCCTTTTTTTCCTCATTTAAAAAAAAAAAATGATCTGAGTTTCCTCTGGTAATGTTTCAGTTGGCCACCCTCACTCCCACGCATGTTAATACCCGGTACGGAAGTTCTCAAGGCGGGAAATGGTCCCTTTCTTTAAAACTGAGTGAAAACGGGGGAAGTAGTTCCACCCGATTTTATTGCTGGCAATGGTTCTATTAGAAGGCACCCACCCAAACACGACGACGACATTTGCAAATCAGAAAAGCTCCCACTCAACTACCTTGGTCCGCTATTTCACACTATCCAAATAGAAATAGCTTCCATTAATTAACCATGCCGATCAAAAACTTATCATGGATTATTACCATTTAGATCGTGCGCAAACTAGAGTAAGATGGACTGGATGGGCTTAAATTCGATCGAATCAAAACTCTAAAATAAAGATCCTACATCGATGATCTAAATTATTGGATGTGATCTATTATCTCAAAACTGCTTATATATAAAAAAAATTATATAATTTAAAAATTCTTAATTCATGTATCAAATGATTAAAATATATATCTAATTTAATTTTATTTAGATTATTCAATTTTTGACTAGTTGATATATAGATCAGAAGTCTTTAAATTATTTGATTTTTTATGTGCAAATAATTTTGAGATAGCAGATCATATTCAATGACTTGGATTATTAATGTATTATAGGATATTAATCGAATCGGATCTAAGTCCAAATATGATCGAGCTGATTCTAACCTAGCTATATATATATATATATATATATTTCAAAAGAATCCAACCAATCTCAAGTGGCTTTTGCTTAATTAATTGCAAATGATGTTGCATGGCTAAACAGGAAAGAGGCCATGGCATTAGGGACCTCGAGCTAATGAACCCGATCAGGATGGATCCTCTACGATGCATCTTTTGCATGATGCACACTTGGATCTCCACCATATCAACCATCTCAAAAATAAAAGTCTTTGATTGATCTAAAAAATAGAGAGCATTGTATTAGGGTGCCAAACGTACAGGATGGTTGCGAAATATCCAAGATAAAAAGATTGTGTAAGAAATGTCTATTTTCAAGATATGCGATGTGGCGATGATCTACGGCATAACTACTACATATAAAGACCTCGATTTTTGTCTGCGCAGAGCTTGAGAGCCTTTGTTTCTCCTTTCTGGAGGACCATTCTACAATGCTCTGATCGCTAACTTCGTTTATTGCCTTGATGGCTGCCAATGCTGGAAATAAGATAATCTTCATTTCTGATTTGACGCGTGGTCCAGCCAAGACTGATTGAAAAGATCTCCGATTGCTATGTATACACATCACCTTGAAAAATATTTCTCTTCACCACCACGATGGTAGTCCATATGTAGCTCGGATTCGAGTCACGATGATTAAATATTAAAACTTAAATAACCTATGATGATGAGAGGAAATTGTTCAATGGTGACTATATTGTAATTTACCCCAAAAAAAATATGGAAGTAATTTGTTCAGATATAGGAAGTGCTATGGTGGAGAACTATCTTTCTCCAAATATCTTTTTGATTCTTCCATTTACATTCCTACTTTAATAAAGACCGGTGCCATCCCTTAGATTATCAAATGATAGCTAAGTAGTCCCATATAGTCAGAAAATGGTATGTATTATGTATAGCGTTATTCATATAACATCGTAAGAAAAATATATATCTCAAAAATAGATGAAACTATAAAAAAGCATTATTTACTACACAACTCAAAGACATGTATGAAGACTTTTGGTCATAATTTGGTATTTCAGCTCACTAAATAAATAGGAAGAACCTCAACAATAAAAGTTGAAAGAAGAATGATATATGCATGGTTTAGAAAGTTAAAACCGCCATGAGTAAAAGGAAGAAATAAATAATGGAAAAACTTTGATTTACAAATTATGTCATTAATATAATCGTCATTCTTTTAAGCACTTACTCTTACACAGATCACAACATACAAACACATATATATAAATAAGATGAATTATACTCCTTTCAAGAGAAAAGGGTAACTACTCTCCTTAATTCCAAAATCAACAATGGGGTATTCAAAATTGAAGATCTACAGTATGACCATAATGTATGCTAGTTAAAATATAAAAATTAAAAATCATATATTTTAATATAGTTTCTTACCTATGCATTAAATAGGTTCAATTAAAAAAATGATATGAGATCATCCTATGCTATGATCTAAACATTAAAATTTATTGCTTTTAAATTTATATATATATTTTAATATATGTAAGTTATGATCAATATGATAGATTTCAAAATAAATACTTTATTATATATTTTAGCATATTGGCATATAATGAAAACCATTCATTTTATATCTGCCTGATACATGTAAAATAGTTTATCAATATGGTTGACCTAGCAATTCTTATAGCTTAGGTAAATATAGCTCATTATTTTTCACTATTTTTTATTATTTTTTTGATGTAATGGACCATTCACATAAATAAAAACCGTTATTTTCAGCTTTTACTTTCTTTTAAATAAAATAATTTTTAAATTTCGTTTTTTCCTCAAAATACTCTTCAAAATTGTGTATAATCCAAAATATTATATCTTAGCTAATAAAAAATGAAGGGAATGATGACACCGCTATTTCTCTGTTATTGTCCACTATTTTTCGTTATAATAACACTATAATAGTTATTATCTTGATGAATATTTTATATTATAAAAATACTTGCTGTAATAGCCGTTATAATATTAGTATCGCTTTCGGTGGGGGCGCTACGCCGGGACAACGTGTTATTTAAAATGCATCTCCAGACTGGGTCGCACCATGATGTTGTTCCATATTAAAACTTGCTGGTGGTCATTCTTTTGAGGTTGTTAACGGTACGTTGTTAAAATAAAAAAAAATAAAAGTGTGAGTAGTACCAGCCGTAAGTGTGTTGGACATGTACTCATCCGACCCACGCCACCCTATCCTCTCGCACGGTCTCACCCTGGCTCTTTTCCGTATCAGGCACAAGTTGCATCAACACTAGAGCAAGATATTTTCCTGAAAAGCACTGGAACAGAATAACTTTTGTTTTCTTCTGATTTTAAAGAATAAATGATCACAGGGGGGGTGGGGGTGAAGTCAGCCCATGATCAGATATATTAGTTTTATACTCATTTAAGGAGTACTGATTCCATGAAGCCATGGTATTAGTCTTATCATCACCCCAAGTCTCGTTCTTCTAACTGTTGTGCCACATGATAACCTCACTGGAGTCTGGGTGAGGTAAGGTGATGGGTTCGCGCACTACGGACTAGACTTGGATATCGAATCATGCCTGATCCGATTCGATCAAGATTCAATGAATCTAATACTATAGCTGATCATGTCAAGCATGATTCATGGATGATATCGATATGGTATAGTAAGCATAAAATTTTCGTCCAACACGATCCTAGACCCAAAAATTAGTGGACTGGATCTGGCACGATCCGTTGGCCCATCAAATTTTTTTTTTTTAGCCTTAACAGGTCATATCAGGCACAGCTTGTTTGGAGTCATTACGAACCGAGCCAGACTGAAACGGGCCAGATCGACCTGTAATGGCTAAAACTATTTTTTTTAATTATTTTTTAAGGGTTAAAATGGTTAGTTTTCTTATTTTTACCATTTTAACCCCTTCAACGGTCAAAAAATGGCTAGATTGAAGAATATTTTGAAAAAAATAAAAATTTAGGACTTCTATAAATAAAGTCTTCCTCTTTTATTCTCACCATATCAATTCATCAAACCAATTCTCTCTCTCTCTTTAATCTTCCTAATTCTATTTGTTCTTTCTTCTAGCAATTATTCTCTCTTCCATTAAATATTTAGTACATAGCAATTATAGTTTAGCAATTCAAAAGTCATATAAGAGGAGAAAGCATCTCTCTTTTGGAGGTCGTAGTTCAAGGGCAGCTCCACAAATCTGGCTCTCCGGCTCTCCGACTATCCAACCTCCGATGGCCCGACCCTCCTCCTCCAACTTTTCAATTCTCTAGTCTTAGCTCTACCTCTTCTTCCTTTTTAGCTCTACAATTTATTTTTCTTTTGCTGGTAACTGGTTAGTTTTTATTTTTTACATTTACTTAGTTTAGATGACAAGTTATGATGATGAAGTATAGTCGGCATCGCTGGGCATGCCGGCATTTCTCTTCCTATTTTTGAGGAGGAAGAAACTCTTCCTACTCTCTCTGAAGCTGCTTCTAGAAAAGTTGGATCCTCTTTCCGTAAGAGGACTAGCACTGTGTAGAATGATTTCGATAGAGTTTTGATAGATGGAGTCTATAAGGCAAAATATAAAAAATATGCCAAATTATATAATTGTGCTAGTACTTAAGGAATTGGCCATTTGAAGAGACATCAAGAGTCTCATAGGATAAGTGATTCTTGTTTTCAAAGCACTCTTAATACATAAGGGGGTGTTCTTGTTGGAACTTTTACCTATAATCATGAAAATCAAAGAAAGACACTTGTAAAATAGATAGTTAGAGATGAATTCCCTTTAGCTTATGCGAATCTTTCAATTTTGAAAAATATGTTCAATTAGCTTTACAACCTGCTTATAGAAGAACTAGTAGACGTACATTTAGAAAAATAGCTATGACAAATTATTTAGCAATGAAGCATGATTTAATTGGTAATTTTTCTGCTTTAAATGCAAAAGTATCATTAACTTTTGATATATGGACTGCATCTGTAGGTAGTATGTATTTTATTTCTGTTACTGCTCATTACATAGATAATGATTAGCAATTAAATAAGCGTATTCTTACTTTTCATTCTTTTGGTTATCCTCATTCTGGCCAATAAATTTCTAATGTTATTTATCAAACTGCAGCTGCATATGGTATTAGTAACAAAATTATGTCTGTTATATTTGATAATGTATCTAATAATAATGTAGCTATCCAATTATTGAAAGATTCTTTTCATCCTATTGTTAATAAAAAATTATTTCATATTAGATGTGCATATCATATTTTGAATCTTTCTGTTCAAACTGGAATGGACATGGTTCAAGATATAATTATAAAAATTAGGAATGCGGTATCTTTTATTCATGCTTCAAGAGCACGATTACAAGAATTTAAACAATTATGTTTAGACCACGGTAAACATTTTAAAAAATTTAAACTTGATGTAGTTACCTATTGGAACTCTATATATATGATGATTCATGATGCATATCCATGTAAACATTTATTAAATATATATATAAATGATCATGGATTAAGATTTATTTTGATTGAAAATGATTGAAAAAAAAATTTTAGAAGATTTTTTAGTTAATTTTTATAATGCTATAAATACTCTTTCTGGTGTTTATTTTTCAACCTCTTGTGCATTTTTACAATAAATATATATAATTTATGGTCAATTTGTACAATATAGATTTGATGATATTTTAATGCCTATTATTTATTAAATGAGAAGAAAATGGAATTAGTATTGGGCTATGGTATATCTCATGCATAACTTAGCTGCTGTATTTGATCCAAGGATCAAATTAAGTGGCGTACATATTTTACTTGATAAAATTGGTAGATATATGAATCATGATTTCGAAGAATTTAAAGCTGAGGTAACTCAGCTACTTCATGATATTTTTACATTATATGATAAAAAGCTTCATAGATCTAGATGGTCCACATCATCTTCACAATCAACTTCTACTACCTCTCATTCATCATCTATTTTTTCATTTCTTGCAAATAGGAGACATTCACATGCATCTTCTTTATCTGCATCTTCTTCATCTTTAAGTAATGAATCAGAATTTTATTTATGAAATGATATATCTTCTGCATTAGATGAAAATTAAATAGAAAATTTTGATGTGTTGGCCTGGTGGAAGAATGTAAAAAATAAATATCCTATTATATCTTTAATTGCACGTGATATTTTAGCTGTGCCGATGTCCACAGTAGCATCGGAATCAACTTTTAGTATAGGTCGGCGCGACAGTTGAGATGCTGCTCTGCTTCAAAGATTGGCTGGATGCGGAGGCGAGACTTCAGGACTAAGGAGGACATGATACTGGATCTGATGATGAGGACGACACAAATACAACAGATAACTAGTAAGATTTATTTTCAATTCTTAATTTTTAAAAATTATATATTTTTACTTTTTATTTGTTGAGGTGAGTCACCTCTATTTTTTTATCAGTTCTCTCTCTTTGTATTCTGAAGGTTAGGCCTAGCCTCTTCCATCTTTTGTATAATTTTGATTTATATTAATAAACTAATAGGAGTCTACGCCAAATCCTCCACCATTATAAGATGATTTTTATTTTTACAAAAAAATTTTAATATCTTATATTTTTTATTTATCCACCAACTTAATTTATTTTATAAAAAATATTTTTTAAAATAAAAATTTTAAAAAGACTATAGCATGCCAAATGGGACGTGCCATGGCAGGGCCCATATGGGCTAGCATGTAGGCTGTGCCGGGTCTAGACGCGTGTCGTGCCGTCCTAGCCCAGACCTTGAAGGCCCGTGCCTGGCCCGACGGGCCATGCCAAGTCTAGGCCGCATGCCACCAAATCCTAACCCAGCCATGGTATGGCCCAGTTCATGCCGGACCGGGCCGGCCCATGGACTGCCCGGCCCGGTGCCCACCTTTACTGAGGGCGACGGTGATAAGTGATAACCCTCTCAATCCTCCTCTTTTGATAGCTATGCCCGATCGATATGGAAAGCCTTAACCTTTAGTGCAGTAAAGTTGGATTGATCTCTCTCCTATAATCGGAAAGGGATTAGTGGTAATGGGGGATTAGCCCTCAACGGAGGAACGGGATTCCTTGTGTTATGATGGTGGGAGGGCCCTCTTCCAAAGTGCATGCGCATGGGACGGCACCCAGGTTGTCCAACTTGCGTGACAGATGAGCCCATGGAATAAACCAAGCTACATGCCCAAGTCTCGTCACCTCATCAGTCATCACCACCCAAAAACCCTACATGCCTAAGTCTCATCACCTCAGCACCACCTCCCAACCCTCAACCCGAGAGAGAGAGAGAGAGAGGTGACAAACGAGCCCTTGGAATATACTTACATGCCCATGTCTCATCACCTCATCACTAACCCTCGAACCCAAACCCCACTCCCGGCCCAGAGAGAGAGAGAGAGACCCCACAAATATCTGAACGTTGTGGAACGAGCCATGATCTTCGTGCGCTGTTTGCACCGCGAAATACTGTATACTACCTGATGGTCGCCATCAAAAAATGGACCATCGATCATCAAATAAGACATGCCGTATGTGACAGATGAGATACTCCTGTCTGCGTGATATCTATTTGTTGAAGTGGTCATCAAATGCTGCACAGCGGTGCAAGCACCGCGCGGCAGAGGATCCTTTCCCGGAAGGATATCACGAATATCTGGGCTTGGGGATAAATCAAGACGTTTTAGGGCAGGAGATAACCTAAAGGATGATTTAATGAGAAAGCCCATTTGATTTGTCTCCCCGCAACCGTGGTCTAATCCACATCAGCCGCGGGCCAATTACCGGAAACGGGTAACGGGGGAAAAGACAACACCAAAAGGCCTTTGTAGGGCATCAACGCTGGGGTTCCTTTAGGTTTCCACCCATTTCAACCCCATTAAAGCTTGAGCCTGCCTTCTTTTCCAATCGAGCCTACCTTTCTTCCATCTATAGCATCCACTTGATCAGGCCATGATACGTACGTATATGCCCTATCCTCTCCATCTCACCCTCTGCCTTTCATGCGCATTGATGGAGACTCAGAGAGGCCACATGAGTAAGAGAAGATTTCACTAGCTGCCATAAAATGGGAGAAAATTAATAAAAGATAGGAATCATCAATAGACAAGGAATGAGGCTGAAAGTGATTTAACAATTAACCGTCGGTTTCCGGACGCGATAAGTGGGCATTTCTGAGGCTCTGAGCACCCAAAACATTTACACCTCAGGGATTACTGGTAGCACAACAGAGCTGAAATGGGATCTTTACCGTGCTGTTATCTGGTTAAATGAACATTCCGATTTCCTCCGAAGAAATAGATTAATCAAGCATAATGATAGTGCTCAACCATTTCATAACCACGTCACAAAAATTGAAAGATTAAAGGGCGCACGACTCATTACATCATTACACTGGTGCAGAAGGAAACAAGAAAAATGCAAAACCGATATGCAATCATTTATACTTTTCTAGTTTGTAGTTATGATAGGCTTCAAGAGGGTTTAAGAACACCCATGGGAGCATATATATAGCCTGAAACATGCTACTCCGAACCTTTGCTATTAAATACCCCGATGCAATCGTCCAGGCCAGGCACTAAAGGGACGCCAAGCAGCACCAGGATATGCTCAATAGCGTTCTTTGGATTCCAATGCTTTACGAATGCAATGATAAAATAAAGCACAGTATGTACTAGATGCATAGGATAGAAACAAGAGTGGAGGTCTTGGTTCAATCACTTCGAGCGCTGCGTTTAGACCAATATTGACAAATCTTCACCTCTATGATGAAAATATATGGTAGCAGAGGCAAAATATGGATTTGTCGTAGAAGGATTATATCCCTCAAGACGAATCTTCTTCTTTCACTTCTAGCGTTTATTGAGACGAGTAACTTGAATACCCTAATTAAATATTTCACTCCTCATCCTTCAATATGCATTCATATATATATAGACATGATGGAATTGATAACAAATATAAGTAACGGGTTTCCCAATCTAGAGAAGAAACACATTTTCATATATATGTATGTAAATTTATATCTATGTGAACAACGTTTATATAACTTTGAAGTGTGCAGCATCTAGACATATACCCGGAGCAAATCGATCTCACCTGGAACTCACCGAAACAGATCCACTCACAGAACCCAGTATATTTTTGCTGTGAAATCGAGACTATGTATACTTCCCTAGTCTTTATAAACGACCAGGTAGAGCACACCCGAATCTCCGGTTGCACAATCTAATAGCAAGCGCTACGTCATGCTCCGTGGAGCTGGCACGTGTCCAACCCAGATGGTGGCTTTCTAGGACCAGCAGCTATTCTGCTACCCACCCTTTCGTGCGTCTGCATCTCTTATGGACATATTAAGGGACTTAAGAAGGAAACGATACACACCACCGGAACTTTCCTATAAGGAGCTCCAGTTCGCGCCGGAGAGCTGGTACGGCTGCTGGAAGATGGCACTGCCGTCCCCAAGCGAACCTAGGATCGTTTGGTGTTGGTAGGCCGCACCCTGGGGGAACTGATTGAGGAGCGCCGCGATCGTGCGTCCGCCATTGTCGTTGCTGTTGCTGTTGCTGCTGCCGCTGTTGCTTCCGGCGCCGGTGTTGCTGTTGTTGTTGGTGGTGCAGTTGCTGGGGCTGTTGCCGTGGTTGCAGACTTGGAGTCTCTTGGGTGGTGGTGGTGTGGCCATTCCTGCATCGCTCCAGCATGGGGAAGTGAGGGCTCGTTTCGGGGGGCGGGTGCTGTTATTGGTTGGAATGGTGGAGAGGTCCATCTTAGGCGTTGAGGCACCAGCCAACCGGGTCATGGGATTAGTTGGCAGGCCATCCTCGGTGGTGAGCAGCCTTTCGAAGAAAGTCTCGTCACTGTCTAGCAGCGCGGTGTAGTTGTTAGGAGCTCTCTGATGGTGAGGCCATGGGTTTGGCTGCGTGTTAATGGCCGCCTGCTGTGTCAGTGCTGGCGGAGCCATCCTATCATCCATGGAGTCTTCCCTGTCGCGGTCCATCTGCCGTGCGTTGTTGTTGTTGTTGCTGCTGCTGCTGCTGTTCTTCTTGTAGATCCGGCACAAGACCCAATCATCCATCTGAATGGAAGGAAGATTAAAAACCTAACAGAATCAGTGGAAATTCCATGCTATTAATTTCTTTATGTTGAGACCGATGTATGTGGTGCACGCAAGAGTTGCGTCGTTTTAGGCAACACGATGCTATTTTAATTTGGAGCGATAGAACGTAAAATTTCTGGAATTCGTGTCACAGGGACCGCGCACAAGAAGTGGAACGTTGCTAGCAGGCGGCCAAGGGAATTTTACCCGGAGAGAGCTCTTCTCGCTGCCGGGCGGTCTGGAGCTGCTACCGGGGCTGCTGTCGGCCAGCCGGTATTCATGCATGATCCAGTCGGTCTTGATCCCTTTGGGGGGCTTGCCGCCGTAGAAGACGAGGGCTTTCTTCACCCCGACCTTCTGAGCCCCTCTGGAGGTCAGAATGGGCTTGTCCGTACCCGTCGCCTTCCAGTAGCCGGACGTCGCAGCTCGATTAGGCCGCGCTCCGTTGGGGTACTTGCGGTCCCTGGGGCTGAAGAAGTACCACTCCTGTTCTCCAAAGTTGGCCTTGCCTGAGCACAAGAACAACAATTCCCAGACGGATCAGAGCGGTGGTGGGATTATTTGCCCATAATAACCCATATTAGAATTGATAAAACCCGAAGAGGGTGCGGTTTAATAACTAGTACGGATGGGAGGAATTAATTAGTGGGGAAGGTAGATGGATACCTGGGAGTTCCCAAGGGTCGAACTTGTAGAGGTCGACCTCGGCGATGATGGTGACGGGGAGAGGTGCGGAGGCGGCTTTCTTCTTGAGGTAGTGAACCACCAGCTCCTCGTCTGTGGGGTGGAACCGGAAGCCGGGAGGGAGCTGTGGCTGCTGCTGTTGCAGCGAGCCCAATGAAGAGTCGGTGCTCTCCATCCCGGCGACGGCTTTGCTGCCAAAAATAGTGCCCGATTGGATGCTCCACTTTTTCTCTCTCGGTAGATGGAACGCTATCCCCTCTTTCCTTTCTTTTATCTATCTTCTGATGCGAGGAAACGAAGTGGTCAGGCCAAGAAAAGAGAAAGGAGAGAGAGAGGGATGGAAATGCGATTCTTCCATCGCATGTTTAAAAGGGGTTCGAAGCGGTGGGGGACGACCGGGTTGGGATTGGCCCGTGAGAACTTGGCGGAGGGGGAAGGGGGAATACTGAAGGTTTTGGGCCGAGGATTCCGCAGGTTTACCGAACGGTCACCGGTCATCGTAAGACGCTTGTTATTCTCCACCTTCGAGGACTTGAAGACACGTGTCGCGTTAGGACTTGGGGACCACACCTAAGACGCGCGATGAGTTTTCCCATTAAGTACCGCTTCGCGTACCGGAACGAGCACCAAACCGCGTAGGGTAAGTGGTGGCTTTATTACTTATCTTGCCCTTCGCTTGTTTTCTTTGATATTTTCTGCAATGCACCAAAGAGTATCTTTCACCAAAAGCAAAATTCTGACCGTTCGATCTAATTTGGATGATCAAAATTAATCTTTATGTAGCCAATCATGTGTTGATGTGGTAATTTTCTGAAAATCTATGATTATTTTTATATTGAGATGAACGGTGAAGGAGTATAATTTTATTAATATTATTTTTTTTTTAATAATTTTTTTTTTCAATCTAATTTTTAGGCTCATGCCAAAATATCGGTGAAGGAGGACGAGGAGGAATGGGTTGAAGATGAAGGAGAGGCGAGTTAAAGATGGAGAAGAAGAGAAAGGATGGATTGAAGATGGAGGAAGAAGAGGAGCGTGTTGAAAATAGAGGAAAGGAGAAGGAGAATGGAGAAGAGGAGGAGATGGTGGATTGGATGGGACCGAGCAGTGGAAAGGAGGAGAAATGGAGTGGCCACATCAGATAAGATCAAACAATAGGAAGATAGGTAAAAAAGACAAAAGGAGGTAGCTGGATCGAATAAGGCCGAGAAGCATGCAGTGACAGAGAGGTGAGCGACAGCAAAAAAAAAAAATATTTATCAAAAAAATAAAAAAATAAATCAGTTTTTTAACCTGAAATTACTCTAACAATCCCTTCTAATGAATGGTTAGAATCTCCCCCATTTTTTATAAAATATAATAAAAGAACACTATAACATATTTATGTATGTATCCTAGCACCAGTACACATGCACTAGCCTTTAATCAATAACAAATTAAGAAAACTCCTATGAGACAATACCAAATAGAGAACAGCATTATCCATTAATCAGCTGATTAAAAATAAATATCAATAATTAAAATTATCTAAAAATAATTAATTATTTAGCATCCAAGTGGAGTCTTAGAGGATTAGGAGCTTGTTTCAATAATACTGGAGATAAACCTCGCTTCCACCGAAGTTCAGTCTGATGCTTAGCCTAATGCAACAGGTAATCATGGAAGAGCTTCGATCAAAAATTCTCCTTCAGCGGTCGGATCCCAGCTGAACTCCTTCAGCGATCGAATCTTAATCGAACTCCTTTAGCCGATCGAATTCCTCAGCGATCGAACCTTAGCCAAACTCCTTCAGCGGCTGAACTCCTCCAGCGGCCAAACTCCTTCCGAATTTTTTCTTCAGTCGAACTCCAGCGGCCGAATTCCTTCAGGAGCCAAACTCCTTTCAGACTTCTTCTTCAATCGGATTCTTCTAAGAGTCGAACTTCCTTTGGATTTCTCCTTCAGTCGAATTTCTCTAGCAGCCCAACTTCTTTCGGACTTATCCTTCAGTCGGATTCCTCTAGGAGCCCAACTCCTTTCGGACGTCTTCTTCAGTCGGATTCCTCCAAGAGCCCAACTCCTTTCGGACCTTTCCTTTAGTCGGATTCCTCCGGGAGCCGAACTATCTCCGGACTTCTTCCTCAGTCGGATTCCTTCAGGAGCCCAACTCTTTCAAACTTCTCCTTCAGTCGGATTCCTCTAGGAGCCCAACTCCTTCCGGACCTCTCCTTCAGTCGATTCCTTCAGGAGCCGAACTTCCTCTGAACTTCTCCTCAGTCGGATTCCTTCAGGAGCCGAACTCCTCCAGACTTTTCCTTTAATCAAATTTCTCCAGAAGCCGAACTTCCTTCGAACTTCTTCTTCAGTCGGATTCCTCTAGGAGCCCAACTCCTTTCGGACTTCTTCTTCAATCGGATTCTTTCAGGAGCCCAACTCCCTCTGAACTTCTTTCTCAGTCAGATTTCTTCAGGAGCCCAACTCCTTTCGGACTTCTCTTTCAATCGAATTCCTCCAGGAGCCCAACTCCCTCTGGACTTCTCCCTCAGTCGGATTCCTTCAGGAGCCGAACTCCCTCCGAACTTCTTCTTTAGATGGATTCCTTCAGGAATCGATCTCCTTCCGGATCTCTACTTCAGTCAGATTCCTCCATGAGCCCAACTTCCTCCAGACTTTTTTCTCAGTCAGATTCCTTCAGGAGCCGAACTTCCCTCGAACTTCTACTTTAGTCGGATTTCTTCAAGAGCCAAACTTTCTCCGAACTTCTCCTTCAGATGGATTCCTCCATGAGCCAAACTTCTTTCAGACTTCTTCTTTAGTTGGATTCCTTAAGGAGCCGAACTCCTTCCAAACTTCTTCAGTCAAATTTCTCTAGGAGCCAAACTCCTTCCAGACTTCTCCTTCATTTGGATTTCTCCAGGAGCTGAACTCCCTCCGGACCTCTACTTCAATCGGATTCCTCCAGGAGTCGAACTCCCTCTGGATCTCTTCTTCAGATAGATTCCTCCAGGAGCCGAACTCCTTCCGGACTTCTCCTTCAGTCGAATTCTTTCAGAAGCCGAACTCCTTTCGAACTTCTCCTTCAGCTAAATTCCTTCAGGAGTCAAACTTCTTTCGGACTTCTCCTTTAGTCAAACTTCTCCACCAGTTGAACTCTTTTAGTCGAACTTCTCCATCAGTTGGATTTTTTCTGGATTTCTCCATCAATCAAACTCCATCCAGATTTCTCCAGCAGATTACTTTCAGATTTCAAGTACTATTCCTCCTAGATGATCCCCTTTAGCCATATTCTCTTTAGGAGTTTGAACTCCTCTGAAATTGACATACGTCAAAGCTCTTCATCCCTCCACATGGCTCTGAGCGGCTCAGTATCGGACGGCTATGACTATCACTATCAGTCTACTGCAGACGACGTCCCTCTCATACGGTCCTAAGCGGCCAGCTACTAGACAGCTATGGCTGTTATTATTAGTCTACTGCAGGCGGCGCTCCTCTCACGCGGTCCCGAGCGGCCAACTATCAGACAGCTATGACTGTCACTATTAGTCTGCTTCGGGCTCCATCTATAAAAAAGACCCTCCAGATATATTTTCTCTAAGTTCTCTTCTTTTTTTCAAAACTTTGCTGAATCCTTTCCTAAGCACTCCATTTCTGTTGGCCAGAAGATCTGACTTGATCATCGAAGGGTCTTGTCGGAGCCACCACCATCGACTTTGAATGAAATATTATTTTGTAGGTCACCAACGACGGCCTCTTCTTCCTTAACTTCAGCTCAATCCAACGTCGACCAGATTCTGCACCAACAGAATTGATGCTAGAAGGATGGCTCTTTATTCCTGAGGTACCTTTATTCTTAAAGAAGTGCTCAATCGATCCTATGGATCTTCTTCTTCAAGGTTCATCTCCATCCTCTCCCTCAATTCTAAGAAATACCTCCAAAGAAGATGACTATCCAGAGATCTACCGCTTCTATCGTCAGATCCGAGCTGAACCCACCCATTCCTGCTCTAGCACCGTCGGTTCAAGCTCCTCCTCCACCGATGGCCATGGTAGATTCGGAGCAGTTTAATCTATTGATGCAGTGAATTCAGGATCTCAACGAGATGGTGCAGGCCATGCGACAGCCCTTGACGGTGATTCCATCAGAAAACCCACCATCGGAATGTCAGAAATCGATCTCGAGAAAGAGTACTTGGGCTAGCATATCCATCGCCCCTGGAAGGAAAAAAGAGAGTAGAGGATCCTTATTCGGATCATGATTCTTCTTTGAAAGAGACCTTTCCCATCTACAGCCAGAAGCCTTCCAAGATTTATGATTGAGATGACGTCCTCAATAAGAAACTACGGAAGATGGACCGATGGATTGAGAAACTCCATCAAGTTGTCCCGGCTCGCCATGATGATGTCTGCACCGATCCCCCTTTTTCTCCTCGAATTATGCAAGAGCCCATTCCACCGAACTTCTAGCTCCCCTAATTTGAAAGCTACGATGGAATCTCTGATCCGGTCGATCACCTGGAGGCCTTTCGGATCATGATGCTGCTCCATGGCGCATCAGATGCCATCTTATGTCGAGCTTTTCCATTTATCTTAAAGAAAGCAGCAAGAAATTGGTACTCGATGTTGAAACTGGATATGATCTTTTCCTTTGATCAGATGAGCCATTAGTTTATGGCTCACTTCGTTAATAGCTAATGTTTCCACCGAGGTTTGGATTTTTTGATGAATATCAAGCAGGAGGGAGAATCTATCCGAACTTATGTCACTCGATTTAATGCTGCTGCATTAGAGGTTCGGAACCTGAATTAGTCTGTTGCAATGGTCACACTCAAAGGCAGCCTTTAGAAGAATGATTTGCTGTTCTTCCTAGAGAAAAAGTATCCTAGAGACTTTGTCGATCTACTAGCTCAGGCTGAAGGATATGGCCGAGTGGAAGAAGCCTTCAAATTGAAAGATGAGGAAGCTGCAGGAGAGCGGCAGACGGACAAGTCTAGTAAACCCGTGGTTGATAGAAGGCTAAATGAAGTTCGACCGTGCTCATGGACCCCTCCTCCTTTCGAGCGCAAGCGAGTCTGAACTCCTCCTCGAGCTCGTCGTCAAAAAAGCTCCAACGGAAGGGCGCGAAGAAGTTCTCCCCTAGAAGATTTCATAATTATGCCCCCTCAATGCTCCCAAAATGCAAGTGTTGATGGAGATCAAAAAGCAACTGCCGAGGTCTGAAAGGATGCGCACTCAGTCCGACAAGCACAATCCTAGTAAATACTGTCTCTACCATCATGATCATGATCACGATACTGAAGATGCATTCAGCTCCAAGACGAGATCGAAGAGCTTATCAGGAGAGATCGGCTAGGTCAATTCCTCAGATGTCGGCCTGAAGCAAGTGAAGGTCGGTCGAGGGCACTGTCACAGTCAGAACCACCAAGGAGGAAGGAACAACAAAAAGATCGGCCACCTCTCAGCATCATCAACGCTATCTTTGGGGGGCTTAGTACTTCGACAAGCTGCCATCTCTCAGCCTCGAAGCCAGGAGAGGCTTGCCCCAAATTGGAAAGGTCCGTATGAAATAGAGGAGGTCGTCCGGTCCGAAACTTATCACCTGAAGGAGCTCGAAGGAACAACGCTTCCACGATCTTGAAACTCAGAGAATCTGAGAATGTACTACCGATAATTTTTCTCCAATAAAACTCCTCAATTTTAATATTATGGTTTCTTGGTGCAAAAACTATGTAATGACAGGAAAGAAACAATCAATAGTGGCCATGTTACGAACATGAGGAGAACCTCATCCTAACATGAGTACGTCGAAGGCCTCGTTCATTTTAGATGAGATAAGGAGAGAGATTCTGACAACGATCCTTATGTGCTCCTATAGTCCATTAGGAATAGAAGAAGAACCTCATCCTAATGTGAGCAAAGTCGAAGGCCTCATTCATTTTAGACGAGATAAGGGGAGAGACCTTGACAACGGTCCTTATGCGCCCCTACAGTCTGTTAGGAATAGAAGGAGAACTTCGTCCTAACGTGAGTAAAGTCAAAGGCCTCATTCATTTTAGATGAGATGAGGGAAAGAGGCCCTGACAACGGTCCTTAATGCACCCCTACAGTCTATTAGAAATAGGAGAAGAACCTCATTCTAATGTGAGCAAAATCGAAGGCCTCATTCATTTTAGACGGGACGAGGGGAGAGGCCTTGACAATGGCCTTTATGCATTCCTACAGTCCGATAGGAATAGGAGGAGAACCTTGTCCTAACGTGAGTAAAGCCGAAGGCCTCATTCATTTTAGACAAGATGAGGGAAGAGACCCCGACAACGGCCCTTATGCACCCCTACAGTCCATTAGAAATAGGAGGAGAACCTCATACTAACGAAAGCAAAGCCGAAGGCCTCGTTTATTTTAGACGAGATGAGAAGAGAGGCTCTGACAATGGTCCTTATGTACCCCTACAGTCCGTTAGAAACAGGAGGAGAACCTCGTCCTAATGTGAGCAAAATCGAAGACCTCGTTCATTTTAGACGAGGTGAGAGGAGAGGTCTCGACAATGATCCTAATATGTCTCTACAGCTTATTAGGAACATGAGGAGAATCTCGTCCTAATTTGAGCAAAAGTCAGAATCTCATAGACCAAAGACGTGAAGAAGGAAGAAGCTCAGTGGAGAATCCTTATCCGAGTTTTTCCACGACAACCTGACTACATCAAATGCGAAAGGCAGATCCTTATCTTGATTTATAAGAGAGGTCCTAATCCGACGTCCACAACGAGCTCGGCATCCGCAATAAGCAACAAGCACGGAAATCTAGAACAGAAGATAAGATCTTTCTAGAGCTTCAATCTGAATGGGTGCAGAGCTCAGAAAAGAACTTCGATAGTCGCCTTTTTTGTACTCCTTTTCTTCGAATTTCGAACTCAAGAATGGAGAGACTATTGTTGGGGATAAATCTCGCTCTCATCGAAGTCCAGCCTGATGCTTAGTCTAATGCAACTGATAATAATGGAAGAGCTTCGATCAAAAATTCTCCTCCAACGGTTGGACCCCAGCCGAACTCCTCTAGCGGTCGAACCTTAGCCGAACTCCTTCAGCCGACCAAACTCCTCAGTGGTCGAACCTTAGCTGAACTCCTTCAGTGGCTGAACTTCTCCAATGATCGAACTCCTTTCGAATTTTTCCTTCAGTCAAATTCTTCGAGGAGTCGAACTCCTTTCAGACTTCTTTTTTAATTGGATTCCTCCATGAGCCGAACTTCCTTCGAACTTCTTCTTCAGTCGGATTCCTCTAAGAGCCTAACTCCTTTTGGACTTCTCCTTCAGTTGGATTCCTCTAGGAGCCCAACTCTCTCCAGACTTCTCCTTCAGTCGGATTCCTTCAGGAGCCGAACTCCTTCCGGACTTCTCCTTCAATCAGATTCCTTCAAGGAGCCGAACTTCCTTTGGACTTCTCCTTCAGTCGGATTCCTTCAGGAGTCCAACTCTTTTCGGACCTTTCCTTCAGTCGGATTCTCTAGGAGCCAAACTTCCTCCAAACTTCTCCTTCAGTCAGATTCCTCTAAGAGTCAAATTTCTTCCAGACTTTTCCTTCAGTCGAATTTCTCTAGGAGCCGAACTTCCTCTAGATTTCTCCTTCAGATGGATTCCTCTAGGAGTCGAACTCCTTTCGGACATCTACTTCAATCAGATTCCTCCAGGAGCCCAACTCCCTCCGAACTTCTCCCTCAATTCTCTTTTAGGATTCCTCCAGGAGCCGAGCTCCCTCTGGACTTCTACTTCAGTCGAATTCCTTAAGGAGTTGAACTTCCTTCGAATTTCTCCTTCAAATAGATTCCTCCAGGAGCTGAACTCTTTTCGGATCTCTCCTTCAGATGGATTCCTCCAGGAGCCGAACTCCCTCCGGACTTCTCCTTTAGTCAAATTTTTTCAGGAGCCAAACTCTTTCCAAACTTCTCCTTCATTCGAATTTCTCCAGGAGTCGAACTTTCTTCGGACCTCTCCTTCAGTCGGATTCCTCTAGGAGTCGAACTCCTTTCGGACATCTTCTTCAGATGGTTCCTCTAGGAGTCGAACTTCTTTTGGACATCTCCTTCGATCGGATTTCTCCAAGAGCCGAACTCCTTCTGGACTTCTCCTTCAGCCGAACTTCTCCACCAGTCGAACTCCTTCAGCCAAACTTCTCCACCAGTCGAACTTCTTCTGGACTTCTCCATCAGTCGAGCTCCATCCGGATTTCTCCAGCAGATTACTTTCAGATTTTAAGTAGCATTCCTCCCGGATGATCCTCTCTAGCCGTATTTTCTTTAGGAGTTCGAACTCATCTGAAATTGACATACGCAAAGCTCTTCACCCCTCCACGTAGCCCCAAGCAGCTCAGTATCGGACGGCTATGGCTTTCACTATTAGTCTGTTGCAGGCGGCACCTCTCTCACGCGGTTCCGAGTGGCCAGCTACCAGACAGCTACGACTGTCACTATCAGTCTGCTGCAGATGGTGTTCCTCTCACGCGGCCCTGAGCAGCCAGCTAGCAGACAGCTCGATTGTCACTATCAGTCTACTCCGGGATCCATCTACAAAAGGGATCCTCCAGATATATTTTTTTTCTAAGCTTTTTTCTCCTTCTCAAAATTCTGCTGAATCCTTTTCTGAGCATTCCATTTTTATTGAACAGAAGAGCTGACTTGATCATCAGAGAATCTTGTTGGAGCCACCACCATCGACTTCGAAAGGGACTTTATTTTGTAGGTCACCGACGGCGGTCTCTTCTTCCTCAACTCCAGCTCGATTCGATATCGATCAGATTTTATACCAATAAATAATATTCTAGAGTAATTATTGATTGGACTAGATCGGCTCAGCTGGTGGATCCGTGCAATTGTGAACCAGGCACAAAGCTGGGGAAAAAGATGCTTAAAAAATACTGCATTTTTGTATTGCTTCACAATTAGATTAGTCCACCAGGATCCAATCAAAATTTACATCACTGCCCCGGCAGGGCGCAGTAAGGATAGAACGGCGGAGCCGGCTCGATGAATTTTAGGGATATCACGCTTTTCTCACTGGTTTGGCTGCATCCGCCGTGTGGTTGGAGTTGGGGAGCACGATAAGGTGATGATAATATTAGACATGTATTCAAGAGCAGCCCCTGCTCACGATTTCTTCCCGCATGTGTGCATTGGTTCTACTCTCCCTCTTTGCTCACGTTTTCTTCCCTGCTACGCGGGAGGGATGGTCAGATCGCCCGGTCCCAGTCGAAGAGCACGGTAACAACCTTGGGTTCAAATGGAAAAAGATTTGAAAATCCCATAGTCCAAAACGCATCATGAAATCTTCTGGGCAAAATCCAAGCTTCGCTCAGATAATAAATCCAAAGGCGCCTCTGTGAACTGGATGTCATCCCCGTTTTGATTTGAGAGGGCGAGGATGGGTGGGTGGGGATGCTTGCATTCGTAACACACGCTATTGAAATATTTTACAATATTTCAATGGGTCGGAAGTCACCATGAGAAATTGAGTTCCGGATATCAATGATCAAATAGACCGCATTGGTCGAATGTCTCGAGATGTGCTAAGTTGCGGTGCATGAGAATTAGTTTTGCAATAATACAGCACATATTATTATGGACAATTGATCAATGGTCCAAATTCTATCAAGCATCATCACGCACTCTCCACTGATGAAGGCCCTACATCAGAGGACAAGCGAGTCTTCTGCTATAACATTAGGAGAGTGCTTGGTTGGGGGGAAGTAGCGATCTGAAATCAGAATGAGAATAGATGACTTCCATTCCAACTTCTTGGTTGGGGAGAATTTCATTCTGATTTCGATTTCGGAATAGAATGGGAATGGTCCAATCTATCTAAAACTCAATCCTCATTTTTTTCTATGGATTGAAATTTCATTTTGATTCCGATTCCGATCACGAATCAAACACCGATTTCGATTCCAAATCATTCCGATTTCGATTCCAATCGTGAACCAAGCATCCCCTAGATTTACCTGGCAAATGGCACATAAGGGTGCTTTTTTCAAGTTTCAAACATGTTAAATTGTTATAACTATGAAAGCAATGTATATACATATATCGTACCAAGGCAGTAAAATTTTGGTCTTTTCCATGTATGCAACAGTCTTGAACAATTTGTGTTTTTGAATCAGTTCTAAATAAAAGAGAAGCAACATTCCAGTGGCCAACCACATATCTTCAAACCAAACCTTTTACATCATGGAAATTTTTCAGGCAATGGGGAACAATGTGTTATCAGGTCAAGTAAAATATACAACAAGGAGATTAGCCAATAAGAAAAGAGCCTACCTAACAAAAAAAAACTTGAATAAGCTTGCCATGGACTTAAACCGTGATCTGTCTGCAGAGGATGACGCATTAGAATGATAAATAGGTCATTTTCTAAATTAAGACCACTAATCAATATTGCTAAAGTATCCTGCGATGGTTCGTCCTCTGAATTTGCATGGCAATTATGTGTTTTGGTTTTGACGAGGTGGTGGTTGGAATGAGCCATTCAATTTCTAACACATCCTCACTGGCAACACACTGTATCTAGCTGTTTGAGCTGATAATTACTCATCGTTAAGCTTCCAATGAAAACAAGGAAGCCTCTGTTTTGTGTTTCTTCTTCGGTAAAGCAAACATATCTCAATCATAGCTCTCGAAGAGTCTCATTTCGTTACTCTACTCGGAATTTCCGAGTGTAGAAGAAGGCTTGGGCCAAAATTTCACTCATGATGTATTGTTATATTTTTTTTTCTATTGAAGAAAATAATTGAATCAAAACCACTTAAGGAAATGCATGAACCTAATAATACATTTTAATGGAGATACGAAAGCTCATAAAGATGGATGATGTTTCACAATTAGAGCAGCTCATCTCCTCTTCAAGAAATATCTTTTTATGGATGGTAAAGCCAGCCAAATTGTCATGTAGAGTCCACAACCTAATACAAATGGTCCGTATCCAGCAAAAAGGACAAATGCTCTAATGCTCATGTAACTTATCATCGAGTGTGAAATAAAACGACTTAATCTATTTTTCCAGCTCAGCCTTGAAATTGTTGTATTGCCATGAAAGAATCCGAATGGAAATGGACCATTATGATGGATAGAGACTTAACATGGCTAAAATCCTGCTACAACCTTGAACAAGTTTTACAAGCTGCTGCACATCAGTCGTGTTCGAGGGGACGAGGTAGCTTGAGCCCAGAAAGCAATCTTAGGATGGATAGGTGGAAGTTAACGTCCCCAACCGTGGTAGGTCCACTCGGCTCCACTTGTGCGCCCTTCCACCGCTGCAGTGGGGTTTCTCATCTTAGCGACTCCCGTCGCCTTGTCCCCTCTCCTGGCCTTTTCTTTTCTTTCTTCCTTGGCTTTCATTTTGACAGCATCTCGTAAATGTTTTCCTTCCCACTGCCGTTAGTAGTACCTATTGCTCATGCGTTTCTCTGGCCCCATGAGAGCTCCAGAAATAATAACCAGATATTGGGAACCTCGCGAGTCCCAAAACGGACCCAAAGCCGGCATTGTGATTGCCGAATTGTGTGGCTGATTTCGTGCGGCCACACCCTCTCAGCCCCGGACGTTTCGATTCAACGGTTAGCATCAATCGGAACGCTTGGTACTTTCGTTCGTTCACTCATTTTTCTGACAGAGTTAGCTTTAGAGCCGTTCTTTCATGGATAAATATAATAAAAAAAATTAATTAAATTTTTTATTAATTAATTTATTTATATATTTATATATTTTTTTAAAATAAATAAGTTATTTTTTATGGATAACATTGATGCATGAAATGGAGAAAAAATCTTAATCACTTGGAAGATGGTTAAATCATTTTTTATTAAAGTAGCATATAATTTTATTCCTAAAACATCGTATCCCCATGTTCATTCAATATCCAATAATTTAATTATCTATTTTTTCTAAACTAAAAAATATTATAAAAAATATAAATAAATTTTAGTAACTTTTCTAAAAAAAATAGTAATACAAAAGAACATGAATAACATATTTAGACGATACTTTTTCGTGCATAAAATAATATAAATAAATTATTTTTCTATATAAATATTATTTAAAAATATTTATCTAAAAAAAATATAGATTTTTAGATAAACTTTTTATCATAAAAAATAGATTTTATCCTTCAGCTCTTTTTCGGGTTAATTATTGGCGCAGGTTATATTCTCAGTCTCAGCCAAGATAGCTAAGCATTTGAGCTAGCGATAGCGCAGATACTTCTCACCCCCGCTAAATCCAAACATATGCCAAGACAACTGGAAAGTTTAATATCCGATTAACATGGATGGGACATGGAATCAGCAACTTTTAATGCAACCATTCGACAAGGAGAGAGCAGAACAAGTGATATCCATAGGGATCCCCAAGCAACATTCTGAAGATTAGATTGATTTGGAAGGATCCTGATTCTGCCAATCCGAAGGTCACATAAATCTATAGAATGATCAAGGATGATTCTGCAGCACCTGTAGATGAAACTAATGATTTCAAATGGGTTTGGAAAATAGTAGCAACTCCTAATGTGAAGCTTTATTAGTGGAAAATAACTTGGCGCCGATTACCCTGCGGAGATCTTTTGGAAGCAAGGGGACTCCTTTATGATCAACAAAATAATTATGATCCATGCCAAGGTATAAAGGAAGATATTCAACATTACTAGCTTGGTTGCAAAAAAGGTGGAATGACTTTAGAAGGGGCAACCCAACAATTACCAGCCTTCAACTCCATGCAGAACCTGAAGAGGATGCCTTCTGCATAAGCGAGTGCAGGATCAGGGGAAATGGCCCGACTCAAGACATATTTCGCACCATGCCCAACATCTTGCAAAAGAATATTATGAAGCTACAAGGAACACAAGTGGGTTCAACATGTTACAACTCTAGGGTATCGGTAGCTTAGCAAGCTCAATTCCACGAGGATTTAAATTGGTCACTTAGGTACCCCCTCCCTATGAAGCCGTGAAGGTCAATTTCAATGCTTCATGGAAGAATGGAAAAGCTGGGGCAGGTTCTGTTGTTCAAGATCATGATGGGTCCTTGATATTTGTCGAAGCAAGTAAATTTAGAGCTTTTTCAGTTTTAGAAGCCGAACTTAGAGCAGCATGGGAAGGAATGTTAATAGCCACCAACCATCTTAAACTAACAAAAATCTACTTACAAGGAGATTCAAATACTATGATCAATTGGATCAAAGAGTCTTCCGATAGCTTTTCGATGGTTAGAAAGCATCCTTTGCTATTGGATATCATCTAATTTCCTGCTTCTGTTGACCACTTCTATGTAAGCCACATTTGTAAAGAAGTCAAGTAGCCAGCAGATAAGCCAGCAAACTTGTGAGTTAAGGAGGATCATAAAGCAAACAAACACTCTCATAAAATAAGATCACGAATGCTAATGGAACTCAATTTGTTAGGGAGTAATATTTGATTTTTTTTTTTTTTTTTTTTTGTCTATTTTTTATGTTATTTTTAGGCCAATTTTTCTGTTTCTGTAACGTGTATCTATTCTATAGAGAATCTTTCCTCATCATGCACCCACACACACACACAAAAAAAAAAAAAAAAAGAGAAAGAAAAGAAAAGAAAACTGATATTCCTGGATGCCACCAAACTATACCAGAATTATTAAAAAAAAGAAAAAAGAAAAAAAGAAAAGAAAAGAAAGGAAGAACTGACACTTCTGGATGCCACCAAACTATACAAAAACCTTTTCCAAAGACATCGAGGTGCATTACTGTACGGTCCACATGTGGAAGGGTGTCTCATATCAGTTTGATATGAAATAGACGTCAAGCTTAATCTGAAATTGTAATCTTGGCCTTGGGAAGCTGATTTTATCATATGACCTGCCTAGCTTGACCGGTGCTAAAGAAAACTTATCAAGGTTATGTATCGTGTGATCCACCACGGTGAGCTCTATTTTGTCCGTCTAACAGTTTGGAAGCCGATAGCATGGCCCTTCACTGCAGGGGCATGTACATACTTGTACAAATGTAGCATAGCGTTATAATTAACACACACACACACACACACACACACACACACACACACACACATATATATGTATGTATGTGTGTGTGTATGTATAGGGTGGAAAATACAAAAGATTATACACAATAGCAAACTTAAAAGATGAGAGTTACCAAATGAATATTTAAACCAATAACCATGTCATAATTTTGAAAATATCTATATATAAAAAGTTATACACGTTTGAAGGTATTTCGTCTATGCTATTAGACAATCAATTTTTTAAGATTTTAATAACACATTTTGATATCATGATTCAATCTCGATAGAATATCTCATTTTAATATAAATTTGATAAAGTATGAATCATATTCAAGAATCATCTTATTTACACCTACCATATTTAAATTTGATGTAGTATGTCCTCTTCTCTATAGTATATATAACTCCCTCAATAAATTTCTGAAAAAAAGAAAAAAAAAAAAAACTCTCTTAATAAAAATGACATGAGAAGATAGGAAGACTCTTCTTTATTTTTCAAGATTCTTTTTCGTACCAAAAATCTTTCAACATTCTGGATATAAAGTAGAAAAATTTGTTATAATTTTGCACTCACTAGAATATAACACACACTCACACACACATATATATATATATAGGGACAGACTTAGATAAGATCGATTGAATTTGGGCTCAGATCTGGTCAGATCAAAACTAGATAATGAAGGTCTTATATTGACGATCCAAGTCGTTAAATGTGATTTACGATTTTAAAATGACTTACATGTACACTAAAAATCATATAATTTAAAAACTCTTAGCCCATGCATCAATGATCAAAAAATATATTTAATTCAATTTTATTTAGGCTATCCAATTTTTGACTACTTGATGCATAGGATAGGGTTCTCCAAATCATATGATTTTTTTATGTGCAAGTAGTTTTGAGGTAGTAAATTATATTCAACGGTTTGGATTATTGACGTAGGATCCTTAATTATTATAGAGTTTTGATCTGATCGGATCCGAGTCCAAATTCAATCGACCTTATTCTAACTTCTCTCTCTCTCTACACACACACACAATAGTATAAGAATTTAGAGTATTGGAATCTTATGATTTTGGTGTAAGAAAAATGCAAAATTGGGATTCCATGATTTTAGTGCACGTGATGCACATTATAGAAATTTCTTAGATACTTTCTAATTTATGTGGTATGTTAGCTGAAAACCTTTCATGCTATTCTCTGATATTTTTCAGTATTATGATATATCAACTAGAAATCTCTTTAATATTCTTTGATATTTTACAATATTCTCTAATATTAGCTAAAATCTTTCTTGATATTCTCTAATACTCTCCCTTAATCTAGTGCATGAAGATTATGAATGCCCAGCTTACTTTTGAGAAATAAAAATCGATCCTTCACTAAAGACTTAGCAAAGATATTGGCAACTTGGTACTTTGTAGATACAGAGAGGGAGCATATTAAACCTAATTGCAGTTTCTCACGAACCACGTAATAATGAATTTTGATGTTTTTAGTTTATTCATGAAAAATTAGATTTGTAGTAATGTGAAGAGCAACTTGATTATCAAAAAATAAGGGAGTAGACAATAATTAAGATATATCAAAACCGTGTGGGAGGGAATATAACCATGTAATCTCGAAAGTAGCCATAGCCATAGCCATAGCTTAGCACTCGGCTTCACTTGATAAACAAGAGATGGTAGATTGTTTCTTGCTCTTCTAAGGGATAAGACTCAAACCAGGAAACATGCTGAAATCCATACTAGAAGGATGGTCATAGGACAATTCACCCAACTGGAGTTATAGTAGGAATTGAGCTTTAGACCGCTAGTAGAGAAAAGTAAAATACCTGACAAGGAGACTATTTAAGTTACGAAGGAGAGGATGAGCTGCATCTAGGTGAGATTTATGAGGTTGATGCATGAATTGGCTCAAGATGTTAATAAAAAATATAATGTCTGATCATGTAATAGTGAGATAAATAAGTCATCTGATAAGACGTCCATAGGAAGAAGGATCATGAAGAAGTTCACCATCAGTGTTGGTAAGTTTAAAATTTTTTTCTATGGAATGATCTGCTATTCTATCTCCTATAAAATCTTAACCTTGAAGGAGATCAAGTACATATTTGCATTGATTGAGATAAATGACATGCTAGCATCGGCAACCCAGCCAAGAAAATATTTGAGATTACCATAATCATTAATCCAAAAGCACTGATGAAGGAAAATTTTGATGTGTTGGATGGCCTAATTATCATTAATTATCGGTGCTGACAATATCATCAATATATATAAAAATAAAAATAGATAAATTGCCATGGTAGAGATAGAATAAGGAATGATCGGCTTGGGACTAAGTAAAATTTGCATCCAAAAGAGCAAAAGGGAATTTAGCAAACCAATTCCAAGAAACATATTTAAGTCCTGATAAGTACCATAAATGCACCGATAAAAATATTAATTTATTTTTATTTTTAAAATTTAATATTTTTATTTATTTTTTATAGAAAATATAATTATAAATAAAAATAGCTCATTTTCTGATTAAAATGAAGCAAACTTAGAGTAAATCATATATAAATTGACTCTGATGCAAAGATTTAAAGAAAAAAAGAAAAAATTAAATTAAATAAAAAAAAAAACTACTTGGGCTGGTTCAGCTCAGTTGGCTCACCCAAAAACCCGGCCCAATTGAGTGCAGTGGCCCACCTATGGCCCATAAGAAGCCAACCCATGCCCACGTCAGCCCGCTCGCTCGCAGCCCACTCCCCCTAGCTATGATGTCACCATGATGTCAAAAATCATGCGGTCCATGATGGACCACAATAGTGTTTGGTCCATCATGGACCCTTAACAGGTCTACCATGAAAATACGTGGTGCACGGGGCAAAACGGTAATTTCAAGTGGCATGTCAGGTATGGATTGGTTGTGGTCTTCATAAAGCTCGATCCACACGGTCTATCAACATAGTAATGGCATGATCGGATGGATCAGTGCTGTGCCAATTATGATCTAATGGTCAGGAGTGTTTCCTATTTTGAATCAAAGTTCCCAGGTGCACCATCCGACGGTCCTGAAAGCTTCTCCGCATGATCCAATGGCCTAGAGACTCCCTGTGCATAATCCAATGGTCAGCATCAAATCCAAATTGATTTGGACATTAAAATAATGATTTTTTGATAATTTTTGAAGCGTTCAATCTAGATCCAATGGTTGTGATGAACCAGGAGTTTATATTAATAGCCGAGAGCCCTGTTTGAGTCGTTTCAGGAGTTTTAATTCAATGTTTACCCAGATTCTTCATGCCAGCACTCTCTCCACTCTATATAAAGGGTACCGGGCTAATAGAAGTGATTTGTCTTTGATTACGAGGAAGCTATGATATAGGGTAGAAGCCGAGCTTAGATTGATGATTGCTTCAAGACAGACAGTGCTGAGAGAAAGAGCTTATCTTTTACACCATCTTCATACCAACGCAGATTCGATATCAAGATCACTTGTTTCTAATTTTTATTTTTTTTATATTTTTTAAATTTTATGTATTTAAATTTTAAATTTTAATTTTAATGCAAAATTTATTTTTCTACTATTTAAATTTTAGTTCTTTATTTTTAATTATTCTTTAATTTTATTGTAAGTAAATACTAAGATCTAAATAGTAGATTTTAGTACCAAATTTATTTTTTTATATTATTTAATTTTTATAATTTTATTTTTTAATTTTAATTTTTTAAAATTTTTTTTATAGAATCAAAGATTTTAAGACTAAAATACTGCATTCTTTATGGATTCAACCCGACTTATTACTTTTTATATATTTTTAATTATTTTAAAATATTAAAATTAAATTGATAAATATGGTATCTTAAGGACAATATCGTGGTCTATGAGGTTCATAAAGAGACTTGGTAAGATAACAAACACGATTCTCCCTCTTCAAGGATATCCAAGAGGAAATGACATCTATACTTCCTCATCCAAATCACCGTGCAAAAATGCATTTTGAACATTGAGCTGATGAAATAACCAATTCTTAACAATAGCTATAATAAAATTTGCATCATGACTATTTTGGCAATTGAGATAAAGGTTTTTTTGGTAATCTATGACTTCTGCTTGAGTATAGCTGTTGGCTACTAACCAAACTTTATATCGTTCAATACTCCCATTAGAATTATCCTTGATCTTGAAGATCCATTAACATCCAATGGGTTTCTTAATTATGAGGGAAAGGCACCAAGAACCATATCTTATTGTCTTCCAAAGCTTGAAGCTCTGTATCCGTTATGTCTCTACTCAAAAAATTTTATAGCTTGGGAAAAGGTTTCTAGTAGAAGCTAAGAAGCTAAGAAAGGGATGATAAGATGAAGAAAAATGATCGTAAGATAAAAACTTGTTAGGGAAATAAAGCATCTATCATGAGAGAAGGAGATTGAACTTGAGTTTGATGATATCGATAGTCTTGTAAATAAGTAGAAAGTCGATGAACTCTTTGTGAATGGCACAAAGGTCACACGACTAGATTTGACTATAGAAATATGTTAGATTGAGAAGTAGATGCACATGGAGTGTTGGTAATAGAACATGGTGCTTGGGATGTGTCAAGTGGATAAGTAAGATCCTAATCAGGAAAAGATAAAGGAACTACTATATATGGTGAATTTGTCCATGGAAGTGGATTGTATCTTAAAAGACAAATAGATTTAAAGAAAGTGACATCTCTACTAACATAAATTTTGTTGGAATAAACGTCAAAAAAATTTAAGCTAAAGGACATCCAACCAAAATATGAGGTGAGGCACAAGCATCAAATTTATATTGGATATTTGGATTGTGTCCATAGCATAAACAACTAAAATCCTTTAAATGGTAATAATGAGATACTTTTTGAACAATAATTTATGAAGAGTTTTATCTTGAAGCACTTTATTGGGTGCTCAATTTATAAGATAAGTGGCAGTAAGAATGCAATCACCCTAAAATCTTAACGGCAACTTTTTTTTGGAAATGAAGTGCACAAAGAACATTTAAGAGATCAATATTTTCGTTCTATTACTTTATTCCACTGAGGAGTTTGAATACAACTATAATGATGGATCATATCGAGCAAGTTAAAAAAAATAATGATATCATGATTAAAAAATCCAAGGCTATTATCACTACAAATTTTAGGAATGGTGGTGTCTAACTGTGTTTTGACCAATGCAAAATATGTGTGTGTGAAAGTCTTAGATTATGTTGCATGAAATAAACACAAATACTATGTAAAAAATCATCAACAATAGTTAAGAAATAGCATGCACCACTAATTGAAAGAGTATTATAAGGTCTACAAACATCCACATGAACTAATTCAAAACAAATTGTTAATGTAATAGAACTTGAAAAAAAATGATAATCAATATTGTTTAACTAATAGGGATATGATGCAAATGTATTTATTTGAAAAGAAAATACTAGAATCAAAGTAGAAATTTTTTAAGATTAACTAAAAATTAGATGTCCTAAATGCCAATGCCATAAGTTGACTTTATTTTGATAAATAAGCATAGAAGCAAAAGGGTTTGATTAAAGCAGCAAAAAGTAAAGACCTAATGTTCTCTATCCACTTTAATCTTCTTATTTGTCTACAGGTTCTAAAAAATACATACTCGAGAAAAAAAGATTCTAAAACAAAATGGAGTGTTTTGGTGATTTTACCAATGGATACAAATTGAATTGAAAGTGAGGAATATGCAAGACATCTTTTAATGATAATTATGGGATAAATTTAACAGAATCAATATATGTGACTTGAATTGTATCACCATTAGGAAGTTTGATAAGAGAATAAGAATGAACATACGATGTATACTATTGTGGACCACCACCTCCGCCTTAGTTGATTGGGTCCTCGATCATAGCTGAGGTCTTGGCAGACTTGGTCCTCAGACATTATTGAGGTGGGTAAGACTTGTGAGCCCTGGCTGAGGATGATGTAGGCACTCATCAACCCCACAATCGGAGAGAGGCTCCACCCTAGGAAATCTATCTCTTTGATGCTGAGAACCATACACAACTTATAATGCCAAGGTGGATAGATGATTTTAGGAGATGCAATAGCAGATCGAAGCACTATAAGGCCAAACTCAACAACAAGGGGTAGAGCTCGACTTCAACACCAATCTGTTAGATATATATGCCCTAGAAGCCAGAATTGGCTGACACTTGTAATACACTTCTAGGTGCAAAATTATAATTTTAACTATAATCAATAAAAAAGAGTTATTTTCTATCACATATGTGTATTTAGTGTCTGTGATACATCCTTTGAGTTAATGGTAATGATAATTTATATTTTCAAGAGTTAAAAATTTAAGACATGAATAATCATTATTAACTCATAAAATGCTCCCGACCATAGGATCATTACGAGGATGGTGATTGATCCAGAAGGTTGGTGTACAATCGCTTCTCTTTAGTAGATGAGTCTTGAGTCTACGGTATGAAGACATCGGAGCGAGAGTACAGATACTCGTTAGAGGCGAGGGCACTGAGCGTGACCATCTCGAGTAGTCATTAGAAAGTCTACCTTCTCGTCAATGACTGACTCGATGCTGCAGTGGTGTGTCTGGTTCTTTGACCTGAGATGCATCGATAGTTCATCTTGTGGGTGTTATAGTTTGACTATACCATTACTCGATCTCCTAACCATATAAAATTCTGAGGTGTATGTTGGCTATGACATGTTCATTGTAGGAATTGGATTGCATCAAGATGAAATCTATCTATCTCGGTGGTAGAGGAGCAGCCCTATGATGATCATGAGAATCAAGTCCAGAAGCCCATGGCCATGGCAGAGTGAAATAATAAAAAAAAATTTTATTTAGGTTTTCACATCGGACTTGAATTGAATGATTACATTATATGACAGAAACTAGGATTTGACGAGTTCACCTTAATCCTAATCTGATTGGAGCTCAAGATAGAAGAACTTAATCACATAGGTAGCTGCACCAAGAGATTTGCATTCAGCTCTGATGGATTGCCACCATATACTGCTAGGTATCACTGATGGATTTTGAGAGCAATTAAAATGATTTAGATGATCGATCATTCTAGTCGTTCGAATCAGAAGAGTTCTGATCCATCGAAAGGAGTTTCGATGATGTCGATGATAGAGATCATGACATATCCTATTACCATACAGAATTGAACCTAGCTGAATCATACAAACAAGAATTTTGAATCTGATGATTGAACTGATCCAATTTAATTGATCTGAATGAGATTCAATTAGGTTCAAGAAAATCGTGCTAGCACTTGATTGAACCTAACGTTCTTCTTTTACTATTATAAATAGTTATCCTGACTGAGCCAAAGGAGTTTGTACTCATTCAGAGGTCTTCACCTGATCTGACTAGAGCCTGTCCAGGTCAGAGAAGAGTTGTCTTATTTTGTAAGATAATACCTACCATTTTTGATCATCTGCCATTTCTCGTCCTTTGACTTTAGTCAAAAGTTGACCTTTGACTGGTCAAATATTGATCGTTGATACTTTGACTTTTGTCCATATATCACGCACCTATTGGAGAGCTGGTGGGGGCTTGTCCTCCTGCTAGAATCTGGCAAGGAGGAGGGTGTGCGCCCAAGCTGGAGGCGCCCAGGAGTCCTTGTTGGATAGGGACTCCATCTTCTTTTTAGATTCGGATTAGACTTCTCCTAAGAGCCAAGTTTGACTGATCTTAGGCGCAATCTAAGAAGAAATCCAGGGGATTCTATTTCCACCAATCAGATTTAGATCTGATTTCATAAAGGATTGTAATTGGTTGGGAAGAAGAGGAGTCGGATCACGCTTAGTCTATAAATAAGATCCTGCGCCCAACTTAAAAATGATCATAATTCTCCAAGCCCCAAGGCTGCCTCCCTCCTCCTTCTCCATGCCAAGTCTATCTTCTCCCTCTCCTCTCCATGCCCAAAAGTGTTTGGGATCCAAGTTGGTGCAATCCAGATGAGAGAAAGGTGACAAAAAGCTAGAAGGCTGCGTTATTGCAAAGGACAACTGCTGATCTTCGAAAGGTATTTTGAAGATCTTTCAGATCAGATCCATATCTGATTTTTGAAAATGTGATAGAGAAGAAGAGGATCTCTAGGTCCAGCCTGAGTAGATATCGGTAGAGGCCAGACACTTGCATGGCTAGATCCAGAACCTTCCGCTGCTTACAGGATTATCAACGGATAATAGGATTACCCTACATTAAGGTAAATTTAATTTAATTTAATTTATTTAGATTTTATTTTTATTAGAATAATAAAAATTAGATCTAAAATATTTTAGATCTGATTAGGATTAAAGAGAAAATTTTTTGAAATATATCTCTTGATCCAATCAGATCTAAACGAACCTGGTCCAAAAAATCAGGATTTTTCTTCAACTGGTATCAGAGCCAAGATTCTAAAATATTTAGATCTAATTTTAAATTTATTCTAATTAAAAAATAGATAATTTTAGATGTCACATGAGATGTGATCAGATCTGAATTAGAAAAAATTAAAATTAAATAATTTGGATCTAAGATTAGAAAATATGCATGACTAGTTCTATAGAATAGTCTTGCATGTTTATGATTTAATCTGATTAAATCATATTTTAGATTTATTTATTACTATTTTTTAATATTATAATTATTATAATAATATCTAAAAAATAGTAAATAAAAATTATTTAATTTTAAACATCATATGAGATGTGATTGATGCATGTCTAGACTAGTTGTAGAATAGTTCTACATAATTGTCTAGATTAGAGTTTATTTTGATAAGATCAATTTAAATTTAATTTTTTAGATTATTATGAGATAATTTAAATCTAAAAATATGCATGATTCGATACATGAGATGTATGCAAAATATGCCATGATTAGATCTAATTTGTATATGAGATATATGATATAGATCTAAAACTATTTTATAGTATTACATGTTCTTGATTAAGACATTCCTCTTGGCCATCCACTCATAAGAATGAAGAAGGGTTTAAAGGCCCTCTCCTCCCATCCGATGGGGTGTTCTTATGATGTGTAGGGATGCTGCGCATTCGTCCTTAATCAAAAATTCAAAACTTACTTTCTGCAAAATCCTAGATCTTGAAACCCTAGGATTTATTGTGCATATTTTGTTTATGAACCCTACTTAATTAAGAATTAAGATTATGAAATATTAATTAGGTCTAAAATTAAGAATTTTAGATCTAAGACATATTCATAATACTGGGTTCAGGCTTGGGTAGCTCAATTAGGTCTAAATGGTTGATCAAATTAAATCAAGAGTTGGTTAGATGGGATCAACAATACTTAAATTGATCAGCCTAATAAGATTAAGTCTGGGTCAAGATTGAGTCACAATCAAGCAAGACCTAATTAGGCTCAGAGGTTAGAGTCTGGATTGTAGGCTAACCCAATTGGTTCTGGCTCAACAATTTGGTGTCTAAGGTAAGTTTGGCACATACGACCGACTAATTTTTAATTGGAAGCTACTCGACCTGAATGCGTTCTTGTACGAGTTAATGGCATATCCCTTCCACCGATCTCACTTACCTGGCCATATCTGTTAACCCAGTTCTAATTTGAGGTGGTCAATAATCCAAGCTGACTCATGCTAATAGATTAGTCATAATTGTTATGACTATGATAAGTCTAGTTTAATGAGATCTGAATCAATTCTTTCTAAGAAAAGATTAAGTCTGAGGTCTTCCACCATTGTAGATATGCGGATCCTTTTTGGGGTTGATTGTTCTCGACTGGATACAGTGGCTCAGTTGCACCAGAAAGATGCAACCATGTCTATTAGGCATTGGATGCTATGGGCTGGAGGATGAGTTAGGCTTAATATTTTGGATATGATGAGAGACTCAATTAGGAATCCAATCTGTGCAAATGATGGGTCTGACTTAACTAAGGAGTGGATCAATATTTTGGATACGGTGAGATTCATGAATTAGAGATCAAGTTTGGGTGCACCATGATTAGAGAATCATTGAACAAGAGTTGTTCACTCATTGGCTAACCCATCACCAATAACTGTTAGGTGAGGTGATGAGTCAGTTGGTGAGACCGCACCATCCACTAGAAATCATTAATTATGAAGATTTTCACATCTCTACAGAGGGGATCCGAGAAAATAGTGGAAGCTAATTTATTTAAAAATAAAATTTCTAAATAAATTGGTCAAGTCATAATTATAATATCTAATTAGAATCTTTGACTCTCTGTAGAAAAATGTCTGCATCCAACCCATTAGCACGTATCCTGGACACACATAGACTGACTAGATTCAATTATAAAGATTGGCTCAAAAACTATAAAATAATTTTGGATTCTGAGAAGTTAACCTATGTACTGGATCAGGATCTCCCACCTTACCAGCCCGTCCATCCACTGAATAGAGAGCATCTCTAAAAAAATGGATAGATGAGGATAATAAGGCTAGATATTACATGTTGGGCTCGATGTCTGATGAGCTCCAGTGCCAATATGAAGATATCGGGACTGCTCGTCAAATGTTGGCTTACCTACAGGAGATGTTTGGTGAACAGAGTCACGCAGTCAAGTATCAAGTCATGAAATGACTTTTTAAGGCTAAGATGCATGATGGACAGTCAGTCCAAGATCACTATCTGATGATGATCAAGGATATAGAAGAGCTTGAGAAGCTCGGTGTGAAGTTAGACTTGGATTTGTAGAACGATATTATTCTGCTATCCTTGATCGATGCATATGGGTAATTCATCATGAATTTACATGCATAAACTTCAAAATTTCTTAGCCGAATTAATGAACATGCTGGTTACCGCAGAGCTTTCTATGAAAGGTTCTAAAGGTTCAGTTTTTGCTATGGAATGGACTTCTTCCAAAAGAAAATCTTATGGAAAGAAAAAGAAGTCTGCGAAAAAGTAAAAGATGGAAGGAGCAAAGAAGAAGAAGGCAGAGCTGAAGAAGAAGGTCGATGTCAAAGAAAAGTATTTTCATTGCAACAATGACGACCACTGGAAGTGAAACTGCCCAACTTATCTGACCATCCTGAAGAACAAGAAGGAAGGTCCTTCTAGAGGTATGCTCGTTATTGAGTCTAACCTTACGATTTTTTCTGCATCCAGTTGGATGCTTGACCCTAGTTCTAGTGCTCATCTATGAACTTCCATGCAGGATCTTAAGGATAGCAGGAGGCTGAGGGATGGAGACATGATCCTACGCATCGATAATGGAGCAAGAGTTGCTGTAGTAGCCATGGGAACATACTCTCTTTGATTATCATCTGGTTTAGACTTAGTTTTGAAAGACTGTTATTATGTGCCTATAGCTAGTAGAAATTTGATTTCTATTTCATGCTTAGTACTAGAAGGCTATGTGATTACCTTCTTTAAGGACCATTGTAACATTCTTTATAAAAGAAATAAAATTGCGAATGATTTTCTTATTAATGATCTTTATCAGCTATATATTGATGTACCTATTCTAACTATCGAGCAAAACGTGAATGCCAAATGACCTAGGGATAGTCCAAATGATAGGTATCTATGGCACCTGAGATTAGGTCATATAGTAGAAGATATGATCAATAAATTGAAGAAAAATGGACTATTGAGTTCATTGACTTTCAAGTCATATCCAACTTGTGAATCTTGTCTTCAAGACAAAATGATCAAACTTTTTTTTGTAGGACATGGGGAAAGGGCCACAGATCTCCCTGTCCTAGTACATACTAATGTCTGCGACCCATTTAATGTACTGACTAGAGGCAATTTTATCTACTTTATTATCTTTATCGATGATCTATCTAAGTATGGATATGTGTATCTTATGAGATACAAGTCTGAAGCTTTTGAAAAGTTCAGAGAATTCAGACATGAAGTAGAAAAATAAACTGAAAAACTCATTAAGATTCTTCGATCAGATCGAGGAGGTGAATACCTTAGTCGAAAATTCATAGACTATCTCAAAAAAAATGGCATAGTCTTTCAATGGACTCCACCAGAAATATCTCAACTCAAAGGGATTTCAGAACGGAAAAATCTAACTCTATTGGATATGATCCGATCCATAATGAGCTTCACAGACCTTTCTGATTTTCTTTAGAGACATTCATTGTTAACTTCAATTTATCTACTGAATAAGGTTCCCTCTAAGACTGTTCCTACCACACCATATGAGATATGGCACGATAAGAAACCAAGTCTAAGTTATCTCAAAATTTGGGGTTGTCCGACTCATGTCAAAAGATAACAAACGGACAAGTTAGAGAGTTTAGGTCCTTCAGAGCTTGATTCATAGGATATCCTAAAGAGTCATTAGGATACTATTTCTACATTTAGAAGACCATAATGTGATTGTGAGTCGACATGCCATCTTTCTTGAAAAATAGTTTATTCAAGATAGCGACATTAGAAAGCAGATTAAGTTTGATGAGAAAGTCTCATAAGTACAACGAGCTAAGGACCAATTGGAACCAAATCAGGTTGAGCCAATAAGAACACTACCTCCTCCACCTCATAGATCGAAAAGAGTTTTCCATCTTCCTGAAAGATACTTGGGTATTATTTCAGAGAAAGTAGAGAAAATATTCCTCGTAGGTAATGGTGCTTATGGTGATGATTCCAAAACCTACAATGAGACGATATCAGATATCGACTTTGAGAAATGGCTAGAGGCAATGCAGTCAAAAATTGACTTGATACATTTGAACCAAGTCTGGACCTTGGTAGATCCACCAGAAGGTATAGTACCTATTGGGTGTAAATGGATCTTCAAGAGAAAGATTGGTGTAGATGAGAATGTGGAGACATTCAAGGCTAGACTAGTGGCAAAAGGTTATAGTCAATGCGAAGGCTTTGACTATCAGAATACCTTTTCTCTAGTGGCTATGCTAAAATCCATCCGCACATTGCTTGCTGTTGCAACCTATTTCGGTTATGAAATATGGCAAATGGACGTGAAAACGATGTTCTTAAATGGATACCTTGAGGAAGATATCTATATGGAATAACCGTTAGATTTCACATCCAGTGATACTGATCAGAAGGTTTGCAAGCTGCAAAGGTCCATATATGGACTTAAGCAAGCCTCTTGGAGCTAGAACACTCATTTCAATGATGTGATTAAAACATTTAGTTTCATAAAAAATGAAGAGGAACCATGTATCTTCAAAAAGGTTAGTGGAAGCGCTGTTGTCTTTCTTGTACTGTACGTGGATGACATCCTCCTTATTGGAAATGATATTTCCATGATGATGATAGTTAAATTATGGTTGTCCAAGAAATTTTCTATGAAAGACCTAGGTGAAGCATCCTTTATTCTAGAAATTAAGGTCTATAGGGATAGACCAAATAGGATGCTAGGACTTTCACAGAAGGTGTACATATAGGAAGTACCAAAGAGGTTTAGTATGGAAAACTCTAAGAGGAGATTAATATCCTTTAGACATGGTATTTATCTTTCCAAGAAGATGTGCCCTAGCACACCTGAGGAAATAAAATGCATGAGCAAGATCCCTTATGCTTCTACAATAGGGAGCCTCATGTATGCCATGCTATGTACACGATCTGGTATAGCCCATGCTGTGAGTGTCACAAGTAGATATCAGTCAAATCCAGATAAAAAATACTGGACTTCTATGAAATGTATCCTTAAGTACTTGAGAAGAACTAAGGATATGATGTTGGTCTTTGGTAACGGAGAACTCCATATCCAGAGATACACAGACTCGGATTTTATATCCGATATAGATGATCGAAAGTCGACATCTGAAAAAGTTTGTTTCTGTGCAATGGTGGTGCTGTCAGTTGAAAGAGTTCTAAGCAAATCGTGATAGCAGATTCTACCATGGAAGCAAAATTATCACTGCATCAGAGGCTGCGAAGGAAGCATTCTGATTTAAAAAGTTTACTGCAGAAATCGAAGTAATGCCATCAGATGCCATTCCTCTATATTGCGACAATAATGGTGCCATAGCTCTTGCTAAGGAGCCGAGGTCTCACTAGAAGTCTAAGCACATTGAGCAGCGATACCACCTCATCTGTGATTACCTTGAGAAGGGTTACGTCGAGGTCAAGAGAGTCAACTCTACGGACAATGCGACAGACCCACTTACAAAGCTGTTGGGACAACAAAAATTCGAAGCCCATCTTGAGAAGATGGGACTTAGAGTTGTAGCCAATTGACTTTAGGATAAGTGAAAGATTGTTAGATATATGTTCCTTAGAAGCCAGAATTGGCTGACACTTGTAATACACTTCTAGGGGCAAAATTATAATTTTAACTATAATCAATAAAATGGGTTATTTTCTATCACATATGTGTATTTAGTGTCTGTGATACATCCTTTGAGTTAATGGTAATGATAATTCATATTTTTAAGAGTTGAAAATTTAAGACATGAATAATCATTATTAACTCATAAAATGCTCCCGATCCATAGGATCATCATGAGGATGGTGATTGATCTGGAAGGTTGGTATACAATCACTTCTCTTTAGTAGATGAGTCTTGAGTCTACGGTGTGGAGACACCGGAGTGAGAGTATAGATACTCGTTAGAGAATAAGGGCACTGAGCGTGACCACCTCGAGTAGTCATTAGAAAGTCTACCTTCTCGTTAATGACTGACTCGATGCTGCAGTGGTGTGTCTGATTCTTTGATCTGAGATACATCGACGGTTCACCTTAAGGGTGTTATAGTTTGACTAAACCATTACTCGATCTCGTAGCCACATGGAATCCTGAGGTGTATGTTGGCTATGACATGTTCATTGTAGAAATTGGATTGCATCAAGATGGAATCTATCTACCTCGGTGGTAGAGGAGCAGCCTTATGATGATCATGAGAATCAAGTCCAGAAGCCCATGGCCATGGCAGAGTGAAATAATAGAAAGAGTTTCTATTTAGATTTTTACATCAGACTTGAATCGAATGATTACATCATATGATAGAAACTAAGGTTTGACGAGTTCACCTTAACCCTAATCTGATCAGGGCTCAAGATAGAAGAACTTAATCACACAGATAGCTGCACCAAGAGATTTGCATTCAGCTCTGATGGGTTGCCATCATATACTGCTAGGTGTCACTGATGGATTTTGGGAGCAATTAGAATGATTTAGATGATCGATCATTCTAGCTGTTCGAATCAGAAGAGTTCTGGTCCATCGAAAGGAGTTTCGATGATGTCGATGATAGAGATCATGACATATCCCATTACCATATAGAACTGAACCTAACTGGATCACACAAATAAAGATTTTGAATCTGGTGATCATTAATTAAACTAATCTAGTTCAATTGATCTGAATGAGATTCAATTAGATTTAAGAAAATTGTGCTAGCACTCAATTGAACATAACGTTCTTCTTTTACTATCATAAATTGTTGTCCTGACTGAGCCAAAGGAGTTTGTGCTCATTCAGAGGCCTTCACCTGATCTGACTGGAGCCTGTCCAGGTCAGAGAAGGGTTGTTTTATTTTGTAAGATAATACCTGCCATTTTTGGTCACCTGTCATTTCTCGTCCTTTGACTTTGGTCAAAAGTTGACCTTTGACTGGTCAAATATTGACCATTGACACTTTGACTTTTGTCCACGTGTCACGCACCTATTGAAGAACTGGTGGGGGCTTGTCCCCCTATTAGAACCTAGCAAGGAGGAGGGCGCACGCCACCCTTAGCGTGCGCCCAATCTGGAGGCATCCAAGAGTTCCTGTTGGATAGGGACTCCATCTCCTTTTTGGATTCCGATTAGACTTCTCCTAAGAGCCAACTTTAATTGGTCTTAGGTGCCATCTAAGAAAGAATCTAGGGGACTCTATTCCTACCAATCAGATTTAGATCTGATTTCACAAAGGGTTGTGATTGGTTGGGAAGAAGAGGAGTTGGATCACGCTTAGTCTATAAATAAGACCCTACGCCCAACTCAAAGATGATCATAATTCTCCATGCCCCAAGGTTGCCTCCCTCCTCCTCCTCCACGCCAAGTCCATCTTCTCCCTCTCCTCTCCATTCCCAAAAGTATTTGGGATCCAAGTTGGTGCAATCTAGACGAGAGAAAGACGACAGAAAGCTAGAAGACTGCGCTGCTGCAAAGGATAACTGCTGATCTTCGAAAGGTATTTTGAAGATCCTTCAGATTAGATCTAGATTTGATTTTTGAAGACATGATAGAGAAGAAGATGATCTCTAGATCCAGTCCGAGTGGATACCGATAGAGGCCAGGCACTTGCGTGGCTAGATCCAGAATCTTTCGCTGCTTACAGGATCATCAACGGGTAATAGGATTACCCTACATCAAGATAAATTAAATTTAATTTAATTTATTTAAATTTTATTTTTATTAGAATAATAAGAATTGGATCTAAAATATCTCAGATTTGATTAGGATCAAAGAAATTATTTTTTAAAATATATCTCTTGATCCAATCAGATCTAAACAAACCTAGTCCGAAAAATCAGGATTTTCCTTCACAATCCCCCATTCATCAGAAGAATCATGGATGAACCGCTTTGCATGCATTTTAAGATGCTGCAACTGGAGTCGTGTGATGGGATCTCGAATCTCATCGACCACTTAGAAAGCTTCAAGACCCTGATGCTCCTCCATGGAGCTACTGATGTGATCCTTTGTTGGGAATTCTCATCGACCCTAAAGAAGGCCACCCGATAATGGTATTTGAGCCTTTAGCTTGATCTGATTGATTTCTTTGAGCAACTTGGCTAGTTGTTTGCAACCTACTTCATCAATAGTCACTAACAGTGCTACGGCTTAAATTTGCTTGTCAGCATTAATCTATGAGATGGTGAGTTCCTTCGGAACTACATCAACCACTTTAATGCCATAAATCTAGAGATACATGATTTGGATCAGTCAGTGGCCATGACCGCACTCAAAGTTGGACTATTTAAGAATTATTTTCTTTTCTCGCTCAAGAAGAGGTGTTCTAAAGACTTTGTCAAAATATTGGGAAGGGTGGAGAAGTATACAAATGTAGAGGAGGCTTGGGCTTGGCATAATAAGAATCCTAATAATGAGCCCCAAGGAAAGAAAGAAGATGGCCAAAGGAGCAAGGAGTGCAAGCAAGAAGGTTGGTGCAGTAATAGGAGGTCATGCTGATCCCTACATCTTCTCACAATGATTGGACCAGGTCTTTATCCAGGCACAAGATCTAGGTTCCTACCTCAGAGTTTTAATAATTACACTCCATCTAACACCCTTTGGGCTCAAATATTGATGGAGATAGAGCACCAAAGAAACCTTCTAAGGCCAAAGAAGATGGCAGCCCTGCCTCATACAAGGAATGTAAGAAAGTATTGCCCATACTATCAAAATCATAGCCATGATACAGAGGAGTATTGATAACTTAGAGATGAGATTGAACGCTCATCAGATTGGGGCAAATGAGGCGGTATGTTAAGAAATGACCAAATTGAGAAGAAATAAGGCCTGGACCATCTTAGCATGATGGTCCCTAGGAAAACAAGATGGTGGCATAGGTGATTCATATTATCTTCAGAGGGCAACTCGACTACCTAACCTCAGAGCCGAATCAAACTATCTAGGGGCTAAGTCGAGCTAAAGAGGAGCAAAAGAACAGAAGGATTAAAGATAAAATTACTTTCTTCAATGCTGACCTTCAAGGAATAAAATATCCCCATGATGATCCCATTATAGTTACCTTAAATATTTCGAACTATGATGTATATCATATTTTGATTGATAATGAAAGTTCTGTAAATATTTTATTTTATGATGCCTTTGTAAGAATGGACTCGACTCTTGACTAGTTGAGAAAACTAGATTCTCCTCTAGTCGGCTTTTCTGGTAATAATGTACCAGTGGAAGGGTTATCACCCTCTCTATGATAGTAGGATGAACTTCGAGGCAGTTAACTATCCAGATTGACTTTTTGGTCATAAAAATTTCATCCACCTATAATGCTATACTAGATTAGATGGGACTAAATACTCTCTAAGCTATGGTGGTGACTTATTACTTATTGATGAAGTTTCCTACTCTTCACTTAATTGACGAGGTCTGAAGAGACCAACATACAGATGGCTAAAGAATGCTATATGGCAACTCAATAGGGCAAAGTGCTTATGGAACCCTAGCCAATAGAAGAGCTCAACATTTAGGATGAGCTAACACAACAAAGGGGTTGGTTGGTGGAGGATCTTGTCCCAATTGCATTGGATGAGACCAACCCGACTAGGACAGTCCAGGTCAGTTCCAAGTTGGGTGATGAGGACCACCAGTACCTCATCTTATTTCTCCAATCCAACGTGGATGTCTTTGCCTGGTCAGCCTCCGATATGCTACGCATAGATCCAAAAGTCATTATCCATCACCTGAACATGGATCCAAAGTATCTCCCATCAAGCAAAAGAAAAGAAGCTTCACACTAGAATGACAAAAAGCCATATGAGAAGAAATTGACAAGCTCTTGAAGTCAGGTTTTATTCGAGAGGTTTATTACCTCGAATGGTTGTCCAATGTGGTGTTGGTTAAAAAGACAAATGGAATATGGTGCATATGCATTGACTACACTGACCTCAATAAGGCATGCTCTAAAGATAGTTATCCACTATCTCGAATAGATCAACTAGTGGATGCCACATTAGGCCATCAACTCCTCTCTTTCATGGACTCCATCTTAGGCTATAACCAAATCTACATGGCCCTTAAGGATGAGAAAGAACAACTTTTACTATTGACAAGGGTCATTTTTGTTATAGGATTATACCTTTTGGCCTAAAGAATGTGGGAGCAACTTATCAAAGACTCGTTAATAAGATTTTTAAGGAGCAAATCGAAAGAAATATAGAGATACATATGGATGACATGCTCGTCAAAAATAGAACTCCTGAGCACCATATTGCTGATCTCAAAGAGATCTTCACGACACTGTGGCACTTCTGTATGAAGCTTAATCCTAAGAAGTATGCTTTCAGGATCACCTCCGATAGGTTTCTTGGTGTTATGATGTCACACTATGGAATCAAAACCAATCCTGAAAAGATCCGAGCTCTCTAGGAGATGAAGCTATTAAGGACAGTTAAAGAAGTACAATGTCTCATAGAAAGAATCACAGCTCTTAGCGGATTTCTCTCAAGGTCGATCAAGAAGAGTCTACCCTTCTTTGGAGCTTTTAGGTGGACGAAAGACTTTCAATGGATAGAGGAATGCCAGGCCACAAGTGCAGAATATGGATCTCCATCCAAGATCATAATTCTAATGATGATGTTAATACCACAATAGAAAGAAAGAAAAGAGATGTACAAAAGATACAATCAAATATGTGGATTAGCCCAAGACTTATCTCCACGGGGTATGCAAGTTTCACTATAAGAGAAAATAAAAATACAAGAGAAGACCGCATCCTCTTAACTCTCTTACATCAATATCTCTCTCAATAAGAAGTATAAATCTCTCACAAAGCTCTCTTCTCTCATAAGAAGGCTCTTTCAGCTCTCCATCTAAGGCTTTGGCCACTACAGGATCCTTTTTGATGCTATCCAATACTCCTCTCAGCTCCATAGGCCATTAGGCTCTTTTAAAGGCCCTAAAAATGTATCCTAGTCGATAACAGGACTCCTGTTAAGATTTAAAAAAAATTTTTAGGCCATTCAATCAAACCTGCACACATTCTGGACCACTCGATTGCACAATCTGCATGAAAGATCATGTGAAATCATGGTGGACTGCTAAGGGATCGATGCCTCATGCATGGACCACATGAAAATCACCTAGGCATGGTGGACTATGCATGGATCATGCCATCACCCCTCTGGATCGTGCACTTGTGCCTGGGCCATGCACTCCTACAAGCCACGTGTGCCTGCACGCCATGCGCACCTACGGGCCGTGGGCTTCTGTATCTTAGGCCTTGCTGCTATGGGCTTCACTGCTAAGGGTCAAATTCGAGGTGTCAAATTTCAATAATTGTCATCTCGACTCGACATTCAATCTCCACATAATATTGAGAGTTTTTGGATGATTTTGCCCTCATGCCCTAGGGCAAATACCTAATTGCTTATAAATGGATAAATATGGGAGTCGAGCTAGGTAGCTCGATCCCATTTTCATCATATGCTATAACCTACCTGACCTGAGATCTGCTTGGGGTAGCCTCCTACAGCAATAGAAATTTCATCTTATGATGTCACCTATCATCCTCTCGAATCTTCTATCTCATGCCCAATCTACCTGCACCTGAAGCTCCACCTCGTGTTGAGCTCCCTATCAAGAGATAGTGCCCTTCATACTTTCTTCTTTTCATAACAATCCTACCATCATACATAACCTTCAAGATTCCATCATCAGCTCTCCATCTATAGTTACTTGAATCTAGTTTGCTAAGTAAAATTAGATTTTTCTTAAAATTGGATATGTATATTGGACCTTATCCAATTTTTTTATTACTCCATTATGTATCTGTAAGTTGACTGCACCAATGCTCTTGATCACATAGCTCGATCCATCCAGTAAATGAACAATACCCTCATTGATATCTAGAAAGTCAAATAGCTCCTCTCTATAATAAAAATATTATGAATATATTGAATCTAAAATCAACTGAAGGAAAGAAGTAGATATCTCACCTAAGACCATAAGCATATCATCAGTCTCATTAGTGTCACTACCATGGACTGCCACTGTAGTAGTCTTCTTTTGATTTCTAAGCTGTAGACAATCTCTGACTCAATGTCTCAACTCATCAAATCAGTAGCATCTGATATTGCTGAAGTTCCCCAACTTGAATCTAGACTGCCTATCTTACGATCCTCTATCGCTTCATCCTCTATCACCACCACCTCCAATCACTGCTAAAGTCAAGTTCCATCTGAACTTGAGGCTTAATTTTTCTGTCTGAGAATCTTATTCTAGAGAAGTATAGAAATGACCTCATCTATCTCGATGGTACTCTTCTCTATAAAAAGAATAATCACCAAAGATTCAAAAAAAGGAGGAAGCGATGAGAGCAAGACCAACGCCCTAGTCTTATTCTTAATCTTTTCACCAATGGTAAGAAGATCGATGAGAATCTTTTAAAAATTGCTAAGATGCTCCTGCATGCTCTATCCCTCATTTATCCACAGCTGGTAAAACTGCTTTCAAAGGAAGAAAGCATTGATGAGTGATTTTGTCATATACATCTCTTCGAGCTTCATCTGCATCATCATCGAAAAAATCTTGCTAAGTATATGGATCACCATATCATCCATCAAGTACAAGTAAATCATGCTCACTGTCTGCATCTGGAGCTATCTCTAATCCTTCTTCATGATAGTTATCTTCTCCTCATACAAGAGAGCATCAATTAATTCTTATTGGATGAACACGTCCTTCACCCTTGCTTGCCATAGAAAAAAATTGCTCTTTTCATCATACCGATTGATCATTATCTTGATTGAGCATGTTTTCTCTATCTTCTTCAATCTTGATCAACACTGCTGCAATCTAAAAAATCTAACACTCTGATACCACTTGTTCAAAGGATCCCTCATGAGTGCAAAATATGGTTCTCTATTTAAGATTGTAACTCTAATGACGATATCAAAACTGTAATAGAAAGAAAGAAAAAAGATGTACAAAAGACATATTCAAATATATGGATCAGCCCGAGGTTTATCTTTACGAGGCTTGCAAGATTCATTATAAAAGAAAATCAAAATACAAGAGGCGATCACACTCTCTCGACTCATATATTAATCCCTCTCTCAATAAGAAGTACAAATCCCTTACAAAGCTTTCTTTTCTCATAAGAAGGCCCTCTCAGCTCTCCACTCGAGCCTCTGGCCACTATAGGATCCTCTACATTGCTACTCAACACTCCTCTCAGCTCTATAGGCCATCAGGACCTTTTAAAGGATCTAAAACCATGTCCTGATCAGTAACAGGACTTCTGTTAAGACTTAAAAAATTCTTAGGCTAGTTGATCAAATTTGCATGCATCCTGAACCATCCGATCGTGCAATCTACATGAAAGATTGCATAAAATCATAATATACCACTAAGGGGTCCACACCTCATGCATGGATCGCATGAAAATCACCTGGGCACGATGGACAGCACCATCGTCCCCCTAGACCGCACAGTGGACTGTGCGCTTGTGCTTGGGCCGCATGCTCGTATGAGCCGCATGTGCCTGTGGGCTATGCATGCCTGGGGCCCATGCCCGTGCATCTTAGGCCACATACTACTATGAGCCACGTGCTCCTGTGGGCCTTGCACGCCTACTGACCATGGGCTTCTCCATCTTGGGCTTTGCTGCTATGGACTTCACTGCTAAGGATCGAATTCGAGGCACCAAATTTTAATATTTGAGTCTGATGAGGTCCTATACTTGTACCTTACAATCTCTCATCAAGCAGCCAGCTTGATGCTCATCCAACAGAAGGGCATGCTTTAAAAACCTTTGTATTATGTAAGTTGAGTCCTTCGTGATGTAACGACCAGATATATTAGGCTAGAGAAAGTGGTATATATGCTTGTGATTTTAGCAAAGAGGCTGTGTCTAAACTTTCAAACGCATACAGTTGCTATCCTCACCGACCAACCTATTAGGTTAGTTCTCCACTGACTTGAGACTTCGGGTTGGCTAGCCAAGTAAGCCATTGAGATCGAGGAGTTTGACATAAAACCTCCTCCGGTTATCTATTAAAGCTAGACTACTAGCAAATTTTGTCCTAGAGTGTATCATCTCTTAGGAGGATCCCATACCCAAACCTAAAGCAGAGGAGTTTGACGAGTCCTGGGCTCTCCTTGTAGATGGCTCTTCCAACTCAATAGGTTCTAGGGTTGGGCTGATCTATACTAGCCCAGAAGTAGTGGTTGCTGAATATGCTATATGCTTTAGGTTTAATGCCTTAAATAATGAGGCTGAGTACGAAGCCTTAATTGCTGGGCTAAAGATTACTAAGGAGCTGAGAGTTCAACACGTGATGAGGGTTTATAGTGACTCATAGTTTGTTATTGTCAAGTGTGAGTTGAATATGAGGCATGACAATCAAGTATGGTCAAATACTTGCAGAAGCTAAGGGATCTTATGTTTAGCTTCATGACCCTCGATATCCAACAAATCTCAAAATCTAAAAATGCTAAAGCCGACCTCCTATCGAAGCTTGCCACCCTATGAGCAACTAACCTTAAGAGGAGCTCATACATGGAAATGCTAGGAAATTTGAGCATTTAAGAGACTCCAGTCATGCAGACTACCCATTTGCTAAGTCGGATGGATCCGATCATTCAATTCTTGAAGGACGGGACTTTACCTATTGATTGTGAAGAGGTTAGGAAGTTGAAATATCAGGCACCTTGGTATCTGATGTATGAGGAAAAGCTATACAAAAGATCCTATTTGCTATCACTTCTCGGATTTCTCTAGCCATCAGAGATAGATTATGCTCTTTGGGAGGTTCATGAAGACATATGCGATAACCACCTGAGGGACGGAGCCCTTCCTTACAAAGTTTTGCAATAGAGTTATATTTGGCCGACCATGCAACAACGAACTTAGTATGAAGGTGTGATCAATGCCAAAAGAATGCTAATATTCAATGTTGGCTTTCGACCCCATTGGCGCCAATCATGACACCTTGGCCCTTCGTCCAATGGGGGATGGACATTCTTAGATCCTTTTCGATTGTGGCAGTGTAAAAAAAAAAATTACTCATCACAATTGACTACTTCATGAAATAGATAGAAACAAAGGCATTGGCATGCATCACTGAAGCCAAGGTTTGTGACGTCATATGGAAGTCTTGAAGGATTTTTTAGAAAATCTAATCTTCTAGTGCATGCTAAAATTTAAAATTTAGATCTAGCAGCAGAAAAATTTTAGGTTGGATCATGCACGCAATAGATCTAATCTATTGCTATCCTAGGATCTATCACATGCACGACTAAGATGCTGAAAATAAAATCAGATTTAAGATTAGAATTAATATCTTTATGCGGGTAGCAAAATACCACAATCTGATTGCCATGGTGATCTGATAAGATTCCTGTAGAGTCACACACGCGTCCGATCTCTACGGATATCCACATGAAGCTTTTGATCTAAATAGAAGCGTGTATCTTTATCGGAGTGCTAGCTCCCTTGCATAAGACATCTCTTAATGGTGGATTTAAATCTTTCCTAGATCTCTCAAACTCTTTGGAGAAGGAAAGGAATAGGAAGAAGAAAAGATAGAGGAAGAAGAACCTCTCTTCTTCCTTCTCTCTAAAAATCAAAGCCCACAAGAGAGGAAGGCCTCTCTTATTTTTCTCAAGCCTAGGAGAGAAAACCCATGGCCCTTGTTTCTATTTTTCATGGTGAAATTCTCATCTTAACTCATGCCTAAAACTTCTTTTAAAAATGGTGTTCAAAGGAGGTCTTGACTAGGTCAAAGATCTAGTTGGTTAAGGAATCCTAAGGGCGTCCAATACTTGGACACTTCCCTATCTTGGCATGATGTTTCTCATGCAGGAAGGGGCGCATGAGAGCCTTATTCCATGGTAAAAACTAAGAAAAAATGGGCTGTTTCATAAGGTTAAGTGGCGCATGAAAGGAAGAATTAAGTCCTAGTCTAACTAGGACTTTCTTGAATTTGATTTAACATCTAACTAATTCTTGGACCAATCCTAACCAATTTAGAAATTAGTTATAACCAAATAACAAATTAGGTCCTAGCCTAATCTAGAATCCAATTAGGCTCTAATCCAATTAGAAAATTGGCTAGATTAAAAACCTTATCAAACTAAGGATTGATTTCTTGGATAATTTGGTTATTACATAACCCAATAGGATTTGATCCAATTAAACCTATTATTCAATAGAACTTTATACTATCAAATTAAATTGAATCTAATTCAATTAGATTTAATTTGAATCCCTTGGCTCAATTAAATTGAGCCCTATTGTAATCCAATTGCAACAAAATTCTCCTACTACTTACTAACTCTTAGTAAGTTTGATAATTGCAATAATTGTATTAGATTAATCATCAATTACATTGATAATTAAATCCATACACTATTCATAATCATGAATCAACCATTTGATTAGTCAAGAACCTCTTTTGCATATGATCCTATAGATTCAGTTCTAATTGGTAGTGAGATACATTGCGATCTCATCAATAATGTCATTGAAACTTCTTTCAATGGATTGAAACTCTTTTCAATTCATCCAATCGAGAATTATTGATTACCAAAATAATTTTCATTGATCTCACAATTCATCGGTGATACCTAGTAGTATGTAGTGGCAATCCAGTAGAACTGAAAAAGAACCTCTAGGTGCAGTTATCGTATAGTCCTATTCTTCTATCGTAAGTTCCAATTAGATGCAGGATAAGAATAACTTATCAAACCTATTCATCCATCATATGTTAGATTCAATCGAGTCAAGTCCATGTAAAATCTTATGAAAACTCTTTCCATCATTCATCTGCTATGGCCATGGTCTTTAGGACTCAGTCCCATGAACTACATAGGACTACTCTTTGTCTAGCAGAGTCGACAGATCCCATCTTGGTGTACACCCTATTTATATAATGGACTTACTATAGCCAACATACACCATAAAGTTTTGAATTACTAGGTAACCAAGTATTGTACAGTCAAATTATAGCAACCCCACTATGAACAACCGAGGCACCGTAGGTCACAGAACTATCTACATAACTGTAATATTGAGTAAGTCACTGATGAGTGGGTAGCCATCTAGGTGACTTCTCATGCTAATCATGCTCAGTATCCTTAATTTTTATTAAGCATCTGCATGCTCATTTTAGTATCCTCATACTATAGACTCGAGACTCGTCTACTCAAAAAGAAAAGCGATCCATATAGAAATCTATCTGGATCAGTCATCGTCTCCATGACGATCTATCGATCGAAAGTATTTAGAAATTAACTACTAATACCACGTGCCTCAAATTCTTAACTTTTGAGAATATGTGTCATCATCCATTAATTTCTTAGATGATACATGAACATATTTAAAACACAACATGAATGAAACATAATTCAAAATTTTATCAATTTAAAAATTTTAATTACAAAATAATGCCCTTAGAATATGTACATGTGTCAGACTATCCAACTTCTGGGGCATACATCTAACAAACTCCCACTTGACTTAAAGCCAATTGGCCATAAACCTAAGCCCCATCTTCTCAAGATGAGCTTCAGTCCTCTGCTGGCTCAGTAGCTTCATCAATGGATCGGCCATACTCTTTGTGGAGTGAAGTCTCTGCACCTCGATGAACTTCTTCTTAAGATATTCGCAAATTAGATGAAATTATTGCTCGATGTGCTTGGACTTCTGGTGAGACCTTAGTTTCTTAGCGAGTGTTATGACACCATTGTTGTTATAAAAAAGTAGAACGGTATCCGATGATATCACATCCAGTTCCGTAACAAACTTCTTGATCCAGAATTCTTCCTTAGCAACCTTCAACGTGGCAATGTACTCTGCCTTCATTATGAAATTTGCAATAATCGATTGCTTGAAATTTTTTCAGCTAACCATACCACCATTATATAGGAACATAAAATCAGATGTAGACTTTCTATCATCAATATCAGATATAAAGTCTGAGTTAGTGTATCTCTACACCCGCAAGTCTTCTCCTCCAAAGATCAAAAAGAGATCCTTAGTCCTTCTTAAATACTTAAGAATATTCTTCATAGCAATCCAATGCTCCTCACTTGGATTCAACTGATATCTATTATGACACTTACAGCAAGAGCAATATCAGGTCGAGTACATAGCATAGTAGATAGGAGACTCCCTATAACAAAGGCATAAGAGATTTTGCTTATATGCTGTATCTCCTCAGATGTGTTAGGGCACATCTTTTTAGAGATATGAACTCCATGTCTAAAGGATAACAGATCCCTCTTAGAGTTTTCTATGCTTGGCTACTTCAGCACTTTCTCTATGTACATTTATTGTGATAGACCTAGCATCCTTTTAAATCTATTTAATGGATTTTTATTCTCAGAATATAGGATGCTTGTCCAAGATCTTTCATGGAGAACTCTTTTGATAGTCAAATTTTCACAAAAATCATCATAGGAACATCATTCCCAATGAGGAGGATATTGTCCATGTATAATATGAGAAGAGTAACGACCCTACCATCTTGAAAATACATGATTTTTTTTTATTCTTAATGAAATCAAATGATTTGATTGCATCATTAAAATGAGTATTCTAACTTCGAGATGCTTGCTTTAGTCTATAGATGGATCTTTACAGCTTGCAGATCTTATGATCTCCATCACTAGACATAAAACCAAGAGGCTGCTCCATATAGATATCTTCCTCAAGATATCCATTTAGGAAGGTAGGTTTCACATCCATCTATCATATCTTATAGTCATGAGCTACTGCAATAGCAAGTAATGTTCGAATGAACTTCAGTATGACGACTGGCGAAGATCTCCTGATAGTCAATGTCTTCATGTTGACTATAACCTTTAGCCATAATGTTGTCCAAGGATGGCTACCCAAGAGGGAGGATGAATTGGATATTTAAAAGTTTAAACTCTATTTAAGCTGAGTTTTAATATTGTATGCTTGGTGAAGTAATGTGAAATACAAGTATAAAATGAGAGTAATATAAATAACACCATAACAAAAAGAAAAGATCAAGCTTTTATAATGGTTCGGTGCCAAACTCGATACCTACATCTACTTCTTAAGTAAACCACTTAAGAATTTAACTATAATCACTCAATTGATTATAGTTCAATTATTTTTCTTGAGCTCACAATCTAATCCATTAGGTTTTGACCTAGGCTCACCAACTATAACCTTTACAATGATTATTTTTCTGAACTAACAATCAACCTCGATTGATTTTGATCTAGGTTTAACAATCAAACTTTTATAATGTCCAACTCTAGGCTTAGACCAACCTCAAGTTTCTCACTCTAGGAAACTTGTAAATAAATAAGATACAATGATTAAAGAAGTTTAGAAAGAAAAACTCAATGAATTTTTCAAAAAAAAGAGTTTGTGAATGGAAGGCTTGATTGCTCTTGCTCTTCTTCTTGAATGCTTGAGAGAAGTTGGTGAAGCTCTTCAATGATTTTTTTTGACTTTTCTCACTTTGAGGATAATTGGAAGGACAAGATGATCTCAAGAAAGTAATTTCTTTACTTCACTTAAGTGCTTTCTTAATGAACTTAGCGTTGGCTTGAAGGCTTTTGAATGTATTTTCTCAAAAAAATTATTCTTGAAGTTCTTAAATATTCTTTATATATTCCAAGCTTTTTCACCACTCTAAAACACCTGAAGAGGTCTCATCTAATGTCTTAGTTGTTGAGCACAAAAATCTAGCCATTGAAAAAAAGTTAGGATCGAAAAAGTATAGTTTGAAAAAAAATTAGCCGTTATAGTGACTTAGTCAACTAAGTTTTTGACTTAGTTGACTAAGTTTCCTAAATCCAGAATTTTAGCCTTTTTATGCTTTCTGTGTTCTGCTATCTTCTGAGACTGAGTCGGCTAACTCTCAGACTTAGTCGACTAAGTTTCTTAGATCCTGAACTTCAGCCTTTCGATGATTTCTGTGTTTTTCTATCTTCTGATACTTAGTTGACTAACTCTCAGACTTAGTCGACTAAGCCTTCTGAATCTTAAATTTTTATTTTTTTATGCTTTCTACTTTTGCTATTCTCTAATACTTAGTTGACTAACTCCTGGCTTAATTGACTAAGATGCGTGCTAAGTATGCCATTTAATTTTTGACAGGCTTTTTTCTTCAATTTTTTTTGTAAGTTAGATTTACTTCCTAAACTTGATTTATCTCTTATTAATTATTTTTTTTAGGATGTGTCAAGTCTTGATTTTCCTCAAAGGCCTTTTGATTAGTGGTACTCTATTTAATTGATAAGCATCAGTTGAGATATTGTGAGTACTTGAAATTTAAACTATACGTCCTTAAAAATAATGTTAGTAACTTAACAGATTATACTCAAATGCTTTTGTTATCATCAAAATCAATTCAGGGATCAACAATCTCTTTCTTTTTGATGATGACAAAACTCTTTGAGTATATCTTTCTTTCAAAATTTAATATAATTTTCATGCAATCAATTTATATGCAATATATTCATTCATATCTTATCAAATTACACATGCTCCCTCTAAATATAATAACTATGTTCAGATTTATTTTAGATTTTGTATTTACTCTTCTTTAATGTGTGTCAATTGATTTTTAAGATTTTAAAATTTACCTTCTCATATTTGAGTCAATTAAATGCTTTAAATTACTTATTATATTAAATTTTTAATTATAAATCCTTCTCTCTTTTTGTCATTATCAATAAATAGATATTATCAATCAAGAGCAGTACATTATAGAAAAGAGACAAGCCATCACATATGCAAATAAAAGAAAACAAGAAGTTTCATTCATATATATATATGTGTGTGTGTGTGTGTGTGTGTGTGTGTGTGTGTGTGTGTGTGTGTGTGTGTGTGTATTTAAAAGTTTTGAACATACATATAAGGCCAAATGGGCATACATCAAAAGATCAAAAAGAGCTTAATCTAAGGTATGGATAGGTCAGATACAAAAATGATTTTAAGCTCAAAGGTATGGATCTATAGATAGCTTAATCTAAGGTAGGGTCAGGATGAGTCGAGGAGAATGGATCCATGGCCACCTAAGGATGCTGTCGGGCAAGGACACGCTCCACAGCATGCTCTATTAAGGCAGAAAGTCGATCGGACATCTCATCAATCATATGGCGCACAATATTTATAATTTGATTTTCTTCAAGGTGGACTGATATGGGTGGCACTGGCCTAATGGATGGACCTATAAATCTGGGTACGATCTCAAGCACTGGCACGAGCTCTTCTTCATCATCAACCTTCACCCATTTCCTATTAACTTTTCTGAAACCCATCCTCTTCAAGGAGTTCTCATCATAAGTGTCAAAGTATTTTATCTCCTTAAAGGATTTACCCTCCATATCCATACCAAACTCTCGAAAGACAAGGGTAAGAAATTTTCCATAAGACAATGCAGGCTTGGCTCTCATCCTTGCTTCTTGCATTGTCTTCATCATTGGGGCAGGAAAATTAAATTTTTCTTTCTTCAAAATGTGATATAAGATCCCTATATCATTCCTTGTCACATAATTAAAACAACCAATTTGAGGGATAAAAATCTTGCAGACCATGTGGTGTAAAAGACGATGCTTGGTACTCAAATGCTTAGCCAAAATCTCTTGAAAATCCAAAGAATCATCTCTGTTAAATAGCAGACGAAGTCTTTCTTGCCGATCATCAAACCTCTCAGCCCCTTCCACCAAAGTCTGCAATAATTGCTTTAGATTTTTCACTGTTAAATGTATCTTCACCCCTTTAACTTTAGTTTCTAGTGATGGTGAACTTATCCTTACATTTTCATAAAACTCTCTCACTAGATTTGGGTAAGTGGACACAAGTACTCCCATCCTTAAAATTTGATGCAATTTCCAATCTCAAAGCCTTGTTTCTCCAGAAAACCAAAATCTATCTTTCTTTCTGTGATCACTGCCCTTGAGAAAAATGGTATTACTTTTAAGGGAGAGGGTGTGACCTGAGATGGGAGTTGAATGGGAGTAGAGAAAGTGGAGCATTGGGGTGGAGAGAATGGCAAAGTACTAGCCACTTGAGCGGTCGAAGGAGGAGGAGAGAAAGGTGGAGACGTATTTGGGGGAGCATGAATTAGACCGGATTGAGGCTGCTCGGTGGCGTCCAAATGGTTCTTCATCCTCCGCTCATATGTTTGTTGTTCAAGAGGTATGATCTTAGGATGAGTGTAAAGTTTCTTCTTTCTAGGCACCATGGATCAAAATCCGAATTCTCAGGGTTTTTAAGATTTGATTTGAGGTTTTTCGGAGAGAAAATGGATGCCCTAGGGTTTTAAGGTGGGACGGCTAAGAAGAGTGAACAGGAAAATACATAAGGTCCCACAGGTATTCTATTTTATAAATAGAATTTCTGACACTTAGTCGACTAAGGTTAAGTTCTTAATTGACTAAGTCTTAGTCGACTAAGATTTTAACTTTGGCACAGAACTGAATAATTAGAGTTTCAGTCCAATAATTTTGCAGTGAGACATATCCCTTTTTAAAGGTGTTTAAGCACATATGTTTCAAGAAAATTTATCACATTATAACAATCAATTCAACATGTAATCCCATTTAATAATTTTAACAAAATGGATCAAATAGGCATAATTGCTTTCTTATGGCACAAAACCTTTCTTCATTTAAGGGTTTAGTGAAAATATCTGTAATTTGATTTTTAGTTGGCACAAACTCAAAAGTCATGTCATTGTTTTGTACATGCTCTCTAATGAAGTGATATCGAACCTCTATATGTTTTATTCTTGAGTATAATATTGGATTCTTTGTTAAATTTATAGCACTAGTATTGTCACATCAAATAGGAATATTGTTACAAGTGATACTATGGTTCTTTAGTTGTTGTTTGATCCATAATAGTTGAGCATGACAACTCCCAACAATAATGTATTCAACTTCCATCGTAGACAAGGCTATTGAGTTTTGTTTCCGACTAAATCTTAAGATCAAATTTACTCCTAAAACTTGACATGTTCTACTTGTACTCTTCCTATCTAAGCAACATCTAGCGAAATCTGAATCACTATATCTAATTAAATCTTGTGAAGATTGTTCTGAGTATCACAAGCCTACATCTTGAGTGTTTATCAAATACTTAAAGATTCTTTTAACTGCAGCTACATGTAACTCTTTGGGGTTTGATTGAAACCGTGCACATATACATACACTAAATATTATATCAAGCCTACTTGTAGTTAAATAGAGCAAAGATCCAATCATACCTTGATATAGTTTGGAATCTACCACTTTTTCTGTTGGATCTAGGTCAAGCTTACAACTTATGCTCATAGGGATGCCACTACCTCTAACATTCTTCATCCCAAAATTCTTTAGCATTCTCATTATGTAGTTGCTTTGGTTGATGAAGATCCTCTCATGTGATTGCTTGATTTAGAGTCTAAGAAAGAAATTAAGTTCTCCCATCATGCTCATCTCGAACTTTTCTTACATGAGACTAGCAAATTCTCTACACAAATCCTCATTAGTAGCTCCAAACATAATGTCATCAATATATAATTATACAATTAGTAAATTATTTGATTTTCTTTTAATAAATAATATTTTGTCTATATTTTCTCTTTTAAAGTCATTGTTTAATAGAAACCTACTCAATCTATCATACCAAGCCATAGGAGTTTGTTTTAATCCATAGAGTGCTTTCTTAAGTCTATAAATATGATTTGGCAATTCTTGATTTCAAAATCCATAGGTTGTTCTATATAAACTTTCTCCTCAATTAGTCCATTCAAGAATGCACTTTTTATATCCATTTGAAAAAGTTTGAAGTTTATAAAGCAAGTAAATGACAAGAGCAATCTAATAGCTTCAAGTCTAGCTACAAATGCAAAGAATTTGTCAAAATCAATTTCTTCTTCCTGATTGTATCTCTCTGTAATCAGTCTAGCCTTATTTCTAATTACGTTATCCTTTTCATCAAGTTTATTTCTAAAGATTCATTTAGTACCAATTATAAGAAAGTTTTTAGATCTTTCAACTAGTTTCCAAACTTTATTTCTTTTAAATTAGTTTAATTCTTCTTGCATTACTAATATCTAATTTGAATTTTTTTTAGTTTCAATTATATTTTTGAATTCTAACTGAGATACAAATGAAACATGATTCATGGCTTCCCTAAGAGATGATCTAGTTTTAACTTCATGAGATGGATCACCTATCATTAATTCTTTAGAATTATTATGATCATACCTCCATTCCTTTGGTAAATTAGATGTACCTTACTCTTCTTGGGGTTGTAGCTCTCTTTCTTCAATATCTTGCTTTTTATCTTCTCTTTCTTATAAAGGAGTATCTTCATATGTTATATTTTTTATTTTTTTTCTAGATTATCTGCATTCATATTAAATTCTTCTTCTCCTACTTTAAGAGAGTTAGATTTATTAAATATGATATGCACGGATTTCTCTACAATTAATGTTCTTTTGTTAAATACTCTATATGCTCTACTATTTGTTGAATATCCTAGGAAAATACCTTCATCTGATTTTGCATCAAATTTATCTAATTTATCTTAAGTATTTATCAAAATAAAATATCTACATCCAAATACTTTAAAATATAAAATATTAGATTTTTTTTCTTTATAAAGCTCATATGGAGTTTTCGTCAAAATAGGTCTAATTAGTGCTCTATTTAGCATATAGCATGCAGTGTTAATAACTTCTGTCTAAATTTTTTTTGAAAGATTACTTTTACAAAACATGGTCCATGCCATTTTAATTAATGTTCTATTCTTTCTTTTTACTATCCTATTTTATTGGGATGTCTTAGGGGTTGAAAAATTATGATTCACTCTATTCTTAGAATAAAAAATTTTAAATTTTTGATTTTCAAATTTTCTACCATGATTATTTCTTATATACAAAATATTACATTTTTTTTCTTTTATGATTTTGTTAAACATCTCAACAAACTTATCAAAGATATTATCTTTATAAGATAAAAATAAAATCCAAATATATCTTAAAAAATTATCGATTATAACAAAATAATATCATTTTCCTCCTTGACTAGTAGTTGAAATTAGTCTAAATAAATCCATATGAAGTAACTGTAGAGGTCTAGTTGTTGAGATAATATTCTTGAATTTGAAAGATGATTTTGTTTGTTTCTCAAGTTGACATGCCTCGCAAATTTTATTCTTTTCAAAATTTATTTTGGATAACCCTTTTACTAAATCAAGCTTAATTAGTCTAGACAATTAGTCCATGCTTACATGATCTAGCCTATTATGCCATATCTAACTAGATTCATTTATTTTAGCATTTATCGTAATAAGACATTCAATATTTTTATTTTTGAGTTCATCAAGATCAATAATATAAATATTGCCATATCTTTTTCCTATGCTATTAATGCTATCATCAAATGAATTAGTTACTATGTAATGTGATGATTTAAATGAAATATTGAAATTTCTATCACATAATTGACTAATACTAAGTAAGTTGTGCATTAAATCATCAACTAGCAATATATTTTTTATACAAGTAGTGGGTATGATCAAAATATTATTGAGATCAATAATTTTGTCTTTACCATTATCTTCAAATGTCACCATACCTCCATCCATTGCTTCAAGAGAGATAAATTAAGATCTATCTTCCATCATATGCTTCGAACATCTGCTATCCAGATACCATTTTCGTTTAGCTCTCATGGATGCCAAGCACACCTATACACAAAATCAAGTAGATTTAGGTACCTAAGTTAACTTGAATCTTTTGAGGTTAGTACAAATAATTTCTTTTGAAATTTAAATTTATCTTATCTTTGATTGGTTTATATTAAGCTTCTTATTTGCATTTATTTTACATTTAAATTCTTTGTGTCTAATTTTATTATATTTAAAGCAAGTTATGATCTTACTTTCATTTTGAGATCTATTAAATACATTCTTTAGAAATTTTTATTTTTTTTGTGGATTATATTCTAATCTAGCTTTATCAAAAATCATTCTTTGATTATCAATTAACATTTGAAATTTTTTTGAGCTGATCATATATCTATCCATAATTGATCTTAGTCTTACTATTTTTTCGTGCAAGGATGTATTCTTTTCATTTGATTTATCTAATTTATTTTGTAGTTCTTTCATATTTTCTTCTTTTAGCTTTGTCTTTGGTTAAGATTTCATTATCTTTCTTTAGTTCTTTATTCTTATGTGATAGCTTCTTAAAATCACTAATTAAGTTATTAAAAGCATCATATAACTCTTCAAAAGTAAAATCTAAAATTGAAGTATTATCATTTACGTCATCATCATTATGTGCCATAAGGCATAGATTTATCTTTTCTTCTCTTTGATATTCTTCCTCACTTAAAGAAGAATCCTCATCATTGCTCCATGTGGCTTTGTATGCTTTCTTCTTAAATTTTTTGGAGCTTTTCTTCAACATTCGGCAATCCATTCGAAAGTGTCTGGGCTTCTTGCACTTATAATAAATAGGTGGTTATTCTTTCTATTTTTTTCTCCTCCTTTTCTTTGCTATCTTCTTCCTTATTGAACTTTTTCTTAGGTTCAAATCTTTCTTTTCTTCTTATGAACTTCTTAAATCTTCTTGCTATCATGGCCATCTCCTCATCATCTTCTGAACTTTTTTCAAAATTACTTTCTTCTTCATGAGTGGCAGTAGCCTTGAGGGCTATGGTTTTCTTTTTCTTTACCTCTTCTTCCTTCTCTTGGGTCATATTTAGCTCATGGGTCATAAGAGATTCAATAAGCTCTTCTAAAGCTAACTTGTTTAAGTCCTTTGCTTCTTGAATGGCAGTCAGTTTTGATTCTTAATTCTTTGACAAGGACCTAAGATTTTTTCGCACAACATCACTATTAGAATAATCCTTTTCCAAACTCTTTAAACTATTTAATATACCAGTGAATCTTGTGAACATTTTGGTGATAGTTTCATATGATTCTATTTTGAATAATTCATACTTATGTACCAACATGTTTATCTTGGATTTTTTGACTTGATTAGTACTCTCATGGGTAACTTCAAGTCTATCCCAAATTTCTTTGGTAGATGAACATATTGATATCCTATTAACTCATTTGTATCTAAAGCATAATGTAACACATTCATTGCTTTGGTATTGAGTTATGCTTTCCTTTTATCATGTTCATCCCAATTCTTTTCAGGCTTTCGAATGGACATGTCATTAATTATGATTGTAGGTGTATAAGAGCCTTTCACTATGATATTTCATATGTCATAATCCTATGCTTGAATAAATATCTTCATTCTTGCTTTTCAATAGGTATAATTAATTTTTTTGAAAAGCGGTGGTCTATTGATTGATTGCCCTTCAATCAATGAATTTTTAATTGGGTTTACCATTAAATCTTTACCTCTATGTCTGTTAGGTCAATACTAATATTAGAGCACTTGCTCTGATATCACTTGTTGCCCAAGGATGGCTACCTAAGAGAGGGGATGAATTAGGTATTTAAAAATTTAAACTCTAATTAAGCTGAGTTTTAATGTTGTGTGCTTGGTGAAGTAATGTGAAATATAAGTATAGAATGAGAGCAATCTAATTAACACAATGACAAACACTAGAGACCAAGCTTTTATAGTAGTTTGATGCCAAACTCGGCATCTACATCCACTCCTCAGATAAACTACTTGAGAATTCAACTATAATCACTCAATTGATTATAGTTCGATCATTTTTTCTAGGCTCATAATCTAATCTAGTTGGTTTTAATCTAGGCTCACCAACTATAATCTTTATAATGATTATTTTTTTGAGCTAACAATCAATTCTGATTGATTTTGACCTAGGCTCACCAATCAAATCTTTATAATGTCCAACTTTAGGCTTGGACCAATTCCAAGTTTCTCATCCTAAGAAACATGTAAATAAATAAGATACAATGATTAAAGAAGTTTAGAAAGAAAAACTCAATGAAGCTCAAAGAATGAATTTGTGAATGGAAGGCTTGATTGCTCTTGCTCTTCTTCTTGAATGCTTGAGAGAAGTTGGTGAAGCTCTTCAATGATTTTTTTAAACCTCTCTCACTTTGAGGATGATTGGAAGAACAAGATGATCTCAAGAAAGTAATTCCTTCACTTCACTTAAGTGCTCTCTTATTGAACTTAGTGTAGGCTTGACGGCTCTTGAATGTATTTTTCTAAAATAATTATTCTTAAAATTCTTAAATATTTCTTATATATTCTAAGACTTTTTTATCATTCTAAGACATCTGAAGAGGCCTCATTTAATATCCTAGCCATTGAGCACAAAAATCTAGCCACTGGAAAAAAGTTGGGGTTGAAAAAGTATAGTTCTAAAAAAAAACTGGCCATTATAGTGACTTAGTTGACTAAGTTTCTGACTTAGTTGACTAAGTTTCCTAGATCCAGAATTTTAGCTTTTCTGTACTTTCTGTGTTTTGCTATCTTTTGAGACTAAGTTGGCTAACTCTCAGACTTAGTCGACTAAGTTTCCTAGATTCTGAACTTTAGCCTTTTAGTGCTTTTAGTATTTTGCTATCTTCTAATACTTAGTCGACTAACTCTCAGAGTTAGTTGATTAAGTCTTCTGAATCCTAAATTTTTATTTTTTTATACTTTCTACTTCTATTGTTCTCTGATACTTAGTTGACTAACTCCTGACTTAGTCAACTAGGATGCGTACCAAGCATGCCATTTGATTTTTGATAGTCTTTCTTCTCTAATTTTTTTTGTAGGCTAGACTTGCTTCTCAAACTTGATTTATCTCTCATTAATTATTTTTTTAAGATGTATCAAGTCTTAATTTTTTTCAAAAGCCTCTTGATTGATGGTACTTTATTTAATTGATAGGCATCACTTGAGATATTATGAGTACTTGAAATTTAAACAATACATCCTCAAAAATAATGTTAGTAACTTAATAGATTATACTCAAATGCTTTTATTATCATCAAAATCAATTCAGGGATCAACACATAAGCCTAGCTTTAAAGATCTTCACCTTTCTATCTGAACTGATCTTTCTCTTGAAGATCCATTTACACCTAATAGAAACTATTCTTGTTGGTGGATCTACTATGGTCTAGACCAGGTTGGTATGCATTGAGTCGATCTCTAACCTCATCTCTTCCAACCATTTCTTGGAGTTGATGTCTAACATTGTCTTATCATAAGTTTTAGGATCGTCAATATGGTCTATATCATTCATGAGAAACATTTTCTCCATATCCTTTGTTAGCATACCGATGTATGTACCTTTCAGGAGGACGTGAGATCCTAGTGTATTTACGAGGTGGAACGGATTCCATAGGCTCTATGACTCGTTGCTTTTCAGAGACACTCTCTTCGAGTTGAATTATCCTCCCACTACATTCATCCTGGATAAAATCTTTTTTCAAAAATTTGGCATGCTGGCTTACAATCATATTATGATCCTTCGGAAGATAAAAATAGTATCCCAAAGACTTTTTTAGGTATCCTATAAAATGAGCTCTCATAGGCCATGCCTCTAACTTGTCCATCTATTGTCGCTTGACATAGACCGAACATTCCCAAATTATGAGATAACCAAAAATCAGCTTCTTGCCATACCATATCTCATATGGTATGGTAGGAATGGATTTAGAGGAAACCTTATTATTAAGTAATTGGTAGTAAGTAAGACATGTCCCTAAAGAAATAAAGAAAGGTCGGTGAAGCTCATCATGGATCGAACCATATCCAATAGGATTTAATTTCTCCATTCTAAAATCTTATTGAGTTGAGGTATTTTAGATGGAGTCTATTGAGAGACTATGCTATTTTTTTTGAGATAACTAAGAAATTTGCCACTCAGGTATTTACCTTCTCAATTTGATTAAAGTATCTTAAGTGATTTTTCAGTTTGCTTCTCTACCTTAGATCTGAATTTTTTGAACCTTTCAAAGACTTCAGATTTATATCTCATAAGAAATATGTATCCATACTATAAAAAATCATCGATAGAGATGATGAAGTAGAGATAACCTCCTCTAGTTGACACATCAAATAGCCTGCAACATCAGTATGTACCAGAGTCAGTACCTCAATGGTCCTTTCTCCGTATCCTATAAAGGGTAGTTTGATTATTTTTTCTTAAAGGCAAGACTCACATACTGGATACGACTCATCCAGGAACGAGTCTAAAAGACCTTTTACTAGTTTGTTGATCTTTTCTTCTCCGATATAATGTAGCTTAAAGTGCCACATGTACTTTAGGTTTATCTCATCTCTAGATCTTTTAGATCCAATAGCACTCACAGCTTGCTCAGATAGATTAATTAATTCATCTACATCGACATGCAAATGATAGAGACTGTTGATTAGTGACCATGTGCAACCATTTTATTTTCAAAATAAATAGTACAATGATGTTTATTGAAACTAATTTCATAATCATCCATGTTAAGCATGAAACAAAAATCAAATTTTTAATCAAATTTTTACTCGCATTAGGTACACAATAATAGTCTCTTAATTCTAGATAAAAACCAATCGATAATCGAAAAGGATAGGTCCCTACGATAATAGCAATAATCTTTCCTCCATTACCTACTCGTAGGGTCATCTCTCCTAGTCTCAACCTTCTACATTCCTTAAGATCCTGCATTAAAGTGCATAAGTGCATGCTAGAACCAAAGCCTATAACTCAATTGATAGTAATTTGATTGCCGTAGGAATCTGATAAGATTCCTGTAGAGCTACATACATGTTCGATCTCTACAGGTATCCACGAGAAGCTCTTGATCTGAACAAAGGCATGCATCTTCACCGGGGTGCTAGCTCCCTTGCAAAAGATGCCTATTGATGGTAGATTTGAATCCTTCCAAGATCTCTCAAACTCTTTAGAGAAGGGAAGGAATAGGAGGAAGAAAAGATGGAGGAAGAAGAACCTTTCTTCTTCCTTCTCTTTAAAAATCAAAGCCCACAAGAGAGGAAGGCCTCTCTTATTTTTTATCATGCCTAGGAGAGGAAACTCACGCCCCTTGTTTTTGTTTTTCATGGTGAAATTCTCATCTTAACTCACGCCTAAAACTCCTTTTAAAAGTGGTGTTCAAAGGAGTTCTTGACTAGGTCAAAGACCTAGTTGGTCTAGGAATCCTAGGGGATGTTCAACACTTAAATGCCTTCCTATCTTGGCATGATGTTTCTCATGCAAAAAAGGGTGCATGAGAGCCTTATTCCTTGGTAAAAACTAAGAAAAAATGGATGGCTTTATAAGGTTAAGTGGCACATGAAAGGAAGAGTTAAGTCCTAGTCTTACTAGGACTTTCTTGCATTTGGTTTAACATCTTACTAATTCTTAGACCAATCCTAACCAATTTAGGAATTAGTTATAACCAAATAACTAATTAGGTCCTAGCCTAATCTAGAATCTAATTAGGCTCTAATCCAATTAGAAAATTAGTTAGATTAAAAATCTTATCAAACTAGTGCTACTATAGAATGAGGCTACGATAGTGCTTATTATAATAGCGGTTTGAAAATTGCTACCACAGGGACTACGACAGCGGTTGCACAAAACCACTGCTATATGTTTAACCTATGGCAACGGTTAAAAAAATTCACTGCCATAGGTTATCTATAGCATGGTTAACAAAAATTACTACCATAGGTACGATCTATGATAGTAGTTAATAATAATCACTATAATAGATTCGACATATGACAATGGTTACTCAACTGCTTTCATGGTCCTGATCAATAGCAATGGTTAAGCTTGACCATTGCCATAAGTTAGACATATGGCAGTGGTTTTGTGTAACTACTGCAATAGGTTCGACATCTATGATAGTAGTTATACAAAATCGCTATTATAGATAAACTATGGCAGCGATTTTTGTTAACCGCTACCATATATCCAAACTATTATGACGGTTATTAGTAACCACTGGTATATCATTTTTCATATTTTTTTTAAATATAATATAATTTTAAAATTTAATATTTATTTTCATCATTCATTATCTAAATAATTATCGTTAGAGTGTCATCACAAAAGACTGCCTCGATTCGATAGGCCTCGCTTCATTAATCAGTAAAATTTGATTTCGACGATCATAAATGATGGCATGATGATCTGATAGATGAAGACCATCATTGGATCCAAAAATCTATAATGATGATCTTGGTGATGTTTGTAGCATACTATCAAAATTTTACTTCAATTGAATATTATTATCATGATCAATTTAGCATGAAATGATTTCGATCGTTAAATGAGAAATAAGTGATAAAAGGCCAAACGACATCCGATAATGAGATAATTTTTTAGATAAATGATATTTACTATAATTTTAAATATTTTATATAGTGATGATCATAAAATCTAAATTATTTCTGTATGAACTATTCATGTTAAGTAGATCTTACAAAAGCACAAGCATAAATACTTAAGGAGTTTAAGAATGGGTATCGAGCGATGTATAGTTTTGGATTGTTCTTAGACCCGTGGTTTGAATTTTACAATCACTATTATAAAAATGATTAAAGTACTAGCTAATATCATTTATCTTAAAAATTATCTCATAATCAGACACCATTTGGTCCTTTGATCACTCATTTTTTATTTAATGATCAAAATTATCTCGTACTAAATTGATCATGATAACGATATCTGATTGAAGTGAAACTTTGATAGTATGCTACAAACATCACCAAGATCATTGTTGTATATTTTTGGATCCATCGGTAGTATCTATCTATCAGATCATCATGTCATCTTTTATGGTCATCGAAATTGAATTTTATTGATCGATGAAGCTGAGCTCTTGGATCGAGATGGTTTTTTATGATGATACTTTAATGATAATTATTTAAAAAATAAATAGTGAAGATGGGCATTAAATTTTAGAAGTATATCATATTTAGGGCAAAATAAAAAATTGATTATTAACCTATGGTAGTAGTTTTCAGTAACCGCTGTCATAGATTAGGTTATTTTCGCTTAGCCGCACCCCCATTTTTATTTTTCCTCTTCGTGATCTCTTTCTCTCTCTCTCTCTCTCTCTCTCCCTCCTCTCCATCATCGATGAGGTCCCTCTTTTTTCTTCCTCGACTGGTGTTGCCTCCTCCTTCTTTCCCGATCGGTGCTGCCTCCTTCTTTCCTGACCGACGCTGCCTCCTCCCTCGCCTCCTCCTTCCTTGGTCGGTCCCATCGTGCTCTTCTCCGACTGGCCTTGCCACCTCCCCTGCTTCCTCCTTCCTTGGCCAGCTTGACCACCGACCCCGCCTCCTCCTTCTTTCCCGGTTGGCTTGGCTGCCAGCCTCGCCACCTCTCTTGCTTCCCTGACCAGCCCAACTGCTGGCCCCACCTCCTCTCTCTCTTTCTCTCATCTCTTTCCTTGGCTTGACCCATCATCGCTGCCCTCTCCCTCTTTGCACCACCACTGCCATCCCCTTGGTCTCCCTACTCTCTCTCTTTCCTCTTTCTCTCTATCTATCACTCTCTCTCTTTCCTCTCTCTCTCTCTTTCCTCTCTCTTTGTCTCTATTCTCTCTCTATCTCTCTCTGTATCTTACTATCTTTGTCTGTCTGTTGTAAGCTACCTTTAGCACCACTGCCGGTAATTCTCGAAGCTCTGAGCGAATCTCTCTTCATAGTCATAGGTATGATTTTTCTTAAAATTTTATAGTAATATTTGTTAATAATTATTTATAATATTTATAATATTTATAATAATATTTATAATATTTTATAATAATATTTAAAGAGAACTCCTACCAATGGGTTCTGGAACATGCTAGCGGTAGTGGATCGTGCTGGCGGATAAGAAAACTCCTGCTGGTTGGTTCTAGACTGTGTCGATGGATTTTAGGCTAGGTTGTACTGATGGCCTTGGGCCATGCTGTGTCAGTAGTTGTGGATAGCCTTGGGCCATACCGATCGATAGAAAACTTTTGTCGATAGGTTTTAGGCCATGTCGGTAGTTGTGGGCCATATCGGCTGCTAAGAGAACCTCCATCGATAGGTTCTAGGCCATGTCAACAGTCGTAGGCCATGCCAGCAGCTAAGAGAACCCTCATTGATTTATTTTGGGCCGTGGGCTATGCCATTCGCTAAGAAAACCTCTGCAAGTTGGTTTTGAAACGTGCTAGCAGGTTCCATACCATGTCGGTGGCCTTGGGTCATGCCGTGCCGGTGGATAAGAGAATCTCCACTGATGGATTTTGGATCGTGCCATGGACTGTGTCGGCTAGTAAGCTGAAAACATCCACTGGTGGGTTCTGGACCCGAATGTAATTCATGTTTATATCTTGTTGCTTTTGTTTATTGTATTGCATAAAAATAGATCCATCAATTAATTAGTATACATAATCTCCGGCATCCATATATTTATATATTTTTATATGGATAAGAGAATTATGTATAATGATCAATTGATTATCCAATTTGGATAGTTTAAAAATTATAAATAATTTTATAGATAATTATTGTAATCAAATAGTATGCTGAGGGTTCTGAATGAAATTTTGGATAGTATTTTTTTTTATTCTTCCTACATGAGAGAACTAAAAAAAAATGCTGTAGAAATTTTTTTCGATCTCTATTATATATCGTTTAATTATTGTAATGAATCTATAGAATTAATGCAATTTTTGAATGGGATAGAATCTATCTTTACCTATTAATTGATGATAGAATGCATTTATTGCATATCTAAAAATGATATTTAATATAAATTTCACACATGAAATTTATTTTGATCTCTATTTATAATGCATTTTTTGTTTATAATGCATATTTATTTATAATATATTGGTATATAATGTAAGTTTCATGCATGATTTAATTATAGTATCATCATTTTTATAATGGATAAGAGGTGGATGAAGTTTCATAGGCTCTTGCAAGAATATGAGGCTGGACTTCAAAATTTCTTAATTTTACTTTAGAAAAATTTGGAAATCACAAACTTATCCAATGTACTTTTAAAAAGTGTATGGATGGATCATGACTACCTCATCAAGATGTAAATAATCACTTCACTATTTATAGCTTTAAATCTAGTTATGAAATTTATTGGGATCAACATGGTGAGGATAGGCTGCAAGGAGGTAATCAACATGATGGAGTGGAATAAATAGTTCATAATATTTTTTTATTTATTGGCCATAATAACGATACATCTACATCCATGTCTGATCCTATGGTTGGTAAAATGACAAACAGTGAGGATGTGGAAAAGATCCATAAGTTAATGGAGGATACTAATATTTCGTTATATTCCAGATGTAAAAAGATGACAATGCTCGAGTTCTTAATCTGATTATACCATGCAAAATGCTCCAATAAGTTCATTAATAATGGAGTGAACTGTATGCTAGAGCTTTTAGAGGATATTCTTCCAAATAATGCATAAATTTTGAAGAATAATTATAAGGCATCGAAGATTATTGAATAGCTAGGCTTTACTTTCATCAAGAAACATGCATGTCCTAATGATTGCATGCTCTACTGAAAGGGGGATGCCAACCAAAATAAGTGCACAAGGTGCGATGAATCAAGATGAAAATAAAATAAAGACGGCACATCATCCTATGTATCTTAAAAGTTGATGTGATACTTTTCTTTGATTTTGAGACTACAAAGGTTATTTATGTCGGCAAGGATATTGAAGAACATGAGATGGCATAAAGAGGATCGAATAAAAGATGAAGCATTGAGGCATCTAGTTGATGGAGAGGCATAGTAGAAGTTTAATAAAATGCATTTCGATTTTGCACAAGAGATATGCAATATAAGGTTGGGCTTGTCATGCGATAGTTTTAATTTGCTCAAGCACATGAATACCTTCCATAGTGTATGGCCAGTGTTTATTTATATTTACAACCTTCTACCATCGATGTGTATGAAAAAACTCTTTACTTTCATGATAGTGCTCATCCATGGATCGATGGAGGTAGGTATTGACATTGATGTCTATTTGCAGTTTCTTATTACTGAGTTGAAATAGTTACGGAGCATTTAAGTTATTCCAACTTTTGATGCTTTGATGAATGAGTTATTCTTCATGTGTGCAGTGCTTTTATGGACGATAAATGACTTTTCGGCTTATGCCCTAATATTGGGTTGGAGCACAAAAGGTGAGCTAGTATGTTCGATTTATGAAAAAATATCTAATCTAAAAGGTTGATACATCAAAGAAACTTTAGCTTTATGGTGTATCGATATTTTTTTCATCGAAATCATCCATACAGAAGGGATGCACGCTCCTTTAATGATACTATTGAAGAAGATAAGGTGCCTTGTCTAGGAGTGAGTTATTAAGAGAGTTGGATGGTCTCAATGTTGAATTTGAAAAAAATGATATGATTGATGGTAAGAAAAGGAAGCATCGATCAAAGATAGATGACACACATTTTAATTAAAAAAAAAATCTTCTTAGATTTTCTATATTAGGAGATAAACTTATTACGCTACTGCTTAGATATAATGCATATTGAAAAGAACCTGTGCAAGCTCCTATTGACAACAATCTTGAACATTAAGGATAAGATCAAGGATGACTTGAATGTTTGATTTGACTTGAAAGAATAGGGTGTTAGGAGATTACTCCACCCAGAGTCGATAGGGGGAGAATAGTAGAGGCTCCCTCATAGATGCTATATTATGAATATCTCAGAATGGTCTACATTTTTTTATGTATTGGAGAATGTAAAGGTCTCAAATGGGTACTTAAGCAACATATCAAAGCATGTGAATTATAAGGATGTTAAACTTGAGGGATTGAAGACTCATGATTATCATGTATTGATGTAAAAGTTGATCCTAATAGCTATTCACCACGTGTTACCAAAAAATATCAGAATGATAATTATTCATCTTTGCAACTTCTACAGAGATATTTGTGTGAACATGTTGACTAAGAAAGATATAAAAAAAATGAAAGCAAGGACAGTGACTATATTATGTGATCTGGAGAAGATATTTTCATCATTATTTTTCATAATTATGATGCATCTCACCATGCATCTTATAGAAAAGTTGCACTTAGAGGCCTAATTTCTACCAATGGATGTATCCCATCGAGAGGAACATTCAAATGCTAAAATCTTATATAAGAAGTATGAATCACCCGGAAGGATCCATAGTAGAAGGTTATTTGGATCAAGAGTATATGGATTTTTATATCATATACTTAAACAAGCTCGAGATACATCATAATCAGTCAATAAAAAATTAGGATGATTAGTATGAGCCAATTAAGCATGTATATGAGTCCATTTTATAATCAAATAAACTTTTCACTTCATAGCGCCTCACTGGTTTGAGCATTGAGAAAAGAGATAAGACACACCGTTACGTGCTCTTTAACTATGATGTCATTAAGTCATATATAAGATGAGTTACTTAGCTTTATTTATTCCATAATACTTAAAAAAAGTATTCAATTACATCCAAATTTATTCTTCATGCATGCAACAAACATAAAAATGTCATAAGTATAAAATACGATACTCTAAGTATGCCGAAGAGAGAAAATACATAATAAATAAATTTTTTAAGTGATTCAAAGATCACATAAGTGAGTACATATTCTTATCTTATGTACCTTATTTGAATATGTTTACTAATTAAGTATCATCTTCTTAGGTATAAAGATTATCATTCGATAATGTGAGCCTAAAAGTACATGCTCTTTTAATGGAACCTAATTGTACTGTACGTGAGTACAAAAAGCTCATCATCAATGTCTATAGATTTAATATTCATAGCTGGTTCATAAATATGGTAATACAAAATAGTGGCATGATGTTGAGCACCATCACTAGATGTTATGTTAGCTTGAGAGATTCATAGCCTTGTATGGAGGATTTGAACTATTATGAGGTAGTGAAAAAGATAGTCTTCTTAGACTATAATTCACAGCCTGTGCACCAAAATTGATGGTGCTTCCAAGCCTTGGGAGGCTACGGGAGGGGACATGGTATTGGCTTCGGAGATTTCAGGAGCTTGATTGGTGCTTTGGAGATCTGGGATATAAGATGAAGTAAGAAACCAAAGTCGGAGAATCAAGACTGCAGAAAGAAGATTTTTTGTAGGTTAGCCGACTTAGTCCAAAATTGGATCGACTAAGTCTTAGTGCATAGGCAAAATAGAAAGTTGAGCATTCAGTATTGTTGGCACGGTGCAGGACTGGACTGGCTCAGTTTTGGACTGAGTCGACCCAGTGGATCTTAGTCGGCTTAGTGTTGAGATTGAGTCGGCTCAGTGCATGGGTAGAGTTATGTGAGGATCTATTTTGGGCTAGGGTCTGGGTTGATCCTAGGGATCTTAAGGTCTGGTTTGAGAGGTCTTAAGGGGGCTAACTTATTTATGGATCAGGTCTAGATCCAGAGGATGAGAGCATAGGAGATATGGATGTACACGAGCTCGATGAGTGTTTTTATATATTGGGTTAGCTAGGAGAGTTTTTGATCGGATCTAATGGTTATGTATAAATACATAGGTTGTATTAGGATTTTAAAAGTTGGAATTAATACAGATCTTTTCTCCCTCAATTTTTTCTTGTTCTCTTCTCTCTAGAGTTGCCACCCTTAGGTTCTTAAAGAAGCCCTAGAAATGGGGGACGTCTCCCTCAAGCCCAAGGAGGGAGGTGCCCCATCATAGATCCAGATGGAGGGTCGGTGGTTTGTTGGAGGTGTCCCATCATAAATCTAGATGGAGGGTCGGTGATTTGCTACCCATAAAGAATATCACTGGTTCCTTCAGATCTATGCTAAAGATTAGGAGCTTCCGCAACATGGTATCGATGCTTATGATATCAAGGATGATTGGCGTTCGAGTGATATCATGGGTCGATAATTTGGTATCAGATCTAGGTGATGCTTGAAATGTTGTGGACAGTAATATGGTATCAGAGCCAGGTTTCAAAGCTTGATGGTGCATGAAAGAGAAGGAGAAGTCGTAAAAGGTGACATAAAAAATCTGCATAAGAATTCCATGGTATGTCTCAAATCTACCTTATTATTGCTGTGGTTTGGCCAACCGAAAGCAGCAGATTGAAGGTGGAGGTTGAGAGGATTAACGAAAAAGATTTTTTTTTGGGTGAAAGGATTGGGTGCATGATTTGCTGATCGATCTTGGTGGAAAGATTGGAATGTATGACGGTGATGTGATAGGTAGGAAGTGCTGGAGTGCTACAGTAGCATTTTTCTGAAGATGTAGGACTGAGAGAGGCTCGATGGTGTAGTAGCCGAGGAAGGTATCTCAGTAGAGAGCATCATGATTCTCTGGGAAGATGGACAATGTGGGGCTATTGAAGAGAGGTTTTCCAAGGGGTAATGGTCGAAGGAAGACTGAAGAAGTGACTATACATCCTTCAGTGTCAGAAAGGCGAAAAAATAGTTGGAGATGTATTCAACGATTCAACCAGAGCATAAATTTACGAAGCCTTGGGAGTGATGGAGATGGATGATCCATGGAGGTCTAGCAGGTTAGGGCTAGACGGCTATAGAGCAGCATAGAGATCAGTCAGGAAAAGTTGGAGTGCTGTAGGAGTGCTATCTTGAAGGTATAGGGGCTAAGAGAGGCTTGATGGTGCAGCAGCTGAGGAGTGTATCTCAACAAAGAGTGCCAGGGGCATCTTAGAGGGATCGAAAGCAGATCTCAGGAGCCAAAAGGTCTCAGAAAGTGCCAAGGGCATCTAGTAGTCGGGAGTATCATGGATCAAATTTCTTCTGTAGGAGCACTAGAAAGAGTCATGGTTCAGATGGAGGATGGTTCTCCGAACGTAACTGAAGCGATGGCTGGTGTAGGGGTAGAAGAGAAGGACTAGGATGGAATTTTTTAGGGTTCAGTCATTGAATTCAGAAGAGTTGGATGAGCTCTTGGGTTTTGGAGATGCCCATAAATTTTGGAGGTATCCGAGATAGCTTCGAAAGGATCCACAGAGTGTGGAGGGTTAGAAGAGGCAGCGACGGTGTTCGAGGTGCAGCGGTAGGCTTAGCAGTACAGCATTGAGTGGTTGGCCTTAAGGAACTCGATGATAGGGTTGACTTCTACGACGTCAGGTGGACTTTGGATATAGATGGAGCTCCATAATGGTGGCTTTACAAGTGGAGAGAAAATTTGGCATGAGTTCAGAGCTGAGGGTCAGCACTGGTGATGCACAGTTTCAGGTAGAGCGACATGTGTAGGTAGATAGGATTATGCCAAAGGCCTCAAAGGTGCATAATAGCTGAATAAGATTGGCGGAGGCGATGTTTGCATAGGTGCTGTTGAGTGCATAGGGATAATAGGATTATGCAGGAGGGCATTGCTAAGGGGTTTGCCAAGGCTTGGAGCCCCAAGGTGGAGATTGTGAGGATTGGTGGTGCTCCCAAGCCTTGGGAGGCTATGGGAGGAGTCACGATGTTGGCTTCAGAGATTCCAAGGACTTGGTTGGTGCTTCAGAGACCTAGGATATAAGGTGAAGCAAGAAACTAAAGTTGGAGAATCAAGACTACAGAAAGAAGATTTTCTATAGGTTAGTCGGCTCAATCCAAAACTGGATCAGCTAAGTCTCAGTGCATAGGCAAAATAGAGAGCTGAGCATTTGGGACTACTGGCATGGCACAGGATTGGGCCGGCTCAGTTTTGGACTGAGCCGACCTAGTGGAACTTAGTTATGCAAGGGTTTATTTTGGGCTAGGGTCTAGGTTGATCCTAAGGATCTTAAGATCTAGTTTGAGAAGTTTTAAGGGGGCTAACTCATGTATTGGTTGGATCTAGATCCAGAGGATGAGAGCATGGGAGACATGGGTGTACATGGGTTCGGTGAGTGTTTTCATGTATTGGATTAGCCAAAAGAGTTTTTGGTCGGACCTAATGGCGATGTATAAATACATAGGTTGTATTAGGGTTTTAAAGGTTGGAATCAATATAGATCTTTTTTTTCTCAATTCTCTCTTCTTCTCTTCTCTCTAGAGTTACTGCCCCGAGGTTCTTGAAGAGGTCCTAGAGAGGGGGGGAGGTGTCTTCCTCAAGCCCAAGGAGGGAGGCGCCCCATCATAGATCCAGGTGGAGGGTCGGTAGTTTGCTATCTATAGAGAACGTCACAGATTTCTTCAGATTCATCCTAAAGATGAGGGACTTCCATAACATGGTATCGGTGCTTGAGATGTCAAGGATGATTGGCGTTCGAGCAATATCATGGGTCTACAATTTGGTATCAGAGCTAGGTGATGTCTGGAATATTGTGGATGGCAATATAGGATTGGTTTGACATCTTATCTTAGTCAAGGATAAAGACTTATGAGTATGGTTTTACTCTCGTTAATATGCAACGCCATCTCCGCACTGAAGAACCGTATATACTTGCCTTCCAAGCTAGTCAAGTCTTCTATATTAGTGATCCCTTAGATCCTCAATGGAGTGTTGTTGTGAGGATGGTGCCTAGACATATCTTTGATGATACCAAGGTTGATGATGATGTTAGACCATGCATACAAAGTGCTCCTCTAGGATAAAACTTACTTGGTGCTATTGAGGTCCCAGATATATTTATCAAAAATGATGGTGATGTCCATATTGTAGATGCAACTAGGCGATGAGTTTAACATTTTGGTATAAATATTAGAGTTTATTTATGGATGCTCTACTAATATAAATTATTGTTCAATATGTTATATTAGTTAATGTTCATTAACATTACAGGTCAATGGCATCAAAATATCATCTAGCTTTCATCTCCATCTCTTGACGGGCTATGTAGAGCTCAGCATCTAAGTCACTACCAGCACATACTCCATCTATCTCTACATCAGCTGTCCAGGCACCACTAGCATCTACTCCATCAGCATCTACTCCTCTACTGATATTTGAGCCTCTATCATTAGCCACATCTCCGACACATCCTACACCTATCGAAGAGTCTTCACTGGCATCTACGTTGCACGATCCCATAGACAGTGAGAGTATATTTTTTATTATATTATATTATTTATTTATTTATTATAGTTATTGTACACTCTTATATATGTGTAATATATTTTTATTTTAGGTGCATCATCCAGTAGAATATTTTATGGTCTCACATGCATGCTGCATGTGTGAAACTACCAGCATCAGGTTATGGTGGAGTACGATCAGGAGGGGAGGCCAGTTAGGAAGGCCACGTGGGAGATGCATTTCTTTTTTGGAATGCTTATGAGGTGGTCTGACATCATTTCAGTACTACCCGTAGACTAGCGATTGATGGATGCTAGTGTTAGGGATCGAATGTGGAAAGAGAAATGAGTAAGTGTATCTTAATTATATTTGATTAGAATAATTTTGTAACTAATTTTTGATAACTTTTTGCAGAGAAGGTATGACTTTCTAGATCACGAGAGGGCTTAAGATGTCCGACTAAAGAAGATTGGAGAGTTATACCAAAACTATAAGATCAAGCTCCATAGAGGATGGTTCGAGCACCAACGAGATACTTCGGAGGAGCTTGTTCCTTCGATACAAGACTGTCTCCTGAGTCAGTGGGAGGGGATGGTTAGGCATTGGAGGAGGTAGGAGTTTAAGATTTAATTTTTAACTTTTAAATTTTTTAATATACTTAAAATTATATTTAAATATTTTTTAAATACTTATTATTTAAATATTTTTTAGGCTGTCTTCCATCAGAATCAGGAGAATCGGATGGCTCAGGAGTACATGCACACTCTCGATCATAAGTCTATGACCAGTCATGCATAGAAAGATAATAAAATTTAAAGCTTAGTTTATAAATTAAATTAATATTTTTTAAATATTTCTAATAAGTTGATCCATTATTAAAACTGACGAGAGAGGGGGTGATGCCCATCCATAGCGCCATCTTTCAATCTAGCCATACGGATAAGAAGGGCAGGTCGATGAATGCCACGATCGAAAGAATTTTTATAAGTAATAAATAGATTAGTATGATTAGTATTATAATATTTGATTTAAATTTATAATTAAAGGAGCAGTTAGATGTGCTCGCGAGCGAGGGCCTCGACACCTCTAGCTCTCATGACCATCTATCTTAGGTCTTGGGGCCTGAGCACTTTGAGAGGATTCGATGCAGTTTCGGACATATGTTGATGAGCTACTAGTCTGAGGTAGGCATCTCTTCTCATGCTTTAAGATCGTCAGTCAGGAGCAACTTGACGAGACATTGGCGTAGTAGCTCAGGCTGCGAATTGGGCTACTCAGACTGAGAAGCGCACATCTCAGCTATAGAGTATCGTGACCGCTATGGTGATGAGTCTCTTCATACATTTTGAAGCTGACTTCATAGGCCTTGAGGATCTGTTAGCCAGCGCTTTAGCTCCAGCTCCTATAGGTCCAACTCTAGCTCGTGCTCCATCTCCTCTAAATGATGATGATTTAGATTTAGATGTAGGCTTTTGATATCACTACAAAAATCACTACCATAGATCTACAGCGATGCCCATAGCGGCAGTGGTTAATTAACTGTTGTCGTAGCCTATGATAGTAAGTTTTTTAGTTACGGTAATAGTTCCATACTGCTATTGTATTCCTTTACTGTAGTAGTGTAGGGATTGATTTCTTGGATAATTGGGTTATCACATGACTTAATAGGGTTTGATCCAATCAAACCTATTATTCAATAGAGCTTTATACTATTAAATTAAATTAAATCTAATTCAATTAGGTTTGATTTAAATCCCTTGGCTTAATTAAATTTAGCCTTATTGCAATCCAATTACAATAAAATCCTCCTACTACTTAGTAACTCTTAGTAAGTTTGATAATTATAATAATTGAATTAGATTAATCATCAATTTCATTGATGATTAAATTCATATGCAATTCATAATCATGAATCAACCATTTGATCAGTCAAGAACTTCTTTTGCGTGTGACCCCATAGGTTCAATTTTGACTGGTAATGAGATACATTGCAATATCTATCAACAATATTATTGAAACTTCTTTCAGTGGATTGTAACTCTTTTTAATTTATTTAATTATAAATTATTGATTATCAAAATAATTTTCATTGATTCCATAATCTACTAGTGATTCCTAGCAGTATGTAGTGGCAACTCAGTAGAACTAAAAGTGAATGTCTAGGTATAGTTACCGTGTGGTCTGATTCTTTTATCGTAAGTCTCGACTAGACGTAGGTCAAGGATAACTTGTCAAACCCATTTATCTATCATATGCCAAATTCAATCAACTCGAGTCTATGTAAAATCTTATGGAAACTCTTTCTATCATTCACTTACCATGACCATGGTCTTTAGGACTCAGTTTCATGAGCTATATAGAACTACTTTCTGTCTACCAGAGTCGATAGATCCCATCTTGGTGCATATTCTATTCCTATAATGGATCTATTATAGCCAACATATACTATAAGATTTTAAATGGCTAGGTAACCAAATGATTATATAGTCAAACTATAGCAACTCCACTTGAACAGCTGAGGCATCGCAAGTCAAAGAACTATTTACACAATTACAATATCGAGTAAGTCATTAACGAGTGGATAGCCATCCAAGTGACTTCTCGTGCTTGTTACACTCAGTACCCTTAATCTTTATTAAGCATCTGCACGCTCACTCCAGTGTCCTCATACTGTAGACTCAAGACTTGTCTACCTATGAAGAGAAGCGATTCATACACCAATCTATCCAGATCAGTCATCATCCCATGATAATCCATTGATCGAAAGTATTTAGGAATTAACTACTAATGACATGTGCCTCAAATTTTTAACTCTTGAGAATACGTGTCATCATCTATTAATTCCTCAAATAATTCATGGACACATTTAAAACATAATATGAATAATAAATAATCTAAAATTTTATTAATTTAAAAATTTTAATTATAAAATAATAACCTTAGAATATGTATATGTGTCAGCCAATCTGATTTCTAGGATACACCTAACAATTCCATCATTTATCGATTTAGCTTACTATGAGCTATTGTCATGGACAACGGAAGCCAATTCAATAATGTAAGGTTGACGAAATTCTATAAGAAGCTTGGGATCATACACCACATGACCTCAATGGCACACCCTCCAAGCAATGGCAACCTAACCTTGTTGTAAGGACTGAAGGCAAGATTGGACCGAGCTAAAGGACCATGGGTTGAAGAGCTTTATAGTGTACTCGGGCCGGGACAACATAGTGAATTACTATCGATAAAACATCGTTCAACCTAGCCTTTGGAACCGAATCTATGATACCACTCAAGATTGGCTTACCCTCGCTTAGGATGGAGAAGCTTAATGAGGAAAGCAACTTGGATTACCTAAGGGCAAACTTGGATTTGCTGGAAGAGATGCTGGAGTAGGATCGACTTTGTATGGCAACTTGCTAGCAGAAAGTAGCATGGTACTACAACTCAAGAATTAGAGAAAAAACCTTTTGAGTAGAGGACCTTATCCTACGAAGAGCTAATGTATCTTGTTCAGTGGAATAGGGGAAGCTGTCACCAAATTGGGAAGGCTCCTATCATATTGATGAGGTGGTATGCCCGGGAGCAACCAACTTCATCGGTTAGATGAAGCATTGGTTCCTCGGACATGGAACACCAAAAATTTATGAATTTATTATCCTTGCTATAATTTTATTAAAAGGCAATGAAGATTTATTTTTTATAGATTAAAAGTGTCTTACCCATATTTTTGACCACAAATGGCCAATGGGTACTTTTCATCCTCGGACGAGTTGAGCGGGGGCTAGCAATATGGCCAATAGGTGCTTCTCATCCTCAAACAAGTGAAGCGAAGGCCAGCAACATGGCTAATGGGTGCTCCTTATCATCGGACGAGTTGAGCAGAGGCTAGCAACATGGCCAATGGGCACCCCTTATCCTCAAACGAGTCGATCAGAGGGCAGTGACATGACCAATGGGTGCTTTCTATCCTCGGATGAGTTGAGCAGTGGTCGAACATCATAGTATAGATAGATGATCTTCATCCTTGGATAAGAGCACCTCACCCCTAAATGAATAGTACAAAGGCCACAAACAAGGTCAGTGGGACCAACGAGGCTCGATCATAGTGACTTGGAAAATTTCACAGGTAATGAGATGGTCATGCATGACAAACAACAGAGGTAAGTAGGTATGATATGTATTAAAAGTAAGAATGTTTACATTGTACAAGTTGGGTCAATTACAAAATTTACTCGACTGGAGCTAAGGAACAATGGATTGGCCCAACCATAGGAGATGCTCGGCCATTGTAGGACTCAAGAATGAGATAAAAAAGAAAAAGTGTGATTTATATTAAGTGTGAAATATTTACAAAGGATACGTCGGCTGTTACAAAATTAATTTAGCTAAAGTCGAATAACACAAAAATAGCCTGACCTCAAAATCAACTCGGTTATGACTAAGCATAAGTACAAAAAAAAAGAAAAAGACCTTAGGTTTTAGGCATCGATAGGGGAATCTAGCTTCTTGACTGGGGCTTCGGGCTTTGGTAGCACGATCATCGACAGAGGCTAAGGAGCAACCACATCCTTGGCAGGGATGCCCTTGGCACACATCGACATGGATCCTTCCTTGGCTCCCGCACCCTCATCGTCGACATCCAGCGGGTTGAGGTCGATATCGGAGAAAAGGCCTTGGACTTTGGCCTTGCAGTTTGTAGAGCCCTTCAGGTAGGAGTCAGCAGTGAACTCGAGCTTGACTGACAGAAATTTTCTTGAGGGGCGAAAAGCCTCAAAAGCTGTAGCCTTCTCAGACTCCAGCTTCTTTTTCCATTTGGCCACTGTTGCACGAAGACCCTTAGATAGGTAGGCCTCAACCTAGCCTCGAACATCCTCGACTTGGTCTCCAATGACTTTATTTTGGTTGTCAAGGATTGGATCTCCCTATCAACCATCGACTCCATAGCTTAGGCCTTAGACTCTGTAACTTGGACCTTGGACTCTACAACTCGGGCCTTGACCTCCTTCAAGACTTGCTGCGCTTCATTCAACATACCCACAAAGTGATCTATATGGTAGATGAGCTGAGGAAGAGATGAGGTCAAAAAAAAAAAATGAAAGAGAGAAAGCTCTTTGGACTCACTTGAAGAAGGGAGTTGTAGGAGTCCTTGATGTGATACCTCAAACCCTCCACATTGATCACCTCAATGTTGATTGGAAGGATGGCAGCTCGAAGGAGTTCGTGGGCAACCCGATTGCTCATGAAGCCTAACCTATTATCTTGGACCCCCTACTCAGAATAAGTGGTAGACCTTTGAGTAGTCGAGGTGGGAGGGTCGGCCCATTGGGGAGAATGTGCATTGACGCTCGAGGAGTAAATGAGCCTTGGAAAGATAAAGACATAAAAGAGGGGGCAATTGGTTCCCCTGGAGTGAACAATTTGGGAGGAGGGGCGACCTAGACCCTGGAAGAAGCCTCCTTCCTTGAGGTTGAAACTTGGATCTAGCTAGGCGAGGATGGCCTTTGGGCACCTCCGTTTGGGGGTGGGAGTGTCACCTAATGACTTCTTCCTTTTGGTGACCTGGCAAAGGCCTCAAGCTCCTTGGGCCTTATGTCCAGAAAACAAAAATAGTCTATTAAAAGAAATCAAAGTGAAAATATAGCAAAACTTAACTTACCCTAAGGATTGGCTGGGCTCAACCTGATATTATACAATGTCTCCTTGAAAAGAAGTTTTTGAAGAGGAAGAGCAGCATGATTGAAAATGAGCTTTAAGACCTCCTCCTTGGCATCAAAGAGCACCAAAGCCTCATGGGTGCTCAATCAAAACAAAAAAATAATGCTCCTTCCAATTATGAACCAAAGAAGGAGCACATCGGAAGAGGCTTCGCCTCATTTGCGGAGAGGCATACCACAATCCGGCCTCTTTAAGGTATTCCTTAAATAAAAAATACATCTAGAAGAGGTGAATCATCGATTCAGCGCTGATGAGAAAGCAATGAGCAATAAAGGCTATTACCAGGTGCCATGAATTTGGTGTCACACTACAAGGAGCTATTTGGAAGGTCCTAAGGAGTTCTATAACAAAGAAATGGAGGGGCAATATGAGGCTAGCCTTTAAGGACTCTTCATAGAGTCTAACCCGGCCTTAGAAGGTATGTCTATCTAGCCCTCAGGACTAGGGAGCTCTAGATTGAATTTTAGAGGAACTTGGTATTGAAGGAGCAAGACCTCTAGGTCCTCATGGGTGATGATATAGGCCACTCATAAAGGGCCAAAATTGGGTAGCTCCTTGACCTCAGGATCCCCCAAGGAAGATCCAACATCAGACCGAGGGTCCTCATTGGCTAGGACATGATCAGAGGATCAGGTGACGAGGGATGAGCTCGATACACTCATCCTTGCCCAAGTTTAAAAAAGCAAGAGAAGAAAGAAAAATTAACTTAAGATAGATAACCGAGCAAACCAGGGACTAGACTTCGAGGGTTAGAGTTTGGAGCTCGAGCACAGTTGAAGATAACTATGGCTACCAATGGCGATCACCAGAGGTTGTCAGAAATCACCCAAGGGCTCCTCTCCTCTCCCAAAATAAGTAAAATAGTAAAATAGTAAAAGTGATCCAAGAAAGCGATCGACTATTTATAGGAGCTCGAACGGCTCCAATCTAGTGACGATTCATCTAGCCATCATTGATAGTTGTCAAGTGGCAGCCTGAACTCACCTGGATCCATGACTTCTATAGTTCTGATTAGCATATTAGAATGTTCATCAGCACAGATTTCCAACATGTCCCAATCTCTATTGGTGCCCAGGCATAGTTGATAAAGAGAGACTTAATAGGTCAATCTTGGCTTTGAGTTTATACTCTTATCGACTGACCTCAATTTGAGCTCGGAGTCGAAAGTAGAGGGTATCTGTTATGGCCACCACCTCGGCCTCGATCGATTAGATCCTTGGTCGTAGCTGAGATCTTGGCAAACTCGATCCTCGGATATTATCGAGGCGGGTAAGGGTTGACCATGGCCGACTTGGAGGATTTGAAGATTATAAGGCCATAATCCCAATCCATTAAGAAATATGTTCTTCTCATGATCTTGGGAAGACTAGACATAGACCCCGATCATAGCCAAGGTAGGTGAGAAGGTCGGCTATGGTAGACCTGGGGTAGTTGATCCAAATGAAGCAGGAGTCTTATATTCGACAGGTTGTTTAGATTCAATAAGAGAGCCATTTTAAGAAAGCAGCATTCTTGTGGCTGTAGAAATAGCAGATAAGGAAGTTATAATAATCAAGATTAGATTATCCTCAAATGGCAATTACTGATTGACTCGCATTGCAAATGTGAAAACATTGACCTCCACCAGCGCAATCCATGCACATCTTCCTGGAGTGGGGAGTTCCTCTGACGTACACAACTCTTATTATCTCTTTATAACTGGGAAAGAGGGGGGGGGGGTGCGAGGGGGAACCTAGGTAAGTTCTCAAGAGGCCTTAGGATACTCCACTCTCTTTATATTTTCTAGTTTCCAACTAACTTGAGCATTGGAGAGACCCCACTGGAAAAAACTTTGATCAAGGACTTTTTTGTAGGTCTCACTCCAACCTCAAAAGTCAATTACTATAGTACGTCATCTCCAGCTGAGGACCAATTCTCCTCATCCTGAACTAGGAGTCATCAATCGAGGAGATCTTCAGCCCATCTCTATTTGTTGAGATCGACTCTGACTTCAGATTTAGAATTTGGTAGCAATATATACAAAAGATCAAGATCATAAGTCATATGATCATTGTATCTTGAGTCTATGATAGACTTGGGCATCGGGCCGTGCTTGGCCCGAGCCGACCTATGCCCAATGGGCCGATTACTGTAGTGAGTCGTGCCTGGCATGGCCCATCTACTAAATGGGCCATGCCGGCATGGCACGGCAAGGCCGAAACCTCTATCCGGCACGGTCCTAGGCTCGAGAATTGACGGGCCGGGCCTGACACAGTCCGTTGGCCCATCACCCCACCATTTTTTAAAGCCTTAATGGGCCGTGCCAAGCACGGCCCATAACGGCCACAAATAGGCCATACTAGGCATGGCTCGTAATCATCTCAAATGGGCTATACCAGGCCCGGCCCGTAATGGCCTGAAATGGGTCAGGCTGGCCCGTAATGGCTAAATTTTTTTTTAAAATTTTTTAAAGGGGTTTAACTGCTAGTTTTCTTATTTTTACCATTTTGACCCCTCCAATAGCCAAAACATGGTTAGATTGGGGGATATTTTGAAAAAATAAAAGTTTTAAAATTTCTATAAATAGGGCCTTTCTCTTTCATTCTCACCACATCAATTCATCAAATCAATTCTCTTCCTCTCTAATCTTTCTACTTCTATTTATTCTTTCTTCTAGCAATTCTTCTCTCTTTCATTCAATATTTAGTGCATAGCAATTATAGTTTAGCAATTCAAGAGTTATACAAGAGGAGAAAATATCTTTCTTTTAGAGGTCGTAGTTCAAGGATAGCTCTACAAATTTGGCTCTCTGGCTATTCGATTCTTCGACGGCCTAGCCCTCCTCTTCCAACTCTCTAACTCTCCGCTCATCCGGCTATCCGACTCTCCGACGGCCTGGGCCCTGGCCCTTCTCCTTCAGCTCTCCAACTTTCTAATCTCCGCTTCACCTCTTCTTCCTCTTTTGCTCTACAACTCAATTTTCTTTTGCTGGTTACTGGTAAGTTTTTATTTTTTTTATATTTACTTAGTTTAGATGGTAAGTTGTGATGATGAGAGTATTGCTGGCACCGCTGGGCATGTCGATATTTCTTCTATTTTAGAAGAGAAAGAAACTCTTCCTGCTCTCTTTGAAGCTCCTTCTAAGAAAGCTAGATCCTCTTTCCGTAAGAGAACTAGTATTATGTGGAATGATTTCGATAGAATTTTGATAAATAGAGTTTATAAGATAAAATATAAAAAATATGTCAAATTATATAGTTATGCCAGTACTGAAAGAATTGACCATTTGAAGAGATATTAAGAGTCTCATAGAAAAAGTGATTCTTATCTTCAAAGCATCCTTAATACACAAGGGGTGCTCTTATTGGATCTTTTGCTTATAATCATGAAAATCAAAGAAAGATACTTGTAAAATAGATAGTTAGAGATGAATTGCTCTTTTGCTTATGTGAATCTTTTAATTTTGAAAAGTATGTTCAGTTAGCTTTACAATCTGCTTATAAAAGAACTAATAGATGTACATTTAGAAGAGTAGCTATGACAAATTATTTAGCAATGATGGATAATTTAATTTATATTCTTTCTGCTTTAAATATAAAAATATCATTAACTTCTGATATATGGACAGCATCTGTAGGTAGTATGTATTTTATTTCTGTTACTGCTCATTATATAGATAATGATTAGCAATTAAATAAGCGTATTTAGTGCTATTTATCAAATTGCAGCTACATATGGTATTAGTAATAAAATTATGTCTATTATATTTGATAATGCATCTAATAATAATATCGCTATCCAATTATTGAAGGACTCTTTTCATCCTATTATTAATGAAAAATTATTTTATATTAGATGTGCATGTCATATTTTGAATCTTTCTATTCAAGCTAGAATGAACATGGTTCAAGATATAATTACAAAAATTAGGAATACAATATCTTTTATTCATGCTTCAAGAGCATAATTACAAGAATTTTAACAATTATGTCTAGACCATGATAAAAGTTTCAAAATAATTTAAACTTGATGTAGTTATCCATTGAAACTCTACATATACAATGATTCATGATGCATATTTACATAAAAATTTATTAAATATATACATAAATGATCGTGGATTAGGATTTATTTTGGCTGAAAATGATTGAAAAAAAATTTTAGAAAACTTTTTAGTTAGTTTTTGTAATGCTACAAATACTCTTTCTGATATTTATTTTTCATCTTCTTATGCATTTTTACAACAAGCATATATAATTTATGGTCAATTTGTATAATATAGAAATGATGATATTTTAATGTCTATTATTTATGAAATAAAAAAATAAAATTAGTATTAGGATATAGTATATCCCATATATAACTTAGCTACTGTATTTGATCTACGGATCAAATTAAGTAGCATACATATTTTACTTGATGAAATTGGTAGATACATGAATCATGATTTTGAAGAATCTAAAGCTGAGGTAACTCGGCTACTTAATGATATTTTTGCATAATATGATGAGAAGATTTATGGATCTAGACAATCCACATTATTTTCACAACTAACTTTTAGTACCTCTCGTTCATCATCTATTTTTTTATTTCTTACATATAGAAGACATTCATATGCATCTTCTTCATCTTTAAATAATGAATTAGAATTTTATTTATGAAATGATATCTCTTCTGCATTAGATGAAAATTAAATAAAAAATCTTAATGTATTGGCTTGGTGGAAGAGTGTGAAAAATCAATACCCTATTATATCTATAATTGCATGTGATATTTTAGCCATATCGATGTCCACAGTAGTATCGGAATCAGCTTTTAGTACAGGTCGGTGCATTTTGGATGAAAAGAGGAGCAGGATAACGAGCGACACAATTGAGATGCTGCTCTACTTCAAAGATTGGCTGGATGCGGAGGTGAGACTTCAGGACAAAGGAGGACATGATACTGGATTTGATGATGAGAACAACACAAACACAACAGATAATTAGTAAGATTTATTTTTAATTCTTAATTTCTTAAAAATTATATATTTTTACTTTTTATATATTGAGGTGAGTCATCTCTAATTTTTTATCAGTTCTTTCTTATTCTTTGTATTCTGGAGGTTAGGCCTAGCCCCTCTTCCTCTTTTATATAATTTTGATTTATATTAATAAACTGGTAGGGGTCCATGCCAAATCCTCCACCATTACAAGGTAATTTTTATTTTTATAGAAAAATTTAATATCTCATATTTTTTTTATTTATCTACTAACTTAATTTATTTTATAAAAATTATTTTTTAAATTAAAAATTTTAAAAATATAATTATGGCTATAGTGTGCCAAATTGGCCGTGCCTTGGCACGGTCCATTTAGGCTGGCATGCGGGCCGTGCCGAGCCTAGGCGTGTGCCATGCTATGCCTGGCCCAGCGGGTCATGCCAGCCCAGGCCCTGAAGGGCCGCGTCGGACTTGGGCCGCGGGCCACCAAACCCCTAGCCCAACCCCTTATTTTGCGTCGTGCCATGTTACGGTCCACTACAGTACTAAACGAGCCATGCCTAGCATGACCCAATTCATGCCGGGCCGGCCCGGCCCATGGGCGGTGCCCACCTCTAGTCTATGGTATATTAGCTAAAAATCTTTTTTGATATTATTTAATAGTTTTTTGATATGGCATATCAGACTTGAACTCTAGGCCTTCTTGAAGGGCAAGCTTCTAACGAGGAGGTGCCAATCAATTTAACGGTCTACCATATCTCCCTGTTTACCATGCCGTGCTCCACCTCCTGAATGTTCCTTTTCTCTTCAAAACATCAAATCCAAATCCAAGTCCTTGTGACACTTTTCCTGAGATTTAGCTAGCTAAAAGAACATTGTACCAGCTAAATCTCATCCTGATCCTATGAAGCGATGTCATGCCGTCCAGAGCGTCTCATTCAGGTTTCCTAGAATTCCAGAATGGTGATAGCTACGAATCTATGATTGGCTGCGGGCGGTTGCTTAAAATCTTAGAATGATGGCGGTTGACCCTTGCCGTGGGCTTTGATTTCAAACACGGTAATGAAAGACAGTTTGACCAGACTCGGACAGCTTGGCCGAGCCAACGTTTTCTTTTATCCTTTCTTGTTGGTGTTTTCCTCCATCAAAACAAAGGCGTCTTAGTAAATAGGAATAAAGATGGAATGATGCGGTATATCTCATCACTTTATTCTATACATCTTTTATTCGGCATTTTGCAGGGAAGAGTGCACGGACGTTTCTGCTCACCATCTCACAATGCATATCTTTTTGTCCAATGAAAGCTTTGCCTTTCAAGGTAAGGATTAAAACTGTTAAAATTCTTCCCTGGATTATACCTTCAGAGCTTCTCTTCGTGTGCGTGTGTTCTCTCACGCACGTGCGCAATCGCATGTGTTCAAAGTACAAGTTCCTTCGAGTGAAACAGAAGCGGGAAGAATGGATTATTTCTCTCTGAAAGTTCTACATATGTAATATTTTATTTGACAGTTGGGGGATACAATGCATATTATACTGGTTTGGCCTAAAGTTTTGAAGATAATGTAAACATTGCGTTGTCAAGTTATTGCCTTGTTCGTGACGAAATCTGACTTGGAATCCATAGTTGAGTTCTAGTGTAATACTATATATAGTCTCTAAATAAATAGTATAGAAAAGGAGCGTAATAGAATTGACTACCTTGGGTTGTTATATTGTTCTATTTAGAGAGATTTCGCTATCTTTATGTTCAACTTTATCTTTTTTCTACTCCTCTTTTCCTTCTTTTGTAACAAGTTGATTTCCTCAAGCTCTTTTGCTTTTGCATGTAATCGCTTACTCCTTATTATAATAAAATTTGGTTGGCTTTGCCTCCCTTTCCATCCAAAAAATAAAAAGTCAAAATCCAACTTTTGTTCTTCCCTTCCAAGCTAGGCTTTTCTTAGTTCCAATTAAATCCCAAAGTAGAGTTAATAATAATAATTAAAAAAAAAAAGTTTCTTCTTCGTCTATTCATCTCTATTAGCGTGAGGTGCCTGCCCTTTTTCTCTCCCTATTTTTTTCGGTGTTCAATCATTGATAGCGTTAATCTTGAGATATCACCTTAACAAAGCTAAAGATGAAGACAGAGAAGAGCAGCATCCAAAAAAGGGTGGCACACCCACCATTACCACCAGTCTCAGCGGATTCCGCGGCCTATTATATAACACGTGACCCAGTCAGTTGAACGTTGCTATCCGTAGCTATAACACGCAAAAATCACTTGCCGAAACAATCCTTCCCAACCCTTGCAAGCCCCCGCCCTTGTGGGCTCGACCCAACCCAAACCACCCTGTGATCATCTAAGCTTAGCAAAAGCAGCTACATGGATTCACGACGACTTCACAGTCCAACTTGCACTGCAGCCATTGCCACACTCCAATGAGTTGGGCTCTTCACATATGACTATCATTTGGTGTAATTTTTAGTTTGACCGTGTTCATTGTTGAGTTGGTGGATCAGTCCAACCATGAAGCAATGCGCAAACATGCATCTATGATTCTATAGCACCTTTTTCTTTTCATCCATCATTCTGTGTGTTGCTTTGTGATTGGACTAATCCATTAGTTAAGCAATGGATCTAGTCCAACTAACAACCACTCATCATTTATGAGGAATTCTTGATGAGAGATGGCATCACCGGCCACGTGGGCGGGTGGTTGATGGCAGGCACACGTGGCGTGTCAGCCTGGTTCTTCTCAGCCACCCCACAGTTTGGTACAACTATGGCCAGTTTGGTAGAGCTTTCAGATTGCTCTAGTTTGCCTTCAGGAGAACGATAGGGCCACAAAAAATAGTTAATGCAAGATATATTAAAATCTGTATACAAGGAAACTACAATTTTGATTTTTTTTTTTTTTTTTTAAATTTGAAAAGAAAAAAATAGGGATTCTTTGATGGAAGACTTGCCTGTTGGACAGAGGACTGAAGAGAAAAAAGAGCTGATGCATGGACCAGATTAGTTTGGACGATGGTTATAGTGCCGCTGCTCAAATCTGACGTGAATGTATAGGCTACGTAGAGTAATCAGTAGAACACTCAAAAAGATATCTGTATTGGTTGAGAAATATTTGTAGTTGCTTGCAATTATTTTTCATTTGTCACAGAGTGTGCAATGATCAAAGCTTTTATTGGTATAGGGAGTGCCTCTCCTCGTTCCCACCTCTTGGGGCACACTGCACACACGGTTAAGTCTTTTCCTTACGGCAAAATCGTGCTCTGGGGAAATGCGCATCATATTATCTTTAAGACGTCAGGACTTGAACTTTTATTTCATCCATAATGCTCGTCCCTTGGTGGTAGTGCGTGGCTTTTACCCTTCAATGGTTCACCGATTACCATATATTATTCCATGTTGTGGGATTGAGACGCTGTGTAAAAGGAGAGACTCCGATCGGTGCTTCCATGCATATGAATTACGTTAGTTAAACAAATATTTTGAAACCTGTCCAGGTCAAACAGATCCAAGTGTTTAATCCGTACTGTTGAGCACACATAGGTTAGGTTTGCCCCAAAGTCAGATTTTCGAAAACATTGTTTCTTAACCACCGAACAACATGATTCAGCCAATCAAATAATTTGAACTTGTTGAGACTACTGAGTCTTCTCCCTCCTGATTTAACATTGACATTCTGACTTACAGCCGATGATGCTGACGATACAATGGCAACGATATTTTTCCAACTGATAATCGATCTTTCCGACTGTGGTTCAATTGACAGACAATAAGACAAATATCTATCAGATAACCGATTGATATCATCTTACATCGAACAACCCTCGGCACCGAAAAGTAAATTGACCGATAGTAAACTAGCCACAGCGTCCAACCGATTGTTAATCAGTTAATCCATTGATAATCGATAATTTTTAATTAATTTTTTCAATAGATATAACGATCGTGCAACCGCTGACCAATCAAAATATCAGAACTATCGATGGTCAATTGGTACAATAGTGCCACCGACATATAGTCGGTATGATGTTTATTGACGTATATTCGGCATACTAGAAACCGCCAGCGCAAGAAGTGCATAACGGCTATTTCACAATTATTTAATGGATTATAATTGTTCATAATAGGTATTAATTTTTCACTCCACGACTACATAATATCAGAATAAGCGGAATCCATGATACCTAACCACCACGAACAATTATCAATAATTTATTTATAAAAAGAAGGTAAACAAGCAGCATTAGTAGGATACTTCTAGACTCAACTCTACCAAACTTTACTTTTACTTTTCTGTTTGACCAAATTCCTTCTTTCTAACTTAAGCATCAGAGGATCCTCACCGGAAATAACTCTAGTTAGTGAGGACTTCTTTTGCAGGTGTCTCTCTTTCGATGATTGGCATAATAGGAATTTAGCCCCAATAGATTGGTGTGCCAGGAAGGGGGGCATCACTGAATAATTCCTTCGTTAACAACCATAATGGTGAAAACACGAGTCCAGAACTCCATCGGCTTCGCCAGATAATCTTTCCGTTGGAAAAATCTCCTTCACCTCTAATGGCAAAACCCAGTTCTTCGCGTTCGGCCATCATGGTGGACGTTTAAACTCAACAACTCGCTGCATTAATATGACAAATGAAAGTCTTGATGGAGGCGGTGCACAGCCTCCAACAGCAATAGCAACCGATAGCGGAGGAGCCGGCGACACTTACAGTGCTATCTAGGCATAGTCACCATGCTCCACGATAATCTCCATCCTCATCATCAGAATGATGACTGGCATGATATTTTCATCGTATCGAAGTATCTTCATCTCAGCATTCCCACCATGCCACCCATTATTCACAACGGTCTGCTTCTCCTTCCCACCACTATAGTATTAAAAAGAAAAAGAGGCCACGTCTACCATCGACTTTTCAATCATCAAGTTCTTCAGGGGGTTCTTGTTAGGATAGATCCATCAACTGTGGAATACGGATCACCCACCCAAGATCACCTGTAGGAGATATGACACCATCTATTGCTATGAAAAGATAGAAGAAGACAAACAAACACAACCATATACATGGTTCGGCCTAAGTGCCTACATCCATAGGACATGCAATGCTTCACTACCGAGAAAGAATAATAGAGGAGATATAATCTCAACTCACCAACCCTCTCTCTCAATCTAGAAGCACTCATCCATACAATGCTCTCAAAGTAATCCCAAGAAGATCCTCCTCACAGATCTACTGGTCCAGGGTCCTCGACATCTCTGGACACTCTATGAGACTTTCAACCTCTACATCAAGCCCTAACTGCTGTTCTTAGGCAACCCCACCATTTCAGGATACTCCTGACTTTCTTGGTGCTCCTGACGCATCCTGAGACCCCTGGCTCATCCTGAGACATGGTGCTCGATCTTTTTAAGAAGCCCCTGGCACTCTCTGCTGAGATACCCTCCTCGGCTGTTGCACTGCCGAGCCTCTCTCAATCTCCATGCCTTCAGGAGATGCTACTGCAGTACTCCAACACTTTCTACCTTATCTCTACATTGCCTGAGAGGTTTTCTCTGAGACTCTTTTACTTCTTAGGTCGTCAGGCTTTCTTATAAGTCCTAATCATTCTAATAGCCATCCGATCAGCTCCCGCATTCTCTCCTGGCCATTGGATAGCACAACAGTTCCATAGACCCTATGAATAGACCTTGTCTATGAGTAAGGGATTGTAGACCCCATGAAAAGATTTCCACTCGCATGCCCGTGTGCTGTTCGCCATCGTGCTATTTGCCTCCGTCAAGCCAGCTCCATTAGAAACTGAGTTGGCTCGACTGTATTTCACCCAAGCACTACTTTCTGTCTGCCTGAGAGAGTTGGCTCAAATCTGCTTCGAGCTGGCTCGATTTCACCCTGAGCCAGCACGGTTGCTTATCCGAGCTAGCCCGACTGTATGTTGGATGATCTTTCTCATGACTTCTGAATCTAGTTCTTGAATTATTATAGACTGAATCTCGAGGTGTCAGATTTCAATAATCTTTATCTCGACTCAATATTTGGCTCCATCTCAAATCTGAGAGCTTTCTTTATGATACCACCCCATGTCTTGGGGCTACTGCTTATTGCTCATAGATTGGCAAACATGGGAGTCGAGCCAGACCGCTCGATCTCAAACTAAGTCTCGTGCTCGATCCATCTACACTTAGAGCTCTATCTAGCACTGAGCTCCATCTAGCTTCTTCTTGTACATGAGAGCATCCACCTTGATTGTGCCTTTCTTCTAACTTGATCACCACCACAGCAATCCCTGGTACAACCTAACTTCTCCTAACTCTGATACCACTATTAGGACAGATCTATCAACTGCAAAATATGGATCACCCAGCCAAGATCATCTATAGAAGATATGGCACCATCTGTTGCTATGAAAAGATAGAAGAAGACAAACAAATATAATCATATACGTGGTTCAGCCCAAGTGCCTACATCTATAGGACATGCAATGCTTCACTAATGAGAAAGAACAATAGAGGAGATACAATCTCAACTCACCAACCCTCTCTCTCAATCTAGAAGCACTCATCCATACAATGCTCTCAAAGTAATTTCAAGAAGATCCTTCTCACAGATCTATTGATCCAGGGTCCTCGACATCTCTAAATACTCTATGAGATTTTTAACCTTTACATCAAGCCCCAGCCTCTGTCCTTAGGCAACCCCACTATTTTAGAACACTCCCAGCTTCCTTGATGCTCTTGGCATGTCCTGAGACCCTTGGCTCTCCTTGAGACCTGGCACTCAGTCTTTCTGAGAAGCTCTTGGCACTCTCTACTGAGATATCCTCCTTGGCTACTGCACCATCGAGCCTCTTTCAGTCCTCATGCCTCTAGGGAGGTGCTACTGTAGTACTCCAGCACTCTCTATCTCGTTTCTGTACCATCTGAGAGGTTTTCTCCGAGACTCTTTTACTTCTTAGGTTGTCAGACCTTCTTATAAGCCCTAATCATCCGAATAGCCATTTGATCAGCTTCCACATGCTCTCTTGACTATTGGATAGCACAATAGCTCCATAGAATCCATGAATAGACCTAGTCTATGAGTTAGGGACTGTAGATCCCATGAAAAGATTTCACTTGCATGCCCGTGCACTATTCGCCATCATGCTGTTCGCCTCCATCGAGCCAGCTCCATCAGAAGTCGAGCTAGCTCAACTATATTTCATCTGAGCACTGCTTTCTATCTGCTCGAGAGAGCTGGCTCGAATCTACTTTGAGCCGGCTCGATCTCACCCCGAGCTAGCTTGGCTGCGTATTCGAGCCAGTCTGATTGTATGTTGGCTGATCTTTCTCGTGACTTCTGAATCTCGTTCTTGGTTTATTATGGCCGAATCTCGAGGTGCCAGATTCCGACAGTTCTATTCCTAAATTCTTGCAGCAGTAGTGTCTCGATGACTATGACTGCAAGTTGAAGAAAATCGATCATTATCAACTTGCTCGACTATAGGTGAACAATCGTGGAGCCCTAAAGACCTTAGCATCCACATAGCTCCTTTTTCTCGATGTATTTTGGATGAGCCGATTCCATCTCGGTTCAAGATGGCATATATGGAGCCATACGATGGCTCCATAGATTCGATTGATCATTTAAAGAGTTACAAAACTCTCATGATGATTCAGGAGGCTTTCGATGCCTCTTATGCAAAGGCTTTCTGGCTACTATTTGGAAGGCTGCTCGAGTTTGGTATTTCGGACTCCAGCTAGAAAGCGCATATTTCTTTGAGCAGCTAGAAGATTCGTTCGTGGTCCACTTCAGCACCAACCGAAGGATGCCATGAACCTCAGACAGTCTCTTCTCCATAATGCAAAATGAAGGAGAGATGCTGTAAAACTTTATGGCATATTTCAATACTGCCACACTTGAGGTCAAGTACCTCAGTGAAGATATGGCCATTTTGGCCATGAAGAGAGGTCTGAGGGGATCCAGATTTATTTATTTTCTGAATAAGAACCACCCTTGAATATAAGTTAAACTTCTAGAGCGTGCGTATAGATATATTCATGTAGATAAAGGTGCTACTAACCGGCACCAAATAGAAGGAAAAGATTAGAAAAAGAAACAAAAAAAGAGTGGAGCGCCTGCTGAGTCAAGTTGACAATTGATTGATAAAAGAGCTTTACCTTCTCGATAGAGTCCAAGGCCGAACAAATATGATACTAAATATGACTCCTATACTCCACCGGCTGCTCCTCGTATGCAAATCATGATGGAGATTGAAGGAGCAGAATACCTCCGACACTCTCCACCAATGAAGGCACCATCGAGAAGCCATGACAGGAAGAAGTATTGTCGGTTCCATCATGACCTTGGTCACGACACTAAGTAGTGCATCCAACTTAGGGACGAGATTGAGGCTATGATTTGTTGAGACTTTTTTGGCAAATATCGGCATGACCCTCCGACTCAAGTCTCTTGCCAATTGATAACCTCAGCACCAACCTGAGGAAGTACAGGATAACCAACTGACAACAAGAGTCATTAATATGATTTTTGAGCGATCAAAAGGCTAGGGGGCAACTTTCGAAGAAGAATCTGTAAAAAAGCAATGACACGATGATGTAATTTCTTTTTTGGATGATGATGTACGAAAAATACAAACTCTCCGTAATGATGTTATCGTTGTCATAGCAACGATAGCAAATTATGATGTAAAAAAATCCTTGTAGATAATGAAAGTTTAATCAATACTTTATTTTACTCAATTTTTTTATAAATGCAACTACCGACTGATCGACTCAAAAGAGTTTCTACATCCTTAATCAGTTTCACTAGAGATACAGTCAACGTAGAAGGAGAGATCACTCTCCCCCTAACCATAGAAACTGAACCAAAATAAAGTACCAATTTCATTACATTTATGATTGTTCGGGTTCCTTTGGCCTATAATGTCATACTTGGATGGCTCACACTCAATGTCTTGAGAGTAGTATTGTCGACTTACCATCTTCTTGTTCGATTCCCAGCTTGAGAAGAAATTGGCGAGATGCGTGGGAACCAACAGCTAGCCAGATGTTGCTTCATGATCTCCATTGAAGGCACCAAGCCCGAAGAGCCCATCACAATCAACAAACTCGATCAGAGAAAAAATAAAAAAAGGGATGAACCAGCTGAGCAACTAGTATCGGTTCTATTGAAAGAAGATGACCCTACAAAGACCATTTCAATTGGGTCATAGTCATCTGATATAGACCCTACAAAGACCCTACAAAGTCGATTGATTGACTTCTTAAAGACAAATACGGATATCTTTGCTTGGGCGGCAACCGACATGCTAGGGATCTCTCCAAAAGTAATAACTCACCGACTAAACATCGATCCAAAGGTTAGGCCGGTGAGACAAAAGAAAAAGTCTTTTGCCTCCGAAAGATAGAAAGTCATTGATGAAGAAGTAGACAAGCTCCTCACAGCTAACTTCATCAGAGAAACCAACTATCCCGATTAGCTCACCAACATCATGGTGGTAAGAAAAGTCAATGGAAAGTGGCAAATTTGTATTGACTACACCAATTTAAATGAAGATTGTCTGAAAGATAGCTTTCTCTATCGAAGATTGATCAACTAGTCGATGAACATTGGGACATCGACTATTAAGCTTCATGGATGCCTTTGCAGGCTATAATTAGATTTAAATGGCATTAGAAGATGAGGAGAACATCGCCTTCATAACCAAAAAAAGCATTTACTGCTATAAATTGATACGATTCAGTTTAAAAAATATCAGAGTGACTTATCAATGATTGATCAATAAGGTGTTCAAACAATAGACTGGATGGAATATGGAAGTCTACATCGATGATATATTGGTAAAAAGTGCCCAAACTCATGATCATATTTGAAATTTGGAAGAAGCCTTCGACACACTTCGACGATATCGGATGAAGCTGAATCTGATTAAGTGTGCTTTCAGCATAACGACTGGCAAATTTCTTAGATTTCTTATGTCGCAATGAGGAATTAAGACCAACCTGAAGAAAATCAAGGCCATTATCAACTTGAAGCACCTGAGTTTCAATAAAGATATATAACAACTAAATGAAAGAATTACCACTTTTAGCCAATTTATCTCAAAATTGGTTGAAAGATGTCTACCTTTCTTCAAGATTCTATGACAAACGAAGGACTTCACATGGTCGGATGAATGCCAACAGTCTTTTAAAGACTTGAAAAAATATTTAAAGTCTCCACCATTACTTATGAATTGAAGGTGGGGGAACATTGTATCTCTACATGGCCACGTCGATAAAAGCGGTCAGCTTAATTCTCGTTAGAGAAGACGAGAATCAAATTCAATGACCCATCTATTATACTAGTAAGGTGCTTTACAATGTGGAGATTTGATGCTTGAAGGTGGAGAAAATTGTCTATACCCTGATCATATCAATGTAATGACTTTGATTGTACTTTCAAACTCACTCGATCGTAGTATTGATAGACCAATCACTGAAGGTAATTCTACATTGACTAGATACCTCCAACCGAATGGCAAAATAAGCAATTAAATTTAGCAAATTCAATATTCAATATCGCCCACGACCATCAATGAAGGCTCAAGTATTAGCTAATTTATCCGATGACAAACCAGAGCTAGAGCCTGATAATAAGTCAAAAGATGCTGAAAGTTTTGAGGTTGAACTAGAATTGGTATGGATACTTCATATTGATGGAGAGTCTAAAGCCTAAGGAAGTGGAGCTAGCCTCATCCTTACCAACTCCGAAGGGACTGTCATGAAATATATCCTTTGCTTTAATTTTAAAGCATCAAATAATCAAACTAAATATGAAATATTATTAGTCAGCTTGAAAATCACAAGGAGCTTGACATAAATAACCTAAAGGTCTTCACCGACTCATAATTAATCAATGGACAAGTTAAGGACGAGTATGAAGCCCAAGACTCGACTATGGTGAAATATCTTCAGAAAGTGAAAGATCTCATACCGACTTTCAAGCATTTTGAGATCTCTCACATTTCAAGAACAGAAAATGCTTAGACCGATGCACTCTCTCGACTCACAACCACTTCTTTCAATCTTCTCGGTTGAACCTATATACATTAAATATCTCGAACAATTGAGTATCGATAAAGTCAATGAAGTGCTCCAAATAAATGATGGACCAAGTTGGATGGATCTGATCATTTAATATCTTATCGATGGAACTTTGCTAAAAAATGCTTCAGAAGCCAAATGCTTGAGATGGACAGCCTCGTAGTATGTCCTGATGAGTGGATGACTTTACAAGAGGTCATTTTTCCTTTCTCTACTCAAACGCCTATGGCTTACCGACGTCGATTATACTCTTCGAGAAGTCCATAAAGGGATTGAAAGGAATATGCCCTCAAGCCAATTTATTTTTGGGATGTTCTTTATCTTTCAGACTCATGTAATGACATTTTTAATAAATAAAGGCATTTATTTCATCATATGTAGTGTCTTATTATTTAAGATTATGATGAACCCTATAAATTAAGACTATGATTTTAGGATTATGATGAGATCATACTAGTGAGATCTAAAATTTTAAAACTCTAATTTAAATATTTTTAGTCGATGGGACATTGAGTTAGGGATCAATATTTTTTGGTAAGACTAGCATATTCTTTGTATGCTCGATTGAGAGGGTGATTGATCTCACAATAACTTATGTATGATACTAATACAAGAATGTGGGTGCTCATTAGAGAATGAGTTCACTGAATTAATCCAAATTGAGAATATCTAATGAAGTCTTATCTACATGTTAATAGATGGTTCTCATAGTAAAATTTGTGCATGTAATCCTTTGACCTGAAACTACCATAGAATCTTATATAAATCTATATTTTGGTTCATACTCATTCATGACTCAGTTATGTATGGGATGATCTGGACATGGTAGATTATATATATGAAGGTTGTGAGTAGGTTAACAAGGAATCAATCTCTCCTGGTAAGAGGAAATAGCATCCTACCTGCTTCAAACAAATAATAATTCAGGAAGACTTTGATCAAAGTATGATGAAAATTAGAAATGATTTCTAATATTTTATTAAGTTAATCATTATCATAAGATTGAAAGAGAAATAAATATGATATTGGGATTGACATATTTTCATACCCAGAGTCATATTCAGGATGCAGGAAGAACGAAGGATCTAATTGCACGGTAATTTTTACTAAAGGATATTTTTGGTATTTTCATCAAAATTTCATAACTTTTGGGTAGTCATGATACATTGCTAGACGTCAATCATGTCTTGTGTGTTTGATCAAATTAAAATTTTAATTTGATCATTAAATTAGAAAGTATTCTAAATTAAGTCATATTGGATTGGCTAGTTTTGATCTAAATCAGTTTGGTTGAGTTTTAACCAGATTAGGTCAAATCACATCCTAACTTACTGCTGGTTAGATGTGGAATCCAATGGATCACACACAAAGAGAATTGATTAAGGGTCTAATTAGATTAGACCATGTTTGCAAGATGAATATGCTAGCACATATAGCAAATCCTAGCACCTGGATTCGAATTGGATTCGAATCGGCTTTCGATTTGGGCTAATTAAGATCCGATTTGAGCCAGGATTTGATCTTGAGTTGGATTAACCTACATTAATTGGGCTTTAGATTGGGTGCCACATATTTGCATCCCATGTGCTAGAGAGTCTCTCTCTTGCGCATGGGAAGTCTTTCATACGCAAAGGACTCTTTGGCGCATGAAATATATTAGCGCCTACGTTCTTTGACTTTTCTCATTTGTTATGTCATGTAAATTTTTTTGGCATGGACATCAGATATGGGGCGTAGAAGAGTCCTTCTACAGATGAAATTCTTTCTTTCTTTTCGCCTAAGATGTTTTTGTCGCCCTTGGATCCTTGTCGCTTTGGACTCCTTACCGCCCACTTCTTCTTTACGCCTCTTGGGACTTTGAGTACTCAAAGTACATCTCCATGCCTTCTTGATGAATGGGCGTTCCTTTAAGAGCCATTAGATGGCCATCTAATCCAATCCAAACCTTTGAATTATGGTGCCATATATTTATGCATCGCATCTCTTCATTGAAAAACTACGTAGAATTTGTCCGAAGAATCCTTCTATTTTAAGGCACCTCTTGGACTAAGTCTACATAATTTTAAAAGGTACAATAATTCAGAGAGGTATGAGATTGGCTGATGGGGCATGAGATTTTGATGAGGAAAGGGTATGAGATTTTTTGATGGCACCCCTACGTACATTATAAATAAGGGTGCGCATCAAGAGTCTGGGAAAAGATTGAACATTATCTTTTCTTTCTTACAAGAGTTTTTTTAATCCAATTTTCTTTCTTTCTTTCTCTTATCTAGACCTTATCATTATAAGAATAAGAAGTCATCTTAAGACTAAGAGATTAGGAAGAAAAATTAAGAAGACAAAAGAAAAAGATAGATAGATAAGGAAAGACAAGGATGGTGACATAAAGGCTTAAGAAGGTCTTGCCCATTTAATTAAAGTTCTTATTATAAGAATTTTAATTATATAAATCAGAGATGCTGGTGTCTTGGTCAAGTCTCTGTGTGGATCAACGTTAGAGGGTGAACACGTGGGCACCTAGTAGAAATCCTGACGGACTGCTACCGACGATCAGGGTCAATTTAGAGTTTAGCGATAAGAGGTATGTTCTAATACTTTTTTTATATTATAAATGCATGTTATATGATTTAATTGCTAATAAGGTGGTCCTTGGGTTTAGATTTGGTTTATTTGATTTTATATTTTTTTCTTTGAAATCCGTGCTTTCGCCCTATACACCAAACCCAATAGTGGTATCAGAGCAAGCCATATTAGGTTAAATCATAAAACGATTTGCTTATAGTATAATGGCATAAATGAAAAAAATGATATAATATTTTTAGCATATTTTTATTTATATGATGAAATCATATTCTTTTACTTATCGTAATGAGATTATGTTGTCTATATTATTCTGTAAAGGTTGTCCTGATATAGTGTAAAGTATTCATTATATAATGATGGTTGTTCTAGAATAATTATACATAAATTTTATCATAATTAATGCTATTTGACATTTAGTTTGATTTAAACCAGTATGTACATCGAGATTTTTTTTTAAATCCCTCTATGAAAAATTATATTAAGTTGTAGTGTAATTAATCTTTAGCTAAATCAGTCAGGATGTCTAATTGGTCAATCAGTGTCTAGGAAAAATGGTTCTTGATTAGTAAAGAGAACATGGTTTTTTAATTGATTCCGTTGTCTGACCTAGTCAAATTTATTGGTGTCTAAGAAAAGCAACGGAGGGACTCCCATTTCTCTCCCATTTATCTGACCGATTTGATTAATTTAATTCTAGATTGAAATGCTTAATATTATATTCACTACATTAAGGTCTTCTTTCATACTAGTTTCTTATTATGTTCAAAACCATATTAGTTCTATTGTGTAACCATAAGACCTATCATGAAAAAAGATGTAATATTAATCTAGTACATTGAGATGCTTACAATATTTTGAATATACTACTTTATTGTGTAACCATACAAGTAGTTATATTTTAATTTTGACTGTATAGAAATAAAGGATTCTACTTAAACTTAAACATTAAAGTTTGTTGTGCTAACACAAGACTTTTTATAAGGAAAAAAATTTTGAGAGTTGAATAAAATGCATTTGAAAAGAGTTTCCTACCTTTGAACTTATAACAAGTTTGTTATGCAACCACAAGACTTTTTATAAGGAATTAGGATCTTATTCTCACTAAGAAAATCAATAAGAGGGTTATGATTTTTAGTGGAAGACATAATTAAATTAAAGTACTAATTTAATTATGTTTGTCATCATGAATTATTTGCTTATGTATTATTCTTTATTATGTAGATTAAATGGCTTCTTCACTTTTATTACATTCAATTTTGGATTCAAATAAATTGACTAATCAAAATTATGTTGACTGGTTGAGAAATCTTAAAATAGTACTCAGTCAAGAAAAACTCTCTTATATTCTTGACAGTTCTGATCCTAAGCCATTAAAAAATGATGCCACAGATGAAGATAAGTCCACATACAAGATGTGGCAAAATGATTCTTTTACTGTCAAATGCATCATACTTGCTTTTATGAATAATGAATTACAGAGGTAGCATGATAGCATGGACACTCAATCCATATTGCTAAATCTAAAAGAGCTTTGTGGAGAGCATAGTAGGATTGCTAGATATGAGATATCTAAGCAATTATTTCATACAAGAATGACAGAAGGAACATCCATACAAAATAATGTTTTGATGGTAATTGACCTAATCACTCGATTAAGTCAATTAGGTTTTGTAAGGGATGGGGAGTTAAGTCAGGATTTGATCCTGCAATCACTCTCAGAATCATTTTCTTAGTTTGTCGTGAACTATCACATGAACAAACTGAATTCTTCATTGTCTGAGCTGTTAAATATGCTCAAGATAGCAGAAAGCCATATCAAGAAAAATAAGGATCTTCTTCTTCTTGTGGAAGGGATCTCCAAGAAGAAAGCAGGCAAAAAGGGTTCAAAGAGAATGTTGAATCCTAAAAGTAGTATAAATAAGAAAAAAAGGGGAAGAAGGTCTTCGGATAAATGACCTATTTTCACTGCGGCAAAGTAGGTCATTGGAAGAGGAATTACAAGGCTTACCTTGCAACCATGAAGTCTGGTGCAAATAATGCACCAAAAGGTATGTATGAGATATATACTATATTATCATTAAATTCTTTCATTTTAAATTCTTGGGTATTAGATACCGACTGTGGTTTTCATATCTGCAAATCTTTGCAGGGGCTACAGAAAATTAAGAGTTTGAAGAAAGGTGACTTCAAGCTTTATGGCGCTGGAGGTGAATCTATCCAGGCAGAAACTGTAGGGACAAATATATTGAAGTTACCTTATGGAAAGATCTTAGAGCTTATAAATTATTATTATATGCCTAAGATCATTAGAAATATTATATCTATACCCTTATTATTAAAATAAGGTTATAGTCTTAATGTAACGAGCGAAGGTTGCTCGATCAAATATTCTAATAAAATTATTTATTTTAGCATATTTAGCAATAGTTTGTTGACTCTATATTTGGATAATAATATATTTCATATTGATGAAAATGGAAAACATAAGAGAGATGACATAAAAAATACTTTACTCTGGCATTGTCGATTAGGTCATATTAGTGAGGCTAGGATTAACAAGTTATACAAAGAAAAGTTCTTTGATCCTTTTGATTATGAATCATTGGGAACTTGTGAATCATGCCTCATGGGTAAAATGACCAAGATTCAATTTAGTGGACATAGAGAAAGGACAAATGAGTTATTAGGATTTGTACATACGGATATATGTGGTCCTATGACAACTTAAGCTAGAGGAGGATACTCTTATTTTATTACATTCACTGATGATTTATCTAGATTTGGATATGTGTATTTTATGAAACACAAATCAGAAGCCTTTGATAAATTTAAAGAGTATCAAAGTATGGTCGACAAATAAATTAGATAATGTATAAAAATCCTTTGATCAGATCGGGGAGGAGAATACTTATCTAGTGAGTTTCTTGACTATCTTAAATTTAAAGAAATTCTCTTTGAATGGACACCTCCTTATACACCATAATTAAATGGTGTAATTGAAAGAAAAAATCATACCTTATTAGATATGGTACGGTCCATGATGTGCTTCACTGATTTACCAATTTTCTTCTAGGATCATGCTCTGAAGACTGTGATTTACATCTTGAATAGAGTACCTTCTAAATCTATATCTAGTACTCCATATGACATATGGAGAAGTAAGAAACCTAATCTTAAGAATCTTAAGATATGGGGTTGTCCAGCTTATGTCAAAAAAAATTTTGGACATAAACTTGATACTAGATCAGACAGATGTCTATTTATAGGATATCCTAAAAATAATATAGGATATTTATTCTATCATCCTACTGAATAAAAGATATTTATAAGTAGGCATGCCATTTTCATAGAAAAAGAATTTATCTTAGAAAAGGGTAGTGGCAGAAATATTGAACTTAGTGAAGTTCAACAAAATCGAATAGAAATTTCTTAACCATATAATCACATAAAAGAACCAGAACATATAACTCCTATCTATAGGTCTAAAAGAGTAAGAAATACACCTGTAAGATATGGATTCATTATTGAAAATAATGAAGCCCAAGTCATTGAGAATGATGAATCTTTGACCTATACGGAAGTAGTCAAAAGTAAGGACTCTTACAAATGGCTGACTGGCTTGCAATCCGAAATAGAATTCATGTATACCAACAAAGTATGGACTTTGGTGGATGCACCAGAGGATATAAATCCTATTAGATGCAAATAAATTTTTAAGAAAAAGATTGGAGCTGATGGTCAAATTGAAACCTATAAGGCCAGATTGGTGGCTAAGAATTTTAGGCAAAAATAGGGGATTGATTATGATGAAACATTTTCACCTATTGCCATGCTCAAATCTATTCGGATTATGCTTGTTATAGCAGCATACCACGATTATGAAATATGAAAAATGGATGTAAAGACTGCCTTCCTTAATGGTTTCCTTGAGGAGGAGGTCTATATGTCACAGCCAGAGGGATTTGAGTCAAATAAGAAACTAAATCAGGTATGCAAGCTTAAGAGATTCATTTATGGATTAAAGTAAGCATCAAGGAGTTGGAACATCCGTTTCGATGAAACTGTAAAAGAGTTTGGTTTTATCAAAATGTTGATGAACCATGTGTGTATAAGAAAACTAGTGGAAGAACCATAGTCTTCTTGGTTCTGTATGTAGATGACATACTTCTCATTGGGAATGATATCTCAATGTTACAATCAGTCAAATTATGGCTATCAAATAAGTTTTCCATGAAAAATTTGGAAGAAGCATCCTATATACTAGGAATAAAGATCTATAGAGATAGATCTAAGAGGATGCTAGGCTTGTCCCAATCTGGTATATTGACTTAATACTAAAAAGATTTAGTATGGATGGGAGTAAAAGAGGTTATTTACCCATGAGTCAAGACATACATCTCTCTAAAAAAATATCTCCAAAAATACCAGAAGAGAGAAATAAAATGTGTTCTATTCCTTATGCTTCGGCTATATGATCAATAATGTATGCCATGTTATGTACAAGGTCTGATGTTGCTTATGCTTTAGGCATTGCAAGTAGATTTTAAGCTGATCCAGGTGAGGATCATTGAAAAGCTGTGAAAAATATTCTTAAGTACTTAAGAAGGACTAAAGATATTTTTCTTGTATATGGTAGTTCTGATCTTAAACTAGAAGCATATTCTGACTCTAGTTTTCAATCAGACCCAGATGATAGCAAATCCATTTCAGAATATGTCTTTACTCTGAATGATGGAGCAGTGAGTTAGAAGAGTACTAAGCAGCCAACTGTTGCTGACTTAACCACTGAAGCAGAATACATAGTTGTAAGTGAAGCCGCCAAGAAAGCTATCTGGATGAAGAAGTTCATCACTGAATTAGGTGTAATTTCTAAAATTGAGAATCTAGTACCACTTTACTGTGATAATACTGAAGCTGTAGCTTAAGCAAAGGAACTAAGATCTCATCATAAATCCAAACACATTCTGAGATGCTTCCATCTCATTTGAAAAATTATTGAAAGACAAGATGTGGTTATAGAACGAGTGGATACAAAGAACAACATAGCAGACCCATTCACTAAGGCTTTACCACTGCAACTATTTGATCGCCACCTTGATTGTGTGGGATTAAAATATAAGGGCGATTGGCTTTAGTGCAAGTGAGAGATTGAAAGAAATATGCCCTCAAGCCAATTTATTTTTGGAATGTTCTTTGTCTTCCAGACTCATGTAATGATATTTTTAATAAATAAAGGCATTTATTTCATCATATGCAGTGTCTTATTATTTATTTAAGATTATGATGAACCCTATAAATTAGGGCTATGATTTTAGGATTATGATGAGATCATACTAGTGAGATCCTAAAATCTTAAAACCTTAATTTAAATATTCCTAGTCGATGGGACATTGAGTTAGGGATCAATATTTTTCGATAAGACTAGCACATTCTTTGTATGCTCGATTGAGAGGGTGATTGATCTCACAATAACTTGTGTATGACACTAATACAAGAATGTGGGTGCTCATTAGAGAATGAGTTCACTGAATTGATCCAAATTGAGAATATCTAATGGAGTCTTATCTACATGTCAATAGATGGTTCTCATAGTGAAATTTGTGCATGTAATCCTTTGACCTGAAACTACCATAGAATCTTATATATATAAATCCATATTTTGGTTCATACTCATTCATGACTCAGTTATGTACGGGATGATCTGGATATGGTAGATTATATATATGAAGGTTGTGAGTAGGTTAACAAGGAATCGATCTCTCCTGGTAAGAGAAAATAGCATCCTACCTGCTTCAAACAAATAATGATTCAGGAAGACTTTGATCAAAGCATGATGAAAAATTAGAAATAATTTCTAATATTTCATTAAATGAATCATTATCATAAGATTGAAAGAGAAATGAATATAATATTGGGATTGACATATTTTCATACCCAGAGTCATATTCAGGATGCAGAAAGATCGAAGGATCTAGTTGCATGGTAATTTTCACTTGAAGGATATTTTTGGTATTTTCATCAAAATTTTATAACTTTTGGATAGTCATGATACGTTGCTAGACGTCAATCATGTCTTGTGGGTTTGATCAAATTAAAATTTTAATTTGATCATTAAATTAGAAAGTGTTCTAAATTAAGTCAAATTGGGTTGGCTAGTTTTGACCTAAATCGATTTGGTTGAGTTCTAACCAGATTAGGTCAAATCACACCCTGACTCATTGTTGGTTAGATGTGGAACCCAATGGGTCACACACAAAGAGAATTGATTAAGGGTCTAATTAGATTAGACAATATTTGCAAGATGAATATGCTAGCACATATAGCAAACCCTAGCATCTGAATTCGAATTGGATTTGAATCGGCTTTCGATTTGGGCTAATTAAGATCTGATTTGAGCCAAATAGGATTTGGTCTTGAGTTGGATTAACCTAGATTGATTGGGCTTCAGATTGGGCACCACATACCTACATCCCACGTGCTAGAGAGTCTCTCTCTTACACGTGGGAAGTCTTTAATGCGCAAAGGACTCTTTGGCGCATGAAATATGTTGGCGCCTACCTTCTTTGACATTTCTTATTTTGTTATGTCACGCAAATTTTTTTGACATGGACATCAAATATGGGGCGCAGAAGAGTCCTTCTGTAGATGAAATTCTTTTTTTATTTTTGCCCAAAATGTTTTTGTCGCCCTTGAGTCCTTACCGCTTTGGACTCCTTGCCGCCCACTTTTTCTTTACGCCTCTTGGGACTTTGACTATTCAAAGTACATCTCCACGCCTTCTTGATGAATGGGCATCCCTTTAAGAGCCATTAGATGGCCATCTAATTTGATCCAAACCTTTGAATTATGGCACCATATATTTATGCATCGCATCTCTTCATTGAAAAACTACGTAGAATTAGTCCGAAGAGTCCTTCTATTTTAACACACCTCTTGGACTAAGTCTATGTAATTTTAAAAAGTACAATAATTTAGAGAGACATGAGATTGGCTGATGGGGCATGAGATTTTGATGAGGAAAGGGTGTGAGATTTTTTGATGGCACCCCTATGTACGTTATAAATAAGGGTGCGCATTAAGAGTCCGAAAAAAGAGTGAACATTATCTTTTCTTTCTTACAAGAGTTTCTTTTTGTCCAATTTTCTTTCTTCCTTTCTCTTATCTAGACCTTGTCATTATAAGGACAAGAAGTCATCTTAAGACTAAGAGATTAGGAAGGAAAATTAAGAAGACAAAAGAAAACGAAAGATAGATAAGGAAAGGCAAGGATGGTGACATAAAGGCTTAAGAAGGTCTTGTCCATTTAATTAAAGTTCTTATTATAAGAATTTTAATTATATAAATCAGAGGTGCTGGTGTCTTGGTCAAGTCTCTATGTGGATCAACGTTGAAGGGTGAACACGTGGGTTTAGGGTTTAGGGTTTAGGGTACCTGGTGGAAACCTTGACGGACTGCTATCGATAATCAGGATCAATTTAGGGTTTAGCGATAAGAGATATGTTCTAATATTTTTTTTTATATTATAAATGCATGATATATGATTTAATTGCTAATAAAGTGGTCCTTGGATTTGGATTTGGTTTATTTGATTTCATATTTTTGTTTTGAAATCCGTGCTTTCGCCCTATACACCAAATCTAATAGGGATTTGGAGAAATCACTTGGGAGGTAAGTCATTAACCTACAAAGTTCTACAACAGGGATACTACTAGCCCACAATGAAGAAAGATGCAGCTGACTTTGTTCGGAGATGTGAACCATGCTAAAAATATGCTAACATTCAGCATCAATCAACTAATTAGCTGATGATGATAACAACTGAACCATGGCCATTCGCACAATGGGGTGGACATTCCTGGCTCTTTCCCTTCAGCATCTGATAAAAAAAAATTCTTCTTGGTTGCCATAGATTACTTCACCAAATGGATGGAAGCCGAACCCCTGGTGCATATTACTAAAAGCAAAATGAAAAACTTCATTCAAAAGTCGATCATATATAGATTTAGATTATCGCACGCCATAATCATCAAGCTGAACCCCTGGTGCAGATTACTAAAAGCAAAATGAGAAACTTCATTCAAAAGTCGATCATATATAGATTTAGATTATCACACGCCATAATCATCAATAATGATCGTCAACTTGATAATCAAAATTTTAGAGAATTTTATGTAAAATTTCATATTATGCACAAACTTACCTCTATCAACCATCCACAATCAAATAGTAAAATAAAAGTCATGAATCGGATGATTCTACATAAACTTAAGTCCTGACTGATGAAGTAAAAATTTTCTTGGTGGAAGAATTGCATTCGGTCCTATGGGCATATCGTACAACTCCTCGCATCTCAATGAGAGAGTCATCATTCAACCCGACATACGCAACTGAAGTGGTGATCCTAGTGAAGATCAGTTTATCATCAATGAGAGTTGAACATTATGCGGAATCGAGCAACTACGAATTTAGGTGAGCCAACTTAGATCTACTTCCTGAAGTTCGACAACAGGCTCAAGTTTGGATGGTCGCATACCGATAAAGAATCGTTCGATATTACAATGCAAGGATCAAGCAAAAAGTGTTTCTTTCTGGCAATTTGGTTTTAAGAAAGGTAGAAGTTTCAAAACCTTTAAATCAAAATTTTTTTTTTTGAATTGGGATGGACCCTACAAAGCACTGAAATCCTTCGCCCGAGTGCATACTGACTAGAGACTCTCAATGGAGAGACTATCCTATGAACATGGAATGTGGATAACTTAAAGATGTGTTATCAATGAAGTTGTCAAAGTGTTATTACATTTTCAATGAAATGATTGGAGTTTAGCTTTTCTTCAATAATTTAACTAAGTAATACTTGACTAACAATATGTCATCGGATGATTAAAATAGCTGGCATAGTCGATCGAGTGATAATTCTACAAATTATCGATTTATAGTCAATCGATATCTCCCATCGACTTACAATCAGACAATTGGACATCCCAACTTTGGTTGGATGAATAATTACGTCAACTCAACTATGGCTGGGTGGAATATTATGTCGACTCAATCAAGGATAAGAAAAATTTTATGTCCACATTATTTCAACATGATGGAAAGTATACTAACTTGATCCTGGTCAGTCGAAAGATATTCGGCCAACCCCCATTTATCAAATACTTAAATTTTTTTTGCCTAAAGTCTAGTTGATTGAAATCTGATTAGATGGCAAGTTCTATAATAGTTCAACATTTGGTAAGCAGATTAATATTCAGCTATTGATTGAAAGTCAAATGATAGTTTGACACTTACAAATTTTAATACTAAGAAAGCTCGATACTTAGAAAAATTTCTTCTTCATTTATATTTGGAAGTATTACAAAATCAGTCCAAGGCTTGGTTACAAAATTGGAACTTTGTCTGATAGCAAAGGAAAAGAAGAAAGAAAAATCTACTACATTCATATCGATCAATGATTGGTTTCCTCCATTCCAATGTCAGTTGCTGACACAGTTTTAGTTGTTTGACCATTAATTACTATCGGTTCTACATCGGTTGACACTAGGGCAGCTTCTCCAAAAGTCGGAGTAGGTTCTACTATGGCTGATGTTTCTTCTTTAGTTGGGGCAGTTGTAGTTTCAGTCCACCCATCCTCATCATCAGACTCTAGGATGGTGACCCAGCTTAAATCCAATTTCGGGTAGATCTTCCCTACCGCATCCTGGCTGTCTTCGTATCTAGTCCAATACTATACACGACCGCCTTCAAGGATTGCATTCTTGAAATCTTCTGAACTTCGGTAATCCTTGATAGCTTGCTCCCATGCCCAATAGGATGATTTTTGCTGAATATAGTGAGGGTGTAGGTACTTTTGCGATTTTACTTTCGAAAATGTTGCACTTTTACATCAAAGATGAGCTCGTTGTTCTTATAACAGATGTGACAATATAAAAATATTTGATAGGGATATAATTATTGTTCATTTATATAAGAGTAGATTTATGCCTAACTATAAGCATCGGTACCTGCATGGGGAGACATGGAAGAAAGTTGCAAGGATTATAAGCAAGCAGAATAGGGACATAGATAAAATGATAGATATGATTATGGATGTGATCGATCTTGAATTTAATTAAGATATGGAGGATGATTCAGAAGCTGGCAGTGATAATTTCTATCAAAAGCTAAAAGATGCTGATGAACTACTATGACTGAAATGTGAAACATATACTGTATTATCAGCTATGTTAGAGTTGTTGAACTTGAAGGCTGAGTTTAATATGATAGTCAATTATTATGATAAGATGATAGCAATAATAAAAAAAATGCTACCAAAGAATAAGAAGCTTGTTGGAAGCTTTTATACTTTAAAGAAAATGATGAAAGTATTAGGCATGGTATATAAGAAGATAGATGCATGCCATAATGATTGCATGCTTTTCTATAAGGAGGATGAACTTAGAACTTTATGTGACGTATCTGGTAAAAACTAATTTAAGTTGAGGCAAAAGAGTAGAAATCAGAAGGACATATCATATAAGGTTCTTTGATACTTTCTCCACACTCTTAGACTTTGAAGGCTCTACTTGTGCAAGAATACTGCTGGACAGATGAGATAGCATGAAGAAGAGATTTGCAAGCACTCTGATATGATGAGTCATCCATCGGATAGGAAGGCATGAAAGCAATTTGATGCTTGCCATTCTTTATTTGCTCAGAAATCATACAATGTCCGACTGGGTCTATCTACCGATCGCTTTGCACCATTCAGTCATATAGTGATCCCTTATTCATGTTGGCCAGTTTTTATTACTCCATTCAATTTACCATCAGAATATGCATGAACAAACATAACATCTTTCTCACATTCATCATTCTTGGACCACAACATCTTAGTAGAAGCATTGATATATATCTAAGGCCTCTTGTTGATAAATTAAAATTCTTATGATCCGATGGCATACGTACTTTTGATGTATCAAAAAAATAGAATTTTATAATCATGATAAGAAAAAAGATTTTTGCTGACGTAAAATTTATCTATGCAATATTTTGCATAGGTAAAGATCACAATTAGCTATGCAAAATTTTAAAAATCAGTAAAAATTGTATAATTAGTTACACTACACATTAAACATCAGCAAATATAATTATCGACGTCGTTGTTGTATCGGCATTTAACACAAAGTGTCAATAATTGATAGTCTTAATTTTTTTAATTTTTCATAAAAAATTACCAACACAAATTTAGTGTAGGGAAAAATTATAATTTTTTACGCTTTTGGCTTACGTAGGCAAATAGGCTTATTTCCTACATTAAATTTACATCGATAAATATTTTTCTTTTGATAATTTTTTTATTTTTATAAATAATTTTTCAACATTTAATAAGCATAGGTAATAATTGTAATTACCTACGATTAATTTTATGTAGGTAATTATAGTTATTTCCTATGCTAAATTAACATCAATATATATATATATATATATATATATATATATATATATTATTTTTATAGATAATTTACTGACATTAGAAGAGCATAGGTAATAAGCTTAATTATCTACATTTATTTTTTACATAGATAATTATGCTTATTACCTATGATTAATTTGGTTTGGTAAATATTTTTTATAATTTTTTTTATTTTTATAAATAATTTATCAATGTTAAATAAGCATAGGTAAAAAATCTAATTACCTACATAATTTCTAAACATAGGTAATTAATCTTATTGCCTACGATACATTAGCATCGACAAGTATTTTACTTTTTTATTATTTTTTTATTTTTATAAATTATTTATCATTATCTAAATAATTTATGGATATAATTTTTGAGTTTAAAGTCCATCTTCATCGTTCATTATCTAAATAATTATTGTTAGAGTATCATCACAAAAGTCCATCTCAATCTGATAGTCCTAGCTATATTAATCAATAAAATTTGATTTCGACGACCACGAATGATCGCATGATGATCTAATAGATAGAGACTATCGATGGATTCAAAAACTTGCAATGATGATCTCGATGATATTTGTAGTATACTATCAAAATTTTATCTTGATGGAACATCATTAACATGATCAATTTAGTATGAAAAAATAAATGATCTTTGCTACTTCTTTGATCATTTGTACAGTGGTAATCGTAAAATTCAAAATGCATGTATATAAGCGATTAGAAACTATGTCTTTTCATACTCATTCTTAAGGTTTTTAAGTAATTATATTTTTGCTTTTGTAGGATTGGCTTAACATGGATGGTTCATAGCATAGTTACGATTTTATGATCATCACCATATAAATGATAAAAATAGTAGCAAAAATTATTTATCTAAAAAATCATCTTATAATTGAATACCATTTGACCTTTTGATCATACATTTTTTATTTAACGATCGAAATCATACCACACTAAATTGATCATGATAATGATGTTCGATTAAGATAAAATTTTGATAGTATATTATAAATATCACTGAGATCCTTATTGTAAGTTTTCAAAACTATTGGTGGTCTCTATTTATCAGTTTATTATGCGATCATTCATGGCCATCGAAATGAAATTTTATTGATCGATATAACTAGGGCTATCAGATTGAGGCAAATTTTTATGATGATACTCTAATGATAATTATTTAGATAATAAATGATGAAGATAGACTTTTAAATTCTAAAATTATACCGATAAATTAATGCTAATTAAAGTTATTATTGAATTATCAACATTTCTTTGCATATGTAAGTCTCCTTAGGTAATTAATGCTAATTAAAGTTAATTATTGACATTAGATAATTAATGTCAATAATAAATATTAGTTATTAAATTACAAATTGATAGAACCCCTCCTATAAATGATAAATTATTTGTGAAAATAAAATATTAATTAAAAAAACTTTTTTCGATGCAATGAAAATATCGACAATAATCTTAATTACCTACGTTTTTCTTTAGCGTAGCTAATTATAAGAATTATCGATGTAAGTTTGGATCGGTAAATCTCTTTAGACATTTACGAACCTACCTTTCTGTGCATTTTCATCTGCCGCCCCCGACCTCGCCCTCCTATTTCTCCTATCCGAACCCTCTCCATCGGTTATCTTATTTCTCCCACCCTCCTATTTTTCTTTCTTTCTTTCGATCGCTCTTGCCATCGATCATCCCTACTTCCACCTTCGCTGCTGCCATCGCCGCCATGCCACCACCACTACCATTGTCACCATGCTGTGCCACTACCGTCGCCACCATGCCGCCGCCCCAGAAAGGTAAAACCCTTTTTTTTTTTTTGCAACCTTAGGGAAGGGAGGAGCAGGAGGGTGGGGTTGGTTGCCTGAGTAGGGAGGAAGGAGAGGAGGAGGGGTGGGTGGGGCGGAGGGAAGTCGTGGGCCGAGTGTGGGGTCAGTGCTAGGGTGTGGGGGTGGCAGTGGCATCGGGTACCCCAGGGATGGCACAGGAGTAGAGGGGAGGTGTGGACGGAGGAAGAAGAGGATGCGGTTGGCGGTGGTGACGACGGTGGGGATCGATCTAGGGTGTGGGGATGGCGATGGCAATGGGTACTCGAGGGGTGGTGCAAGGATGAGGGGAGGGAGGCACGGACAGAGGGGGAGGGGGAGGGGGCGTAGGGGGTGGTGGTGATGATGGGATGGGGTGTAAGGGATGGTGGTGATGGTGGAAGGGGGCGCCGACGTCGAGGGGAAGGGAGGAAGGGTTATTTCTTATAATTTATTTATTTATAATACTTAAAAATAAAAAAAATAATAATATAAAATATAATAAAATATAAAATATTTAATTATATTTTTAAAATAATAATAAAATATTATTTTTTAAAAAAATAAATGTTAAAATAATTTTTAAAAAAAGAAAAAAAGAAAAAAAGATAATAATTTATATAATAATTTATATATTTTATATGTAATTATATAAATGTTTTATATAAGATTATTATTTAATATTTTATAAGATGATATAATTTTATATATTTTATATTATATAATTATTTTATATATTTAATCTAGATCTAAAATTGTAACTAAGATTAATATTAGTGTAAAAAAATATATACCTTACTTGTACTATTTTTAGATATAATGTAAAAAATAAATTAAAATATATAAATTAATCATATAATTTTCAAGGTTAATAAGAAGGACATGTGATTGAATTTATTGATTTTCTTGCAGTCTTAGTTAATGAATATATCTATATTAGCTCAATATTTTTTTAATCTACCATTAAGATATTGTCTTGCCAGCATTAATTTTAAGATGATTTATAATTGCTTATTGAGCCAAGGGTGCTGCATGAATTTATAACTACTTATTATTATCTTATTTTTTTAAATTATTGGAAGAAAAATGTGTCTATTTGATGCATTTTTAATTGATGATATTTGTAATGTATGTTATTAACGAATGTTGCTTAACTTTGAAATTTTTTTAAAATTTTTTATTTTAGGTTCATATTGATAGTTTATTGTTAAAGCTTTAATCTTTGATTATAATTTTTTATTTATGAAATTTATTATATAAAATATAAAAAATATCCATATTTTAGAGAAAACTCTATTAAAATAAAAACTTATCCTTTTTGATATATTAGGATACCATTTTTGAATGTATGTTTAGAGATGGTAGCTAAATTGCATTGAGCCATAGATTTTCGTTCAAGGGTCGATCTTGATCGGGATCGACTCTTGGATGCCCCATTTTTGGGTATTTTAAAAACTTTAATCTTATTATTATTATTAATCAATATTTTATTTTATTATATGGTGTTCAGTAGTTATCTCTCATCTATTTTTCGAGTATATATTGGATAGGATGTATAGGCACCATATTCACATCGTATACTTGGAGAACCATGAGATGATGCCGCCAAAATTTTTATAATAATGAAATAAAATATCAACTAATAACAATAATATGATTATTGCTCTTCTAAAAGGGACAGGGCCATACTTGTTAGAATTGGATAGGTTTATGCATTCTTAAAATCTTACTAATAATACATACTTTAATGATGAATATTTTTTATGGATAGATAGAAAATATCGATAATAGTTGGATGAATGCTTACTCTATCATCTTACCTGATATCGATAAGATGTTAAGAATTTTATAAGATTTGTATGAGAAAGAGTTGATCATCCCCATAGAGTCAAATGTCCTTGTCGGAGATGTCATAATAATTACTTTCAGCCTACAGATACAATATTTGAGCACTTTTTGAATTGGGGTATAGATAGAAAGTATACTATTTGAGATTTGTGTGGAGAAAGTAGACCTACTAACATAAGAGAATAACATACGGATTAATAGGCTGAACCAATTAGCATCAATGAGATGTTAGATAATTTATTTGAAGGGCATATTATGACAACTCTCCTGAGAGTATAGATAATACAAATAATAGATATTTTGAAAAATTCATGAGAGATGCTAAGGAGCCATTGTATCCAAATTTTAAGAAGTTCTCGATGCTTCAATATCTAATAAAACTTCTCCATGGTAAAATCATATTTGATTGGAGTCAAAAGTCGTTTGCCTTTATATTGAACTTAATCAAGAAGGCATTATCAGATGGTGACAAATTTTCAAAATCATATTCAGAGGCAAAAAAGTATATGCATGAACTTGGATTGGGTTATACACCAATACATGCATGCAAGAATGATTGTGCATTATTTTATAAAGAGCATTAACACTTGGATTATTTTTTAGAATGTGGTGAGTCAAGGTATGCTGAAGATTTCAAAAGAGGTAAGAAGCAGCCTCACAAGATTTTGAGATACTTTTCATTAATACTAAGACTTCAGAGACTTTATCAGTCATCAAAGACTGTCGAGGTGATGAGATGGTATCATGAGATGAGAATTTTTGAGGATAATATTTTTAGTCATCTAGCAGACTCTATAGTTTGGAGAGAATTTGATAAATAATATCCTCAATTTGCTAGTGGCCCACACAACATTCATCTTGGCCTAGCATCTGATGGTTTCAATTCATTCGAGAGCATGAGCAATGCTTATAGTATGTGGACGATTATGTTAATGCTGTAGAATATTGCATCGTGAAAATATATAAAAGAGTCATTTATATTTTTATCATTGCTTATTCCTATATCTAGTGCTCCTGATAATGAGATAGATGTTTATCTGCGATCCTTGATCAATGAATTGAGAGAATTTTAGAAGATTGGTGTTGTAACATATGATTTAGTTAGTAAAAAAAAAAATTAATTGTATGCGATGATAATGTGGATAATTAATGATTTTTTGACATATGGCAATCTATCTGCATTGAGCATAAAAGAATATTTGGCATGTCCAATTTGCAATGACGATAGCTGCTCTGTTAGACTAAAGCATGGAAGAAAAATTATCTATATGTGTCATCACAAGTTTTTACCATCTAATCATTTTTGGAGAATCCATAAGAATCGATACTTCAATGGAAAGTCAGAGATGCGAGGACCATTTTGTATGATGAGCGGAGATGACATATTGGCACAACTAGAGGCCATTGGTAGTATTAAATTCGATAAAGTTTCTAGAGGTCGCAAGTGAAAGCACAATGAATCAGAGTTTAATTGGATGAAATGGAGCATATTTTTTGAATTATCTTATTGGCAATATCTCCTACATCGTCATAATTTGGATGTCATGTACATTGAGAAGAATATTTATGATAATATTATTGGGACACTTCTTAACATCAAAAAAAAAAATAAAAGATAATTTGAATTCTTGGCTAGATTTAGAAAGAATGAAAATATGGCATGAGTTGCACTTGGTGCCCTGTGATGGTGGAAAATTCTTAATGCCAACTGCAAGTTATACATTGCATGGTGATGAGAAAAGAAATTTTTCTTAGTGGTTAAAAATCATAAAGTTTTCTAATAGTTTTGCCTTCAATATTTTAAGTTGTGTGAACTCGAAAGATGATAGTTTTTTGGGTATGAAGAGTCATGACTCTCATGTTATGTTGCAGCATCTTATACCTATTGTGATACGTGGCTTCTCCACCATAGAGGTACGAATGCATTTATTGAATTGGGTATTTTCTTTCAAGAATTATGTTGTTGGAAACTCCAAGTTGATATACTTGAGAAGCTTCAATCAGATATTGTCCTATTGTTGTGTAAGCTAGAAAAAATTTTTTCACCATCATTTTTCGATATTATGAAACACTTGACGGTTCACCTTCTAAGGATGGCTTTGCTTGCCAGGCCAGTTCAGTACCGATGGATGTATCCTATTGAATGATAATAATATTATAAAAAATATAATTTTTTTACTTAATTTATAATTATAATAAAAAATAATTATTATTTTAATATTTTTTATTTTGTATGTGTAGATTCTTGTATAAGTTGAAATAATATATGCGAAATAAGGCACATCTAGAAGGTTCAATTATGAAAGCATATATCTCTATAGAGTATCTTACATTCTATTTGATGTACCTCGATGATATGAAAATATGATTCAATCATGAAGAGTGCAATATAGATAGGAAGTAGGCCGACATTGAATCTACATTATCTATTTTTAAGATTAATGTTCATCCTATTAGTGGAAGAAATTACAAACATATGGACATAGCAGAGTGCGGGCTGGTCCATTTTTGTATACTAAATAATTACGAAGAAATCTATCATTTTATGGAGTAAGTATCTTTACATAATCAACATTATATACTTTTCATGAGATAAAATAATAATAAGCATGTATTTATTGTAGAGAGCATAGAGATATATTATTGTAATAAAATAATAGAGATATCGAGGGACGATATCGAAGAAAGTTCACAGCTTAGTTTAGATAATGTGTAAGCATAATAATAGTTTTATTCAACTTCTTATTAAATATAATGTATACAAAGATGATTTATTTTAACTTATATTTATGTTGTTGCAGATGATGTTAATGTATCATAATAAAGAAGATGGTGCAATCGATGAATTATATGATTTGGCATGCCATCTTGATTCTAGAGTTTCGTGTTATAGCTCATGTATTGTTGGTGGTATGAGATTTTATATAAGGGAGCTTGATATGCAGAAGCAAACTCAAAATAGTGGAAATTTGATGATGGAAATCGATGGAGATAATGAAATTGAATATTTGGTATCATTTTCGATATTATATAGTTAAGTATAGGTCAAAATGATTTATTTACCTATTTAAATACCAATGATGGGATATCAATAATAATAGGATGGGTATTCATAAAGATGCATACTTCATAAGCATCAACTTTGTGAGAATATGATACCAATCCGATCCTTTCGTACTCGCTAGTCAGGCAAAACAGATATTATACCTAAAAGATATGAGATATAGGGGTGAATGGCATATTGTATAAAGGATTGCACCAAGAGGTATTTATGACATATATGTTCGTTCTGAGATAGAAATAGATGAGGATTTCTTTTTAGGAGGAACAGAATACAGCTGACTTGAGATAGTACAGTATCGACATTGAAAGCATATCTCCTCTAATTAGGGATGACGTGTAATCCAATAATATTGATGTTAGTAAATTAAATCTAAACGTGCCAGAGGATTATGATGACGTACAATGATGACAACTTCATAAATGATGATGAGAAAGATTATATATTAGTAGATTATGATATTGAAGATGTTGATAATCCTCTTGATGAAGATACAGACATATTGATTGATAATATGTAATTTTTTTAAGAAACTTATATGTCTTAAATTTCATATATCATTTAATATTGATGTAATTTTTATCAAAATTAATCCATCTCTAATATATTGTTTGATACAGACATGTCACTAGGAGGACAACCTCGGAAGGAAGGCCAACGAGGAGATGCCGATGCATCAGCTTCTCAACGGCGGTCTCTTGTTGATCACGCTGTCACATTAGCCACTCTAGGTTGATTTTATATATTATAATTTTTATATTTAATTTGATTTAGTTTTTTTATTATTTATAAATAACTGATTTTAAGCTATACCTCTAGGAGGATGATCTGATGGGGGAGATCGACATGGAGATATCGGTACCTCTTCATCTCAACAGCACATTATTGAGGCAGGCACATCATCTCCTGCTATAGGTTGATTTTATATATTATAGTTTTTTATATTATATTTATTTTAAATTTTTATCATGTATAAATAATTAATTTTAAGCTTTTTATTTTGCTGCAGCTGCTAATACTGTGATTAGACAGACACATGGAGCTGCCAAAAATGAGAAGTTGGAGGAGTGGAGGAAAGCACATCCCAGGAAGAGGATGAGGATTGTCATCCTATCGGGATATATCATACCGCTAGAGTGCCACATCAAGAATCCATATGTGTGTGAGGTTGGTATCATTATCCATTCATATGCTCCTCTGACTCTATCTGATTAGTATAGAGTTACGAGGCTACAACAGTAGGTCCTCCTCGATCATTTATAGGTAACTAAATATAAATTATATTTTTTTTAAATACAGAATCTTCTATTTATTTATATCTATTTGATAATTACTTAACATTTATTTTTTTGATAGATCTCATATATTGTATATTATTTTTGCAGCATGACTTTGATATTCAGGAGATTGATACCCCATGTGTGTGGGAGGCTATCCTTCGGTATATGGGAAGACTGCTTAGAGGATTCAGATATGAGCTCTATAGCCACTAGAAGGAGGTTTTCCATGCACATGGGGCGGTGGTGGCACGTGAGACACCGCATAGGAGTGTATCATGCCTCGACTGGGATCTCTTCTGCACCAGATATAAGGATCATGCATGCTGGGTATAACTATTATATATAATAAAAATATTAATTATTTAATTGAAATGATATTGTAATATGTTCACTAATATCTTTATTGTATTTACTTATTAGGCCTATTGTGAAAAGGCCTTACAGAGCAGGTTAAGACTCACGATGATGCATTATGGTGGATCAAAGTCATTTGTACTTATTAATATGAGCTAGTAAGTACACATACATACATCTTTAATAATTTATTAGAATATATCTGTGTCTATATACTTACATTCATAAATTTTGGAGGAACATTGAGATAGGACAGCTGCTTGGATGGATTGATGTCTACCAGAGGATCCATTATCGGGCGATGGGGGAGTGCCTTTTCGGAACTAGGGAGAGACATGTTAGTATTAATTGATTAAGTTCTGTTTTAATTTTATTATAAAGTTTAGACTTTTGATTATATTTATTTTTTTCTTTAATTAGGATCGTATGATGGAGATACGATTCTAGCCCCCTGCTAAGGGCTCTACCCCATCCATAGATGATGATACCTATGATGAGGTGCTGGGTAGAAGACCTAACTATATTATGGGGTTGGGATATGGAGTTGTGGCCCCTAGCTTCTCTTGAGCAGCATATGTTTCTTATGATGCTCATTTGTATGAGGTAGAGAGGAGACATGCTGAGACTGAGAGGAGACATCATGAGGAGATAGCGGACCTACGGCAGGCCAATGCTGAGCTTTCATCCTAGCTTACAGTATTTGGGATGAAGCTCGATGAGTTATGTCACCGTATGCCTCCCCCACCGACTTTCGATATTCCTACTATTGCATAAGATCAGAACTCCACCGATGATGATAACGCATGTCCTTTATGATCGATATTATTTTATATTATTTTTAATTAATATACTTTTATCATTTATATTACATAATTAGTTTGCTAACTTAATTTTTTTAATTTAATGTAGGTCTATGATATATCGCTGAACATATGAAATTTTATTTTATTTTGATGTATCTTTTTTTTATATATATGACATCCTTTATGATTGTATATATCTTTTACATTGGTTGTATGTACGATATTTTATATATATACATGGTTTTGTATGGATATTTTAAAGTAAATGAATTTGATTTTGCTATGTGTTTATTTGTTATATGGTTATTATATTATGTTCATTTGTCTACAGATTTTAAAAAATTAGCAAAAATAAAATTATTTTTTTGGGTTAAAAATAATTAGCGATGCAAAGAAAAACATAGGTAAAGAATTCTAGCAATGCAAAATTTGCATCTTTAAATTCAATTAACATTGCCAAACAGCATGCCACCATGCCAGTTTTAGCCCCGCTTAATTATTAGTGACGTAAATTAATGTCACTAATTATTTACAGACGTAAATAAACATAGGTAAATTCATATTAATGGTTGCCAAAAAGCATGCTAGTGTGCCATCTTTTGCCATGCTTACCAATTATCGACATAAATTTTCATTGCAAAGGATTTGTCGATGTTAACTAAGCGTAGGTAAATATTTTTTTACCGACGAAAACTTTCCATTGCTAATTGTTTAGCGACATTGTCCTTGTGCGCCAATTTTTTTTTTTTCAATGTTAACTAAGCATAGATAAACATTTTGTGCTGACAAAAATTTTTCATCACTACTTATTTAGCCAAATTGTCCTTATGTTCAAAAAGATTTTTTTTTCTGACATTAATTTTCATAGGTAAATTTTTTTTTTTCAATGTTAATTATACATGGGTAAAAGTTATTACCGGTGATTACTTTGCATTGTTAAATGCCCTTTTTCGATGCCTGATTTACATCGCTACAAATTATTTTTGATGCTTATTTAAACATCGGTAAAACTATTTTTGCCAATGAAACATTGTAAGTGTCGATAAATTGATAAGCATCGGTAAATTGAATCAATGATGGCACTTTTGCTAACGTATTCTTTTCGATGATTTTTACATTGGTGGATATAATTGGCAATATTTTTTTATGATTTAGCTATATTTTTGTTGCATAGCTAATTGTTCTTTTTCTTGTAGTAATGAAGGTTGTATTGATGTGGATAATTAGTGATTCTTTTATTTATGAGATGGTGTCAGGATGGAGCACTCATAGAAAGCTTACATGTTCCTATTGCATGGAGAATATAAAATTATTTTAGCTTGAGCATGATCGTATGCCTTGTTGGTTCGATTGTCATTGTCAATTCCTTTCCGAGCATCATCATTTTTTGAAAGTAGTAGGATAGTTTCAGAAGAAATAAGATAGAGAAGGACCATTCACCCTTATGCCTCAGTGGTATGAAAGTATTTCAGAGGGTATCCCAACTATATGAAATCCTATTTAGCATGTTATTTTACAAGTATAAGCCTAGGGGGCTCGGTAGAATTCATAACTGGATGAAATGAAGCATCTTATGAAAATTGCTATATTGGTCCACCAATTTAATCCGTAAAAATCTTGATGTCATGCATATTAAGAAAAATATATTTGATATTATTTTCTACACTATTATGGATGTCAAAGATAAGACGAAGGATAATTCCAAAGCTCGAGCAGATATGAAGAACATATACAGGCATTCTCTATTAGAGCTAGTTGAGATGTCACCTAAAAAATTACTGAAGTTGAAGGCATCTTATACCTTAATACCATAGTAATTGAAGGATGTTTGTGAATGGTATTAAAGTCTTAAATTTTTAGATAATTATGCAAGTAATCTAGCTCAATGCATCAATATAAAAAATTTTAGATTTTATTGGCTAAAGAGTCATAACTGCCATATCTTCATGCAATAATTACTCCCATTAGTTTGGTGTGATCTCTTTCCCAACTCTATATGAAGTTTTTTGATCATGCTTAGCCTTTTCTTCAGAGATATTTATGCTACCGAACTATCCATAGATCACAGTTGGAGAGGATATTCTCTCCTAGCTTCTTTAACTTAATGGAGCATCTGGTGATTCATCTAGCATATGAAGCTAGGATTGAAGGATCAATGTAGTACGGATGGATATATCTATTTGAAAGATACATGTACAGTCTCTATAAGAAAATGAACAATAAGACCAAAGTCGAAGGTTGTATTCTGGAGGCTTATATAATAGAAAAAATATCAAATTTCAGTCGACATTACTTTAATCCCAGTATGCAGACAAAGCTAACTTAAATGTCCAAAATGATGATGGTGGTGGTGAGGGATTAGAGTGGGAGATCTCAATATTTACTATCTCACTCGTGAATTTAGGTACAAGGTCCGTCGGATTTTCTTCGATACTGAACTTCGATAGGTAGGGATATATATTTTGCTAAACTACAAAGAGATTGACCCATATGTTCTATAAGTATCCATCACAATCCTAACTCTTTAATCACTTATTTCAGTATACTTATCTTTTGTATGTTTAGACAATATGATGAAATGCTGATGCGAGATAGTCTAAGGATAAGTGATAAAAAATATCCACATGGCGCTTGCAGAATTTTGTATGTTGGTTTCATCAATTGGTAAGCATCCATTATCATTTTATATATTTTAATTTTCTTTAATTTATCTTTTTTATGATAGCAGGTCATGCAAGGGGGCAAATCTATATCAAAGAAGCTGAGACCATTAGGTTATGGGCCAACAAAATACGTGACATGCTATAATGACTATAATATAAATGATTTTAAATTTCATATTTAGTAATATGGAAATCATAAAAGCACAGTGAATAGTAGTGTATGTGTAAAGGATAGTTGGTGGAAAGAGGCAGAGAGTGACTATTATGGAATCCTCAAAGAAATAATAAAGATGACCTACATTGGAGGTAATAGTGTCATTCTATTTAAGTGATAATTATTTGATAATAACAATAATATGAAGGTTGATCTATGATATGGGCTTACTGAAACTAAACTTGGATCAAAAGCATATGTCAACGAGCCATTTATGCTAGCTCAACAAGCTGCTCAAGTGTATTATACTTCTTTTCCATCAACAAAGAGAGGAAGGAAAGATTGGTGAGCTATATGTCGAGTTAAGTCTCAAGCCATTCATTACACACTCGAAGAAGAAAATCTCCAATTACCATAATACTTTCAAGAGGATAAAATATTAATATTTTATCGATCTTCAATAGATGTCGAGTTGGATGCTCTAGGAATTCTAGTACATGATGGCCGACATCAGGAGGTAGACCCAACTGATTTTATTTTAAAGGACAATCCTATCTAAGAAGGAGAAGAAAAGGAAGAAGAAGAACTAGAAGAAGAGGAAGAGGTGGAAGAAGAGGAAGAAGTGGAAGAAGAGAAAGAATCGGAAAAAGAATTCGAAGGATACCAAACATTTGAAGAGATCAATGAGTAGTGCTAAGTATATAATCCTTAAATTATTTTAATTATTTATCTTGCATTATTTTAAATCTTGCATTATCATCCATAATTATATAATTAATCTAGTAAACCTATTTATTTTTACTTTTAGAGATTATACATCATGTCTTCTAGAGGCCAGAGCCTTGCCAACTAAGAATAGAGCTCTCGAGAAGAGAACGATCATACAGTCAGCTCTCATAGTTCTACACCTCTCACACTGGATGATAAATTCTAATAGTTTAGATATTCTCATTTATGTTATTTTATCCTTCACTAACTAATATAACATTCTTATGTTCAGGTTCGGATGACAAGGGGTCATCGGTAACTCCATAGTCATATGCAGCAGCGACCAACTCCCAGACGTAGAATCATAGTTGAGGACCCACTTGGCTTGCAGCACTTCCGGAGGACAGAGAGCTTATCCACATTCATAGCTGCTCGTAAGTACTATAACTTTAATTAATATATTTATAATTCAGTTATTTTAGAGTTAATATTTATTTTTTAAAATCAATTTTGCAGCATGTTTAGAGAGTATGGAGTATCTCATGTGGTTATTGACATCATCCAATGCTTGATGCTGGGGCTGGTGAATAAGTTCTCTAGCTGGCCGTTTGGAGCTCCTGATGTAGCCTGAAATATATTTTAGGTAAGTTATAAATATTTAATTTTTAAAAAATTTACTGTAGGTTTGTATTCTATTTATTAATATACAATTGCTTCTATTTATAGAAGTACTATCGATTCGAGACTCCTCAGGATGAGAAGGCTGCCATCGGACCTTTGAGAAGGTATTCATGTGGAGGTTCCAGGATGGTCCATACAACCTTCGGTAGTCTGCCATTGAGCATTTTGGTTTTTAGTCACCATTGGACTGAAAGTCCTACAGGGATCATTGGATGCAGGTGGATATATGGGAGGCCCTCTGCAATCAGTGGAGCAGTGAGGAGTACTCTAATAAGCAGCAAAGGATCCAGTAGAATTGGACCGTCCAACAGAATCCAATTAGGCACACGAGTGGCTTTGTCGATATACATGTTATGGCCAACAGATTGGTATGAAATCTATACCAAGACTATTTACTAGAACTATAAAAACCATTATATGGATGCTTTAATAAATTTAGTTTTATTATTTATTTATTATAGATATGGCAGCTAGGTCATCCACTTGGCTAGTTGAGGTTATGGGAGGCTACACACAAATCTTGGAGAACTAGTGATTACTTAGATTCTAGGTTGTGATAGATCATGATAAAAATTTTAAACTATATTTATTAAGTTATTACTGGATCTGACCCATCCACTTAGTCTCTCGTTGATCTTAAGGGATGGCTCAAGGTCACTGGAGGGATGAATAGAAGCCGGGTCATAGGATTCGGCCATAGCTTCGACCCTCTAGCAACTTGATACTCTTCAGCATTCTTATGGGCCTTGACATCCCAGACTTAGAGCGATGCGCACGTGGAAGAGATTGTGCAGAGACTTCTGAGCCAACAATCTCAAAACTTCCAGAATATCATTTGCGATATAGTTGTGATAATTCTCTAGGATCTACAACTGTGCGACCAGCTGGGCTCATTATCCTACCTATCATATTAGGTAATTCTATTAGTAAATTTTTTTACTTATTTTAAGTTTTCATATTTAGAAGCTTCATATATTTAGGCTTGAGCTGGAAAAGAAGATGTAGGGGCTAAAAATTCAATCTAACCATCCAATTGATAGATCGGGGATGTCTATAGCTCCACATCATCGAATGAAATGTATAGCAATAATCTATTTGAGAATCGAAGGAGTGTATTAAAAGATATGCCTCAATATCAAAATTTATTAATAATATTTTATTTTCTTCATTTCAGGATGATGGGACATCCAACTCTTATCCACTAGCTATTAGAGAGTAGGAGGATAAGAAGAAGGACGAGGAGGAGGATCTGATCTAATTTTTTTTTTAATTTGATATTTATATTTTTTTGATACCGCTTGTAAAATTATATAATTTATATTTTTAATATAATATAATTAATTTTTATTTATGATTGTCATATTATCTTTGAATTTTAATTCTAACAAGTATTAAGAATCATAATTGATTATAATTAATTAAAATTAATTTTAAAAATATTATTATAATTTTTTAAAAATAAAATTAACTATTATTAATGGCATTATCGATAAAAAAGCCATCGCTAATTTTTTTAAAAATAAATAGCGATAATTTAGCTATCATAAATACCGTCACTAATAGCGGTTATTAGTGATGGCTAGAGTTCCCATTGCTAATAGTGGCAATTAGCAATCAGGGTTGTTCCGACCACCAATTAGCGATGGCTTTTCATTGCTAATATTATTATCGATGGCAAAATCACTATTAGCGATGGTAATTAGCCGCTGTTAATAGTTAAATTTTTTATAGTGGAGTAAACTTCTTCCTGATCTATATACATACATACATATATATATATATATATATATATTTATTTATTTATTTATTTTATTTTTTTTATTTTATTTTATTTTTTTTTTTTGTAGCAACTGACAGATCTTCCCCCATTTTTGTAGCTTAGCCACACTTGGCATTCTTCACTAACTCGGTGAAGTTGGCATAGGTGGAGGCTGCGGAGGCCCATTTTAGAGCTTATGCATTGGAAAAGAAAGCCTTCGAGGCAAAGGATGCCGTAAAGAAAGCCCAATCTAAGGTAGGGGAGGTCGGGATTGAAGCAAGGTGCCTTAAGGAAGTGCTAGATAAAGTTAAGGTAGAGCTCACCTCAGAGAAGAAGTATTGAGTGGCTCAGGAGAAGGTCGCCGAGGTTGAGGAAAGAGCCGAAGGAATTCACTGATGAAAAATAAACTTTGCTGCAAAAGCTTTCACCACCAGACAGATGATATGTCGTCAGAAGGTGGCTGGTCATTTCCCTGAATTGAACCTATTCTGTTTAGATGAGGAAGATGACGATGTTGCCGGAGACCATGGTTGCAGAAGGGTAACCTTAGCTAGAGCTCATGGCTACCAAGGAGAGTACCGGTACTATCACCAATGCAGTTGTAGAACCCGTGGTCGCATCTAGCTCTGAGGTTGTTGTAGATGCCTCCACCAAGGCTTGATCCTTCTATAATTTTCCTTTTTTGCAATGAAAAATGTTTGTAGTAAAAACCTTTCATTAATGAAAAGACTAATTTATTCACAATCTTCATTTCTTTTGATGCTTCATCTCTTACTCCTTGCCTCATGCAACCAACTCCTTGCCCACTCTGTAAGCGCATCATTAATGATGACCGAGACAAAGCCCTACCGAAGAGCAGGATTCGGGCTATTAGCATTTAGGTTTAAGTCATAGAAGAAGAAGTGGCTGAAGAGTCGAATTGACTTCAGGATGAACTGATGTTTGCATAGAATAGGTGGCCTTTCTGGAGCACACAATTGAGCTTGAGGATTTGGCGGTGGAGGAGATCAGGAAGAGGAAGATAGCATCGGACATGGAGAATGCTTCCACCGCTAAGGACAAGTTCATAACTGAATTCATCGATGCCTGTTTATGGGCTTACAACTTCATCTTCGATGAATGCAAGTCCACCATTGAGTGGCTTTATTCCTCAGTTAAAAGTTGACTCTCACATTCTTCGGGATGGTGAGGACAAGACAAGCCGTTGGTCCAAGGCTACTGAGGTTGGGGGAATTGAAGACATTGCTGCCACTCAAGTTTAAACTTCCCTTTTTAGCCATATACCTTTTTCTTTGCCATGTATAGACTAGCTCAACGACTACCAAGCAAGCATTATAGTCGGTCATGTCAATCTTTTGATTAATGGAATGTATTTAATTTTCCCTGAATTTCCAATGCCTGTTCATTGACCTAATTATACTGATATTTGGATGTTTAGTTTTGACGCTGGGCACTTCGGTGCGTCATAATAGCTTTAGGTAATGGCTAACATTGATTTTGCCTTGGGTGTCGGGTATAGGTATACTATAGATCATCCCAAGTTGGTGGTGTTCCAGTGACCAAACTCTGGTGCCCGTGGATCCAAGCTCAGCTTGTTTAGTTTTTAGATTAGCTCAGGTTCACAATGGACCCTCATGGAACTCCTTTGCTTTTCAACCACCCAAGATTTTTTGCTAGTCTCGTGTAAAGATGAGGGTTGTTTAGGGATTTTGGTTCGAACCAATAGTTTAAGCTGGTTTCGAGGGTTCTCTCAGGCGATTATCCCTCACTTCTCAGATGATGAGGACTTTTGGCTCAGGTTGTCTTAGGATTAGGAGCTTTCTTCACTTAAGGTCGTTTGAGGTCTTCAGGCCGATATGAGGTCTTTTAAAGCTTTTAGGATCCTCTTATGGGGTTACCCCTTGTTTCTTGAATGATTAGAGATTTTGGCTTAGCTTGTCTTAGAATGAGAGGCTTTCTTTGCTCAAGGTCATTTGAGGTGTTCATGCTGATTTAAAGTTTTTTTAGGATTTTGAGGGTCCTCTTTTGGGATTATCCCTCGCTTTTTAGGCAACCAGAGATTTCGGCTTAGGTCGTTTTAAGATAAAGGGCTTTCTTTGCTCAAGGTCATCCAAGGTTTTCAAGCCAATCCGAGGCCTTTTAGAGCTTCTAGGGTCCTCTTTTGGGGTTGTCCCTCACTTGTCGGGCAACTAGGGATTTCAACTCAGCTCATTTTCGAACAAGGAGCTTTCTTTGCTCAAGGTCATCTAAGGTCTTCGGGCCGATCTAAGGCTTTTTAGGACTTTGGGGGTCCTCTTTTGAGGTTACCCCTCACTTCTCCGGCGACTAGGAGTTTCGGCTTAGCTCATCTTAGGACTAGAAGATTTCTTCGCTCAAGGTCATCTGAGGTGTTCAAGCTGATCTAATGAAGTGCCTTCTTTCTTATTTCAATTTATATAAAATTTAGTGAGAAAAAAATTACTATTTATAGAAGAAAATAACTATTATATTATTGATAATAATTCCATAAGTTTTCAAAATTCCATGGATAAGGCAATGGGGTCCAATCCAGTTGCTTTAGGTGATATGTCTCCATCCTAACAACTTCATCTACTTGATAGGGCCCTTCCTAGTTTCGGGCAAATTTTTTCTAGTCACATGGTTGTGACACTTTGGCTCTTTGCAGCACCAGACCATCAACTTTGAACACCTTTTTCTTAACTCGGACATTATAGAACTGAGCTACCTTATGCTGGTAGTGCCATCCTTATCCAAGCATACTCTCAAATCTCTTTGAGTAAGTCTAGGTTGGCCTGAAGTAGTTTTGGATTAGCTTGATCATTGAAGTTTTTTACCTAAGGTGATAGGTCTCTGATTTTAAAAGGGATCATAGCTTCCATTCCAAAGACAAGGTTAAAGGGAGTTTCTCCAATGGTGATGCACAGGATAGTTTGGTATGCCCAAAGCACGTGGTGAAGCTCATCTAGTGAAGATACCTTTGCTCGATCTAATCTCATTTTGAGCCCCTGCAAAATAATCCAGTTAATTACCTTAGCCTCTCCATTAGCTTAGGAATGGCCGACTGAGATGAGTCGGTGGGTGATGCCAAGTTCCTAATAAAATTCAGTAAATCGAGCACTGCTGAATTATCTACTATTATTCGTAATCAGGACCTAAGAGAGATTGAAGTGGCATAATGGACTTTTAAATGAAGTCTTTCACTCTGGCATCAATGATGTGGGCTAGTGGTTTGGTTTCGACCAACTTGATGAAATAGTCGATGGTGACCAGGAGAAACTTTCATTGGCCTGATGCTTGAGGTAAGTAGCCCAGAATGTTCATTCGTCACTACACAAAGCCAGGGGACTTCGAGAGGTGTGAGTGGTGCAGCAGGTTGATGCTATATATTAGCATGCCATTGGCACTAGTGGCATTTCTTTACTAGTTTTGTCGCATCTTATTGTAGAGTTGGCCGATTGTACCCTTGATGAAATATTTTGTCGGCCATGGACCTGCCCCTCAAGTGATTTCTGCATATTCCTTCATATGTTTTTCATAATGCATAGTCAACCTCGGATGGATGCAAGCATTTGAGAAGAGGCAAGGCATATGACCTCTTATATAGCTTGTCTTCATGCAGAACATAATGTAGGGCTTAATGTCTTATCTTCTGTGCTTCCATTTGATTGGCAGGAAATGTTCTATCCTTGAGATAGCAAATTACAGGATCAATCCAACTAGGCACAAGATCAACTTGCAAAATAGAGGTGGACTCTTCAATGCTGGGCTTCCTGGGGACCTCAAAGAAGGATTACTTATGCAGGTCAGCCGGAGCAGAGGTGGCGAGCCTTGAAAGAAAGATGGTGCAGGAATTCTCCATCCTTGAGACCTACTAAATGTCAAAGTGCTTGAAAGCTGAGATTAGGTCCTTTACCTCTTGCCAGTATTTCATTATATTTTCTTTTCATGTCTCGTATTCATCTCAGACTTGTTTGACAATGAGCTGCAAGTCACTACAGACTTCAAACATGCTACTCTCAGTTCCTTCCCTATCTTCAACTTGATGGTCAGGGCCGTATACTTGACTTCATTCTTTATGGTCAGTAACTCAAAGCAGAGACCATATTCAGCAACATCTCCCTTTGGACTAGTTGGGATTAGTTTGACTCTTGACCCTAGCAAGCCAGATGAACCATCTACATACATGGTCCAAAGCTCTTGGTGCTCTCCCTACTTCAAATTAGTTTTCGCCAATTCTTCCTTAGAGATGGTACATTCTAGAATGAAATCTGCAAGCACCTATGCTTTAATTGAAGGTCAAGGTTGAAATTTCATGTCAAAATCTTACAATTTGATAGCCCACTTGACCACCTGACCTGATATATTGGGTCGATGGAGCACCATCTTCAAGGATTGGTTGGTGATGGTTATTATAGTGTGAGTTTGAAAATAGGGATGGAGCTTATTGGTTGTAGTGATGAGCATGAAGATCATCTTCTCAAGTCTCGAATATCTTGTTTCTACATCATATAGAACTTTGCTGATGTAATAGATCAATCTCTAAATTCTTCGCTCTCCATGGATAAGGACTGAGCTTATTGCTGCAGGTGAGACTACTAAGTACAAATAACTCTTCCCCTAGCTCGGGCTTACTAGGGAGTGGGGCCAAGCTGAGGAACCTCTTTAGCTCATTGAACATCCTTTGGCGCTCCTTGGTCCATGAAAAATTCTTTGGTTGCTTCAGAACCTTAAAAAAGGAGAGACACTACTCAGCCGATCTAGAAACAAATCGATTGAGGGAAACTATTTTACCAGTGAGATGCTGAAGATGTCGAATCTCTTGTATTGATTTCGGAGGGTTCATCTCTAACAAAGCTTTAATTTTCTTTGGGTTGGCTTTGATACCTTGCTATGAGAGCACGAACTCGATGAATTTTACTAAGGTTACTACAAATGTATATTTAGCTGTGTTTAGCTTCATTTGGTACTTCCAGAGAGTAGCAAAGATTTTTCTGAGATCGCTGACATGGCTGTCTGAGATTCAACTTTTGACTAGTATGTTGTCCAAGTACCTCTCCATATTTTTATTGATATGACCCTGGAAGATCCGATTTATCAATCGCTGATAGATGGCACCTGCATTCTTTAAACCATAAGGTATAACTTTGTGACAAAACAATCCTGGGTCAATGATAAAGGTGGTCTTTTTCTCATCCTTGAGCAGCATCTGATTTTGATTACAGCTAGAGAAAGCATCAATAAAAGTCAAAAGCTCATGGCTCTAGGTCGCATCTACCAACTGATCAATCCATGGCAGCGGATAGCTATCCTTTGGGCATGTCTTATTTAGATCAGTAAGGTCTGTACAAATTCACCATTTGCCATTCACTTTCTTTATGAGGACCACATTTGCCAACTAATTTGGAAAGCTTACCCCCTTGATAAACTTTACTTTGAGAAACTTATCAATTTCTTCAGTGATCACCCTTTGTCATTCTGAGGCAAAACTGCACTTTTTTTGCTTGATGGGTTGGAATGCAAGATCCATATTCAATCGATGCACCATCATCTCGGGATCTATGCCTGACATATCCACTGCCGACCAGGCGAAGATGTCTGTATTTTTCTACAAAAAGATAACAAGATGATTTTTTGTTATGTCATCTAGATTCAATCCTATGCAAACTATTCACTCCTTGTTCCCACTCTTAAGGAGAACTATGACAAGATCTTCCACTGGCTCTCCTTGCTGGTTGGTTGACTCATCTTGAGCATCCAATCTTTTGATAGGAAGATCTTTAGGTGGGGCGACTCCTTAAAGGGCCATCATGTAGCATTGCTGAGCTAGGGCTTGATCACCTCAGAGCTTGCCGATCTTGTGTTCCATTAGGAACTTCATCATTAATGGTACATAGAGACAATGGCTCAGAGTGTATTGAATCTAGGTCATTCAAGGATGATGTTGTAAGCCGAAGGGATCCGCATGACTAGAAAGTTAATGTGCACTATGGTTCATCAGGGTGCCCGACCCATAGTTCTTGGTATCATGATTATCCCTTCTACCAGTACAACATTCCCAGAAAAATTGATCAATGGGGAGTCATGTCTTCTTAATCGATTTGAAGTAAATCCCATTTTGAGGAATGCATTAAAAAATAACACATCAACTAAACTTCCTTGTAGAAGGTTATTGCTTCATCAATCCTCTGCTTCTTAGCTGGAGCTACCAATCCTTCCGTTGTGCTACCAACTTGCCCCCAGTAATGATGTTTATTATGTCTGCAGATTGATTCTCCACAGGCTCTTCTTGTCGAGGTGATTTTGGGAGACGAGGTGGATTTAGTGGAGGTTCACGTTGCTCTCCTCGATACTTCAAGAACTTATGTAGCCATCTACATCTGATGCACTCATTGATCTCATCTTGTAGTTAAATGCATTCCTCGACATCATCACTACAAGAAATTAGACTATTAGCGACAACTAATTATCGTTGCTAATAGATTTTTTGTTGTTGCTAATACTATTAGCAACGGAATGTATTAGCAATGGCACCTTATCGCTAATTGGTTGTTGGAAAAATCCTAGTCACTAATTTTGGCTATTAGCTTGGGCTGAAAGTGGGGTGGGTCGGGTCGGGTTTTACCCCTACCTGAGCTCGGTCCAAATTTTTTTGGGCTTTGGACCAGGCTTAGGCCCAAAATTTTTTAAAAAACTTGAGCCCGAGCCCGACCTGAGCCCGGCCCAAACCGGATTGGGCCAGCCCTCCTCGCTGATGGGGAAGGAGGCCTAGAATGCGACGAATGGTACTAGCCTCCCCTTCTTGCCGTGTGGTGCAACATGAGGGGAGGGCGACGAGCATAGTTATAGAGGGGTGCCGGGGGAGCCGCAGGGGGCATGGGGATGCAATGGGCCATAGGGGTGTGGCGCAAACATGGATCACCGAGAGCTAGAGCCAGGGGTATTGGGTATTATATCCTAAAGTCAATCATCTAGGTTATAGACGGTTGAGTTAAATATAAAATATACTTAAATTATTAATGAATAAAATTATTATTCTAGCTTTTTTCATCATTCTTGTATATCTTTCTTTAATAAACTCTTCTGTGATGAAGTTCTTATGATAATTTAGACTCGACAAAGGAGAATTTATCGTTTAGTCCTTAAACCTATTCATGATCAAATGATACATTATTACCAAGGACGACAATGTTTATCGAGTGTAGGTCATTGTGTGCTATATGGATTGCTTGTTCTCTTAACCAAGAAGTATGAAGATACTAGATAGCATGCTGGTAAAATATAGAGGTACATTTTACTGAACGTGACCCAGCTGCGGAGCTCTCTACTGTCAAGACTTGCTTGCGAAGAATATTGGTATAAGTATCTCTTAGACCTGAGATCACCATGGTGACTTGCAAGCAACTCATTATACTTTGGTACTGAACTATTTAAATTTTTAATTTAGTGACAAAAGGTTACTAGATATAGTCAAGTACTTATTTAGTTAGTGCATGGGTCAAGATAGGATTGACCCCTCCAAGTATTTGAGTAAATGCATCACTGTATTTTAATTTAGCAAAATCTCGGCTAGGATAGTCCATTTGATGGATATTAAAATTTAAAATATAATATGGATAATTTTTAGGATTGATAGTTAAATCCTATGTCATTTTTTGAGCATAGAGATCAAGGAGATGAATTATACAGTAACCATATGGCACAGATTTATGGATGTTGCATTGTGACTATTTGACCTATCCAGATGTCGAGTACCATTGCTAGATGATCATATCAATTAGTATAAAAATTAATTTTTGTGCTACCAGCTTAGGATTCAAACCTATAAGATCATACACAATAGAAGTTTCTACCTAATCTGATGGCTGATTAAGAGTTCCAGTGGTCTAGACTTTTGATCAAGAGTCATACTAAATTGGGACTTTATGATTAGGAGTCCCACTGGACTGGGACTCTGCCTTCTCGAGTCCAACTTGTGAGGATTTGTGATGCTTCCAAACCTTAGAAGATCACGAGAGGAGTCAGGGGGTTGGCTCCGGAGATTTCAGGGGCTTGGTTGGTGCTTCAGAGATCTAGGACATAAGGTGAAGCAAAAAACCAAAGTCGAAGAATCAAAACTGTAGAAAGAAGATTTTCTGTAGGTTAGCCAGCTCAGTCCAAAATTGGATCGGCTAAGTCTCAAAGCACAAGCAAAATAGGGAGCTGTGCATTCGAAACTACTGGCATGGCACAGGACTGGGCTGGCTCAGTTTTGGATTGAGCTGACCCAGTGAAACTTAGCTGGCTTAGTGCTGAGATTGAGTCATCTCAGTGCACGGGCAGAGTTACATAAGGATCTATTTTGGGCTAGGGTCTAGATTGATCCTAGGGATCTTAAGGCTTGGTTTGAGAGGTCTTAAGATGGCTAATTTATATATGGGTTGGGTCTAGATCTAGAGGATGAGAGCATGGGAGACGTGGATATACATGAACTCGGTGAGTGCTTTCATGTATTGGGTTAGTCAGGAGAGTTTTTGGTTGGGCCTAATGGCTATGTATAAATACATAGGTTGTATTAGGGTTTTAAAGGTTGGAATCATTACAGACCTTTTCTCTCTCAACTTTCTTCTTCTCTTCTCTCTAGAGTTGCCTTCCTAAGGTTCTTAAAGAAGCCCTAGAGAAGGGGGCATCTCCCTCAAGCCTAAGGAGGAAAGTGCCCCATCACAGATCTAGATCGAGAGGATCGATGGTTTACTATCCATAAAGAATGTCACAGATTTCTTCAAGTCCATGCTAAAGATCAGGAGCTTTCGCAACATGGTATCGATGCTTGTGATGTCAAGGATGATTGGCATTTGAGTGATATCATGGGTCTACAATTTAGTATCAGAGTTAGGTGATGCCTGGAATGTTGTGGACGATAATACAACTAAACTGAAACTCTGATAAAAGGATTAATTAGCAATTAGATTGTTGATTAGCTTAATTTAATTAAGTGATGAGGATTTAATCAAATTTGATTGAATTTAATTTGATTGGGTTTGACTCGATTAGATTATGAGATGACCTAATCACTATAGAAAATTCAATCTTGATTTGATCAAGATCTGGAATTAATTGATTTCTAATTTGATTAGAATTTAATTAGATTAGATTAAGCCTAATTTGATTGAATTTATCCTAGTCTAATTATGTTTGACAAATAGGTTTGGACAAAATCCATTTGGACAAGTCAAACTAGATTTGAATTTAAATCTCCCTGCACCATTACCTTTGACTTTTCCATGCCCTCTTTCATGCATTTTCTGGAATGTGCATGAGATTTCCCTTGCCCAGAGCAAAGTTTGTTCCTCCCTTCTTTCTCTCTTTGACCTAGTCTAAGTGTTGGATTGGTTCAAATTAAGTTGAATTTTGAATTCAACTTAAAGAGGTTAGAGGTTGGAACTAATCTCAATCTTATTTACTATCCACACCTCTCTGGTTTTTTTTGTCACCATTTTCTAATTTATTTTGGCATTGGCGCATAGAAGGAGAGTCCTTTTGTGCGTCATATGCCTAGAATGGGTGCTGGAAGTAGATGAGAAGTCCACTTGAATTTTGAATTCAAGTGGATTGGTCAAAACTTCCTAACTTTTCTATCTTATCCACTCCATGTGCAAATCACACTAAGTGTCACACTTTTTAAGATGAATTTTATTTGGGGCATGCATAAGGGTCTGAGAGAGTGCATGAAAGTGTTTCTAGAGAGACAAACTAGAGAAGGACGCATCTTCTGGCCATGAAAAATTCAAGAAAGAGAGAGGTTTTCCTACGCCAACAATTCCTCTCACGCCATATGTTTTTTTTCTTTCTTTCGATCATCCACTTCAGATAGTATCTGAGTGGGGTTTGCACAGTAGAAGAGTCCTTCTACTGATAAAATTTATTTCATAGAAAAAATTGAAAGAGAGAAGGCGTGAGAGCATTTTTGGGCATCAGGGTTTCTGGATGTGGGTAGTCTTAGGGTTTGGACCCAAGGTTCGAGTGGACAGATTGAGCACTGTGAATGCCCGATCATCACAAAATTTTTCACACGGCCTAGTCATCTTCCAAATAGCATGCTCTAGCCTTCTGGAGCACCTAAAGTTTGGGAGAAGGTCATCGATCGTGATTGATGAAGATCGACCATCAAAGGTTCCAGCGAAGAGTTAGCACTCCGATGGAGCTGGTTGAGATCAGGAGCTCCATGAGTTTTATTTGTAGAGGCTGGATGACTGTGTGGCTGCATCACGATGCGAGAAGATTCTTTCTAGCAGTTTTAGATTGTAGAGATCATCTATCCACTTCAGACATCGTGTTCCGAACATGAGTTGATCGACAAATATGATTTGCTAATCGAGTGCATTTATTTTTCTATACATATATGACATATCTAGATCCTAGTGTAGGATTTCATGATCTGATCATAGCATGTATAAATTAATATTAGATTAATTTTAGCCTTCTACTATAATTTATTTAAAATGTTTTGAAAAGCATTCTTAGAACTCTGTACTGTTTCCTTCAGGAGGTCCAGGAGAGGGCTGAGAAGGGGGGAGGGGTTCTACACCGGGACCAGGGCCAGGGGAGGGGAGGTTTCACATTAGGACTAGAAGAGGGCAGAGGAGGGGTGGGATTTGTTGTGCTTTTGGTTGCTCGAAGCCGTAGCTATAGATCCGATCTCTTGCATGAAATCTGGGTGTTAATCTAGCAAACCAAAGAAAATCTAAGAAGAAGAGAGAAAAGAGATGATGCCTAGGGTATTGGCATTGGAACCAAAAAAAGAGAAAAAAAGAGTTCTGAAAAAAAGCTCAATTGTATTCCACTCTATTATAAAAGTTATAATACTTGAGTTTAGGATTTCTACTGTACTACATAAACCCTAATAAATCCAAATTCTAGTTGAAATACTCTCCTAGGCTAATCCAATACATGAAATTACTCATTCAAATCCATATACACCCATGATTTTATATGCTCTCATCCCCTGGATCTAAACCCAACCCATACACGAATTAGCCCTCTTAAGACCTCATTAAACTAGGCCTTAAGATCCCTTGGATTAAATCTAATCCAAGATCAAACAGAAAATCCCATCCTATTCTATTCGCTACCATCAAGCTGGTTCGGTTAGAAGTCGAGTTGGCTCGATTGCATTTTGTTCGAACACTATTTTCTATCTGCCTGAGAAGACCAACTCGATCTCAATCCAAGCTGGCTCAATCTCAGTCTGAGCCAACTCAACCTGTATCCGAGCCAGCTCTACCTATGTGCCAGCCCTTTTTCTTAGCTAATACATCTTTTGGCTCTAGTCCTTTGCTTCATCTTGTATTTCTAGATTTTTGGAGCACCAACCAAACCCCTCAAGATTCTCATACCAAAACTTCAAGCCCGTGGAGAGCTATATGCCACCTCCATTCTATGACCATTCTTGTCCTAGCCTTAGGACCACACTTCTCCTAGTCTCTCAGAGTCAACACCCAGACTCCTCCTGTGGCCTCCCAAGGCTCAGAAGCACCACAAATCCTTATAATCTCTATCTTGGTGTGCCCAAGTCTTGGTATACCCGACAATATCTTCCTATATAATTCTACTATCGATGCATATCCTGATAGCCTCTTGTGCACACCTTGCCACTACCATCCTTTTTCAGCTGTTGGGCTCCTTTGGAGGCCTTTGGGATGACTGCCTTCACTGCTGAAGATCTTAGTTTGCTTCTTAGCACCATTCTGAAAATTATAGGCATTCTTCTACTTGACAGCTGTATCACTTGTCCTAAACTTTTCTAAAGAAACTATAGCATTTCTGTACCGGCACTCACTGCACTTGATGTTCCACCTGATATGATCCCTTTAGAACCATGCTTGTTTTTCTGCATAATATGCTCTACCTGGATCTACACAGCACTGGCACTAGTGCTAGGAAATAGCTCCTTCCTCTGCACCCCTTCGCTCTGAACTCATGTCATAGCTTCCTCCACCTATGAAGCGACCTCTGTCTGGTGCTCCACCTAAAACTAAAGTTCTCGTGATGCCATAGAAGTCAACTCTATAACTGAACCACCTAAGGCTAACCATCCAATGTTGTACTGCTGGGCCTACCGCTATACCTCAAACACCATCACTGTCCCTTCGAATCCTCCATAATCTATGAATCCCTTCGAAGCCATCTCGGATACATTGCACTCTATAGGCTCCTTTGAAACAAACAAGAGCTCATCTAACTCTTCTCCTTTAGTGACTATACCAATGAAATCCAACTTTTTTCCTTGCATTTTTTCCAAAGCAAACACTCTTGCTTAAAGTGCCATACTTCACCACACTTGAAGCATCTGTTGGACTCCTTGCTGTCCCTTTGCTCATCCTTCTTCTTTTCTTTCTTTGGCCTCTCTAAAATCATGAGATCCTTTTGGAAGAACTTCTTCATCATCCATTTCCATTGCTCATTAGTGAAGGAAAATCCTGATTTTTCGGTCCAGGTTCGTTCAGATCTGATCAGATCAAGAGATATATTTCAAAAATTTTTTCTCTTAATCCCAATTAGATCTTGATATGTTTCAGGTATGGTTCTTATTATTTTAATAAAATAAAATTAAAAGATAAATTAAAATCCAATATTTAATTTACCTGATCTAGGTAATCCTATTACCCTGTTGATGATCCTGTTTGCAGCGGAAGGTTCTGGATCTTAGCCACGCAAGCGCCTGACCTCTACCGGTATCCACTCGGGTTGGATCGGGAGATCCTCTTCTTCTCTATCACGCTTCCAAAAATTAGATCTAGATCTGATCTGGAGGATCTTCAAAACTCTTTTTAAAGATGAGCAGTCGTCCTTTGCAGCAGCGCAGCCTTCTTACTTTTGATCGCCTTTCTTTGATCTGAATTGCACCAACCAAGGTCCAAAACTCCTTTTGGACATGGAGAGCAAGGGAGAAGGTGGTTTGGTGTGGAGAGGGAGGGGAGAGGCAGCCTTGGGGCATGGAGAAACTATGATCTCATCATATCTCTTATAATCTGAGTTGGGTATAGGGTCTTATTTATAGACTAGCTGTGATCCAACTCCTCTATTTCCCAACCAATCACAACCCTTTGTGAAATCAGATCTAAATCTGATTGGTGGGAATAGAGTCCCCTGGATTCCTCCTTAGAGGGCGCCTAGGACCAGTCAAAGTTGGTTCTTAGAAGAACTCTAATTGGAATCCAAAAAGGAGATGGAGTCCTTATCCAACAAGGACTCCTAGGCGCCTCCAACTTGGGCACACGCCTAGGGTGGCGTGCGCCCTTCTCCTTGCCAGGTTTTGATAGGGGGACAGGCCCCCACTAGCTCTCCAATAGGTGCATGACATGTGGTCAAAAGTCAAAGTGTCAATGGTCAACGTTTGACCAATCAAAGGTAGACTTTTGACCAAAGTCAAAGAACAAGAAATGGTAGGTGACCAAAAATGGCAGATAGTGTCTTACAAATAAGACAACCTTTTCTGACTTGGACAACCTCCAGTCAGACCATATGAAGGCCTCTGATTGAGCACAAACTCCTTTGGCTTAGACAGGACAACTTATTTATGATAGCAAAAGAAGAACGTTAGGTTCAATCGAGTGCTAGCATGATTTTCTTGAACCTAATTGAATCTCATTCAGATCAATTGAACTAGATCAGTTCAATTGATGATCACCAGATTCAAAACCCTTGTTTGTTGTGACCCAGTTAGGTTCAGTTCTGTATTGGAAATGGGAATATGTCATGATCTCTATCATCGACATCATCGAAACTCCTTTCGATGGTCAGAACTCTTCTGAATTCGAACAGCTAGAATGATCGATCATACTAAATCATTCTAATTGCTCCCAAAATCCACCATGACACCTAGCAGTATATGGTGGCAACCCATCAGAGCTGAATGCGAACCTCTTGGTGCAGCTACCTGTGTGATTCAGTTCTTCTATCTTGAGCCCCAATCAGATTAGGGTTTAGGTTAACTCGTCAAACCTAGTCTCTATCATATGATGTAATCATTCGATTCGAGTCCAATGTGAAAATCTAAATAGAAACTCTTTCTATTATTTCACTCTGCCATGGCCATGGGCTTCTGGACTTGATTCTCATGATTATCATAGGGCTGCTCCTCTACCACCGAGATAGATAGATTTTATCTTGATGCCATCCAGTTCCTATAATGAACATGCTATAGCCAACATACAGCTCAGGGTTCCATATGGCTAGGAGACCGAGTAATGGTGTAGTCAAACTATAACACCCTCAAGGTGAACTGCCGATGCACCTTAGGTCAAAGAATCAGAAAAACTACTGTAGCATCGAGTCAGTCATTGACGAGAAGGTAGACTCCCTAATGACTACTCGAGGTGGTCACGCTCAGTGCCCTCGTTCTCTAACGAGTACCTGTACTCTCGCTTCGGTGTCTCCACATCGTAGACTCAAGACTCATCTACTAAAGAGAAGCGATTGTATACACCATACCTTTCCGGATCAATCACCATCGTCTGCGTGATGATCCTATGGTCGGGAGCAATTTATGAGTTAACAATGATTATTCATGTCTTAAATTTTCAACTCTTGAAAATATGAATTATCATTACCATTAACTCAAAGGATGTATCACAGACACTAAATACACATATGTGATAGAAAATAACCCATTTATTGCTTTTCATGAAAATTACAATTTTGCCCCTAGAAGTGTATTACAAGTGTCAGCCAATTCTGGCTTCTAGGGCACATATATCTAACAATCTCCCACTTGTCCTAAAGCCAATTAGCTACAAGTTTAAGTCCCATCTTCTCAAGGTGGGCTTCGAACTTCTTGTTGGCCCAATGGCTTTGTAAGTGGGTCTACCACATTATCTATGGAGTTGACTCTATTGATCTCAACGTAACCCTTTTTGAGGTAATCGTGGATGGGGTGGTATCACCGTTTGCTTGGAACTCTTCCAGCTGACAGTACCATCATTGCACACAAACAGTCTGGCAGATGTCAACTTTCGATCATCTATATTAGACATGAAATCTGAGTCTGTGTATCCCTGTACTTGGAGTTCTCTATTACCAAAGACCAGCATTATATCCTTAGTTCTTCTCAAGTACTTAAGGATACATTTCACAGAAGTCCAGTGTTCTTCACCTGGATTTGACTGATATCTGCTTGTGACACTCACAGCATGGGCTATATCAGGTCGTGTACATAGCATGGCATACATGAGGCTCCCTATTACAGAAGCATAAGGGATCTTGCTCATGCGTTCTATTTCCTCAGGTGTGCTGGGGCACATCTTCTTGGAAAGATGAATACCATGTCTGAAGGGTATTAATCCCCTCTTAGAGTTTTCCATACTAAACCTCTTTAGTACTTCCTCTATGTACATCTTGTGTGAAAGTCCTAGCATCCTATTTGGTCTATCCCTATAGAACCTTAATTCCTAGAATAAAAATGCTTCACCTAGTCTTTCATGAAGAATTCTTTGGACAACACATATCTTAACTGATGTCACAATGGAATTATTCCAAAGGAGGATGTCATCCACGTACAATAGAGGAAGACAACAGCGCTCCCACTGACCCTTTTGAAAACACATGGTTCCTCTTCATTTTTGTTGAAAACCAAACTTTTGATCACATCATTGAAACCGAGTGTTCCAGCTCCGAGATGCCTTGCTTAAGTCCATATATGGACCTTTGCAGCTTGCAAACCTTGTTGATCAGTATCACTGGATGTGAAACCTAGCGCTGTTCCATATTGATATCTTCCTCAGATATCCCATTTAGGAATGCCATTTTTTACGTCCATCATTGCCATATTTCATAATCGAAATAGGCTGCAATAGCAAGCAATGTGTGGATGGATTTTAGCATAGCTACTGGGGAAAGGTATCCTGATAGTCTATGCCTTCGCGTTGACTATAACCTTATTGCCACCATCTAGCCTTGAATGTCTCCACATTCCCATCTGCACCAATCTTTCTCTTGAAGATCCATTTACAATCCAATAGGTAATACCTTCTGGTGGATCTACCAAGGTCCAGACTTGGTTTGAGTGCATCGAGTCAATTCTGACTGCATTGCCTCTAGCCATTTCTCGAGTCGATATCTGATATCGCCTCGTTGTAGGTTTTGGGATCATCTCCATGAGCACCATTACCTATGAGGAACATTTTCTCTACATCCTCTGAAATAATACCTAAGTATCTTCATGGGGACGGGAACTCTTTTCCGATCTACGAGGTGGAGGAGGTAGTGTTCTTATTGCTCAACCTGATTTGGTTCCACTTGGTCCTTAGCTCGTTCTGCTTGTAAGACTTTTCATCAAAGCTTGATCTTTTTTCCAATGCCGCTATCACTGAATAAAACTATTTTTCAAGAAAGATGGCAATGTCGACTCAGCAATCACATTGTGGTCTTCTGGAATTAGAGAATAGTATCATAATGACTCTTTAGGATATCCTATGAGAATCGAGCTCTGAAGGACCTTAAAATTCCTAATTGTCCGCTTGTTGTCTTTTGACATGAGTCGGACAACCCAGATTCTGAGATGACTTAGACTTGGTTTTCTTACCGTGCCATATCTCATACGGTGTGGTAGGAACGGTTTTAGAGGGAAACCCTATTCAGTAGATAAGATTGAAGTTAAATAATGAGTGTCCCAAAGAAAGCAGAGGAGGTCTGTGAAGCTCATCATGGATCGAACCATATCCAATAGAAGTCCGATTTCTCCGTTCTGAAACCCGTTGAGTTGAGGCATTCCTGGTGGAGTCCATTGAGAGACCATGCCATTATCCTTGAAGTAGTCTAGGAATTCCCTGCTAAGGTATTCACACCTCCTCGATTGATCGAAGAACCTTAATGGTTTTCCTGTTTGTTTTTCTACTTCCATGTCTGAATTTTTTGAACTTTTCAAAGGCTTCAGACTTGTGTCTCATAAGATACACATACCCATATCTAGACAGATCATCGGTAAGGTAATGAGTAGATATAAATTACCTCTAGCCGGCAACTCAAATGGGCCGCACACATCTGTATGTACTAGGGCAAGGAGATCTGTGGCCCTCTCCCCATGTCCTCAAAAAGGGAGTTTAGTCATTTTGCCTTGAAAGACAGGATTCACAAGTTGGATATGACTCAGAAGTCAATGGACTCAATAGCCCATTTTCTCCAATTTGTTGATCCTATCTTCTGCTATATGACCTAATCTCAAGTGCCATAGATATCTATCGTTTGGACTATCTCAGATCGTTTTGGCATTCACGTTTTTGCACACTTGATAGTTAGAACAGGTAATCAATATGATAGCTGATAACGCACATTAATAAGGAAACCTTTGCAATTTTTATTTCTTTCATAAAGAAGTTACAATGGTCCTTAAAGAAGGTGATCACAAAACATTCTTGGTGCTAAGGCATGAAACAGAAAATCAAATTCTGCTAGCTGCAGGCACAAAATAAAGTCTTGTAAACTAAGTCTAAATCGCGATGGTAACGCAAGGTAAGTTTCCCAAATGGCTTATTGCAGCAACTCTTGCTCTATTACCAACAGGAGCGATCATGCTCCATCCTCTCTCAGCTTCCCTGCTATCCTCAAGACCTGCATACGAGAATTGGTGCACAGATGAGCACTAGACCAGAAGTCAAGCACTCAACTGGATGCAAAGAAACCGTAAGGTTAAGACTCAATAAACGAGCATTACCTCGCAGAAGGACCTCCTTCTTGTTCTTCAGGGTGGCCAGGGTAAGTAGGGCAGTTCCGCTTTCCAATGGCCCGTCGCGTTGCAGAGGAAACACTTTGTCCTTTGACATCGACCTTCTTCTTCGTTCTGACTTCTTCTTACTTTGATCCTTTCCACCTTTTGCTTTCACAACTTTTTTTTCTTTTCAGAAGAGCTTTCTTTTGGAAGAAGTCCCGTTTCCATAGCAAAGAACTAGCCCTTTAGAAACCTTTTCATAGAAGCTCAGCGGTAACCAGATATTTCTTAATTCAGCAAGAATTCTGAAGTTTATGCATGTGGTAATTCATGATGAAATTGTCCTCATATTGCATCAGTTGCAGGATTTGTGAATGATATCGTTCTGCAGGTCCAATGCACAACTTCCACACGAAGCTTCTCAAGCTCTTCCATGTCTTGATCACTTGTTAGACAGTGATCTTGGACTGACTGCCCATCAGCGCTCTTAGCCTTAAAAAGTCATTTTGTGATTTGATATTTGGCTATCGCGACTTGTTCAACCAAACAATCTCCTGTAGGTGAGCCAACATTTGGCGAGCAGTCCCAATTCCTCATGTTGGCGCTGGAGGCTCATCAGACAATCGAGCCCAACTGTAAATATCTGGCCTTAATTATCTTCGTCAATCCATTTTTTAGATGAATGCTCTCTGTTCATCAGATGACGGACTGATAATGTGGAAAGGGTCCTGGTCCAAAACATGTAACTTCTCGAAACCCAAAATAATTTTATAGTTTCTTGAGCCAGATCTTTAATTGGGTCCGCAGTTAGTCTGTGTGTCTAGGATACGTGCCAAATGGAATTGGGCACGCAGACATTTTTTTTCTTGTAGAGAGTCAACATGATTCTAGTTAGATACTTGTAACATTTTGACTTAACACCAATTTATTTAGGGGTTTTATTTTTATATACAAATTACTTCCATATTTTTCTCGGTTACCTACCCTCTATAGAGTGCCGAAAATTCTCACGATCTTGATTAATGATGTCTAGTGGGTGGTGCGGATCTCACTAACTACTCATTCACCTCACCTAACAGTTATATTGGTGAGTTGGGTTAAGCCAATGAGTGAACAACTTCTTGTTTCAATTTGATTCTCTAAATCATGGTGACCGACACTTGATCTCTAATTCCATGAATCTCATCGTAATTCCGAATATTGATCCACTCCTTATTAAGTCAGACACACCATTTGCATAGACTGGGTTCCGTAATTGATCTCCACCGTATCCGAAATATGGAGCGCGCGAACTCATCCTTCCACCCATAGTCATCAATGCTAATGTCATGGTTGCATCTTTTCGATTGCAACTGAGCCACTGTATTCAGTCGAGAATAATCACCCCAGGAAGGGCCTGCACAACTACAATGGTGGAAGACCTCAGACTTAATCTTTTTTAGGGAGAATTGATTCAGGTCAATTAAACTAGACTTGGACTTGTTACAATTAGACCAACCTAGTGGCCATGGGTTTAAGCTCGGATTATTGACCACTCAGATCAGAATTGTGGTCCCAGATATGGCCAGGTAAGTTGAAGATCGGTGGAAAGGAATATGCCTTCTTCGTACAAGAATGCATCAGGTCGAGTAGCTCCAATTAAAACCAGTCGGTCGTCTAATGCCAAACTTAACCTTAGACACCAAATTAAATTGAGCCAGAACCAATTGGGGTTAGCTATAATCCAGACCTCTAAACCTCTGAGCCTAATTAGGTCTTGCTTAATACGTTGACTCGATCTTGACCCAGACTTTAAATCCTTTTTAGGCTGGTCAACTTAAGCATTGTTGATCGCATCTACACCAAACTTTTGATTTGGTTTGATGCACGTGCTTAGACCTATAGTTGAGCTACCCACAGTTGCTCCCAAACCCAGTAATTATGAAATATGTCTTATGATCTGAATTCTCAATTTTTAGACTAATTAATTATTCCATTTTAAACTTTAATTCTTAATTAAGTAAGGCCTTCAATAAATAAATATGCACAATAAATCAGGGTTTCAAGGAATCTAGGGGGTTTTTTGCCATAGAAAGTAATTTTGGTTTCTGATTAAAGGACGAACACGCATGCACCCCTACATATTATAAGAAACCCATCGAATGAAAAGAGAGGGCCTTTAACCCTTCCTTCGAGTTCTTATGACCGGATGGCCAAGAGGAAATGTCTTAATCAGGAAACATTCAATACTACAAAATAATATCAGATCTATATCATATATTCTCATATATAAAGTAGAATCTAATCAAGGCAATTTTTTGCAATACATCTCATGTTCATAATCATCAATATTGTTTGATCTAAATTAAATCTCATAATAATCTAGAAAATTAAAGATTTTAAAATTGATCTAATCAAAATAAATTCTAATTTAGATAATTATGGTTAAAACTATTCTAACAACTAGTTTAGACATGCATCAATCAATATCTCATATGATATTCAAAAATTAAATAATTTTATTTACTATTTTTAAAATATATTATAACACTTATAATATCAAAAAATAGTAAATAAAAAGATCTAAAACCTGATTAATTGGATTAAATCAAAAATAATGCAAGAATATTCATAGAACTATTCTATTCTAGAATAGTCATGCATATCTTTCTAAGTCTTAAGATCCAAATTATTTAATTTTAATTATTTTTTTCTGAATTTTTAAAGATCTGATCACATCGTCATGTGACAATTTAAAATCAATTAAATTTTCTAATTTAACAATAAATTTAAAATCAGAATCTAAACATTTGAACCATGGCTTCTGATACCAGTTGAAGGAAATCCCTATTCTTCCCGGTCCAGGTTCGTTCAGATAATGATCAGATTAAGAGATATATTTCAAAAATTTTTTCTCTTCCAATCCTAAATTAATATCTTATATAATTTTAAGATCTGGTTTTCTTATTATTAATAAATAAAATTAAAACGATAATTAAACTAAATTTGAATTTCCTGATCTGGTAATCCTATTACCTATTGATGAACCTGTTTGCAGTGGAAGGGTTCTGGATCTTAGCCATGCAAGCCCGCCTGACCTCTAACCGGCATCTCACTCAGTGTTAGAATCTGGAGATCCTCTTATTCTCTATCACGGCCCGTCCAAAAAATTAGAATTCTAGATCTGATCTGGAGATGCTTCAAACTCATTTTTGAATGTGAGCAGTCGTCCTTGCAGCAAGGGCAGTCCTTCTTACTTTTTGATTGCCTCTTTGATCTGAATTGGCACAAACCAGGTCCAGTCCTTTTGGACGTGTGAGAGCAAGGGAGAAGGTCGGTTTGGCAGGAGAGGGAGGGGAGAGGCAGCCTTGGGCGTGGAGAACTATGATCTCATCATTCCTCTTATAATCTGAGTTGGAGCAGGGTTCTTATTTATAGACTAGTTGTGATCCAACTCCTCTTCTTCTCAACCATAGGACTCCAACGGACTGAAGCGTGGGGAT